>JAGFPH010000006.1:18668-64616 GCA_018207615.1 Philaenus spumarius
GCCCCTTACAAAGAGTTGATTGGAACTGAAGTGAACAAAATTCAGAAACTCAGCGATCTGTCAAATTTATCTTAAGTCTGTCAACAATTTTCGCTCATTCCACTCTGTTAATCAGTTTCACCCACAATCTCGTACTTCTAGAAATATCTTAAAAACTAACCATAAATATCCAACATATTTATGTAAGATACTTATGAAAACTTTTGGTGATAACCTATTTTATTCAATTGAAAGTTGTTGATTTTTTTAAACAATTAAGAATTTCTCCTATTATAGCCATGTTTGTGTTTAATACAGCTTAATTATTAGAATATGTAAGCCTATAGGTATTGACTTTTCTGAAAGTTATACTTAAGAGTTTTATTATTATAGCCTTTGCAGCCCAATTTTTGTTTCAGCCAGGATAAAGAATAGCCAGGAGCTCTTTTTAATATTTTTAAAATTTCAACATTATTTAATTAAATGTTGTTCGTTTTGTTGGACTTAGTCGGTGGTGACTCATCTACTTTTAGCCAGTTAAAGTTAATTTTTAAAAAAATGTATGCGTATTTCATGTAAATAATTAGTAGATTTAGTAATAATGTGTTAAAGTATACAGAATACGTTATACAAAACAGATTGATAACCTCGGAGTATCTTGGATTATTTCTTTAGTGTCTAATATTGTCCTATAATCAATTTTTAATTTTGTAAAAAAATATATATATTTAAAAAATATTTCATAATAATTTATAATAAAGCTGTAATTAGCTTATGTTCGTATCAGTCGCCACAAAGCATGGAATTTTAATTTGTATAACCTTGAAGTCTTCCATTTATCCTGAACTCTGGTGATAATTAATAATTATTTTACTACTTTATAATTAAGGCCTATTTGATAATTAAAAAGTTACTGTAAATATTTACAAAATTGATGAACTATTTCTGTTATACAATGTTAAAAATACAACATTTTGGAGAAACACAAACAAATAGCCTACACCGAATAAATCGTTTAAATCTTTAAACCATCGTTGTAAATCATCGTACAATTAAATATAAATTTGTTTGTCATATTTTAAAATCCAAACATATGATAAGGGCAAATATTGATAAATTATTCTTAAAAATGGGTTAACATTCGTGGTGTTGGTTCTTGGCCAAAACCTTAGTTCTTCAATCATTATTTCACAAACTATTGAAAAGATAGTAGTCTATTTAAAGAATCATAAATTATCAACTCACAACCCATAGAAAACGCACAAAGAACTATCTTGCAAGACCCTTTTAGAGAACGGTGTCAAAAATCTAAGTAAAAATAACATGAAATTACCAATTCCAGAGATGCTATTTATATAAAGATTTAAATGACTTTTCATATTAAGTAATTTTATAATATTTCAAAAATCTAATAGAAGATGCAGTTTTGTGACAAATCTAGTACATTTGGGAGAAAAATATTTTGAGCATGTAATAATTTAGTTTTATCAAAATCAGGTAGATTTTATCTGGTTCTATGAGTGGGTCATAAGTTATCACAAATACATTATTATTTTTAAACATGCTTGCCTCATTAATTAATGTTAACTCTTATTACAAACAGTTTTATAAAATGTAGCACCATGTCACCTACTAACCTAGATTAGACGTTAAAGTGGTCTCGTCTCTTTCTAATACAAAATATTATATTTATTCACTCCACAAAGACAAATCTTGTTGCAATGTCTTGAGATATAAAGTTTTCCATATCTGTTTCTTTAATATCAATGCTTATTTCCAGTATATAACATCTATTTACTAAATTTTTCCATCGGTATGAATTCTGGTGTAGGAGGGGTTTTTAAGCTACAATGAGTGCTAATTAGTTCCTGTATAATTTAGTTCCTGCCAATCAGTAAGACTGATGTAGTTGTAATAAGATAAGTTATTGAATAGGTTCAAAAGAAAATTTTGGGATTTCAAGAAAGACGAACAAAAGTGCAACACTGCGCCATTTAAAAAAATATTTATGTAAAAAGCCATACGCATCCTCGTTTAACTTTTACGTTACAACGTTACAACTTGTATATGGTGTAGTAGAGATGGCGTTGAAACACCTTCTCTGACATTATATTTTGTATTGTAATTAAATTTCTGGTAACAACTTTCAAAACATATATTTCAAGAATTCAAACGGTTTCCATACTTTTATCCAACCTGTGTGTTATTATTATTGCGTTCCAAGCTTCATTTCAAACGGGAAGTAAAGATAATTGCTGATACTGTAGGCCTACTTATATTTAAACTTATGTAGTACTAAACATAATTGTGCATAAAGTCAAGATATTCTATCAAAGTTAGGTGTTACTACTAAAATTCGTTTGGAAAATGTTAAACTTAACTAGTATTTACGTAGGACTATGTGAGTTCTTTTTTATAATTATTACTATACCAACCATTTGTATACGGTAACACAAACGAATGATTTATCGGCTATGATAAATTAACTGTATTAATTTAATTGGCCTAGGATCTGCATAATTAGGCCTAAGAAATACATATACTAAGCTACATATAATAAAAAGCTAAGATGGTATGTAATATCAAACGTATAAATTAAAATATCCCGTTTATGATACAAGAAGATTTGTAATAAAGGTTAAAATTAAACAGCTTTTACCCTATTCATAAAAAAACCCCAACATATAAATTATAAACACAATATATTTTAAAGTACAACATTAAATTACTAGTTGTATTGGTTATTTTGAATTCTTTTTGGTATCGTCTTTTGGGTTTTTAATCAAACCAGTTGGTTATTTATAAATTAAATGCTTCTTAGCCTTATGTTAAACCTATGGAAAATAACAATTTTCTAACATTCACTATAATACAAAATAATGAATTATTATTTGAAAAAAAGTATTGATGGCTCATCTGCGGATGTAAAGAATTGTTTTTTTAATACTTAAAAAATACTGTTGTATTAATACCACAGATACTTAACACTGTGTTAAAACCCAACAGTATTAAGCCAAACGATAATATTTTGTTCCCACTAGAAAATGCGTGGCGACTGTTGTATTCCTACAAAGTTTCAGCAAATTATTTTAAATAGCGGCAAATAAATGTATGATCTAAATGTATAAAAAAAGACTTCAAACGCAATTAATATAATTTGTAGACTATACAATTTAAAAAAAATGTTGGTTTTTAAATAAAATTAATATTTTTTGTAAAGGTTATGAAAAACATTATAAAAAGTAATTTAATCCACTCGCAAAAATTGCATTAATTATTACAATTTTCTCTGTATGTTTGCCTGGTTAGTTAATTTCTTTAAAAATATACATTTTATCCTGTAAACTTGTTTCTTCTTCTTGTTCCTTGCATCACTTCATTAGTCTTATGGTGTCCCAATACAATTATTTCTGTTTAATATCTTACTGATGAGATGAATCGATTATCCTGCTAACCAGTAGTTGGTCTAGATCCATTGCTGTAGAGGTGTGCAACAAGGTAGTCATGTAGTATTCAGTATAAAGTGTGCCACAGCCTGTTTACCTGTTATCTTTCTAGGTACGTTCTATAACATTTCCTGTCTGTTTGATTTTAATTTGGCATACCCGAAGAAACTTTTTAAAAGCTTTTCTCTTTACAAGCCTTCTGATAGTTTTGAATTCATTTAACTTTTTCCTTTAACTTTGCAATTCTGCGCCTTTTTTCGCTAGGTGATCGGCTGCTTCATTTCTACTTGACTCCACACAAGAGAGAATCCATTGGAGGGTTATTAGTCACCCCTGCTTAGTGAATAGACCTATTACATTCCTAGAATCTTCAATTGTATGGTTTAAAGGTTATTTGATTTCTGCTAAACAATGTAAAGCGGATTTGGAGGTCTGAGAGGGTTTAGACTGTTTTTTTAAGTCCAATTGTTTAAGTAGAAATTAATTGTTGTAAGACCACTGATATAGCTTTAATTTCCCTATCATCAAAAACCTAGTCTTGTTTTCGCCTACTGTAGTAGTGAAGTAATTCACAGTGGATTCTCGCTCCAGCCTTTCCGCTCTGTTTTAACAGTGATCCATCCAAGTTTTTTTTTACGAGCTAAATAAGCGCTGGCCAAAGAATCTTCCATACCAAGCCAAAGAATGTACCTGTAAACTTGTAAATATATTGTGTACTTTTAATTAAACGTTATAAACTTGATTTAAACTCGTAGAAAATGCATGTAACTTGAAGGAGTAAAATTTAACTTTTATAAATTAACCTGTAATATGTAATTTTGTGGACTCAAAGGTTTACTTTTATATGTTTAAACCAATATGTTTACATGGTATAAAGTTTGAGTTGCTATTATACGGCAGAAATTGAATATGCAAATTTTGACACAGTTTTGCATACTGTTAAATAGTTACGCAACCAGTTCAAACACAATGTTGTGTTTTAGCAGTTGGTTTATGCAATATATTTCACTTAACATATTTAGTCTACACTATTTAAAGTTATAAAGAAAATATCAGTGTTACATTGGTGCATTCAGTCGAGTAAGATGGAAATAAAATACGCGAACAGACAAATTATAAAAAAGGGAAATTCATTAATAACTTTGAATTATCATTTGATTATCTGTAACTATTAAACCACTCATTCTATTTTGATTAAAACTTAAATGTATTAAACGTACCATCCGGATGGTATAGGCTTTAATACGGCTTTTCAAAATAAGGTTGCGAAATCGAGCAGTTCAAAAAAAAAACTCCGTTTGTGCGACTTGTACACTTTAAAAATTAACCAAAACAGTAAGACGAAGAAATTTTGGAAATGAAAAGATTTACATCACTTAAATCAGCCTATTACGCCATTCTTACAGTAACCGATTTAACTTGAAAAGTTGTTTAAATTTAAGACAAATTATCGCATTAGCAACTTTTGTTGCGTATGATAGTTAAAAATATATTAAAATAATTTGCAAATAAGATTTTTATAATTAAGCATCTACAATAGAGTCCGCGGCAGCATAACATGTCATGGTATTGAGTATTTCTAACAACATCAGTTGAGTACAGCCAATGAATACAGAATACTATAGTATTCTGTATTCATTGGTACAGCTAAACAAGTAGCAATTTTAAAGATCTGAAATTTGCGTATTTATGACTTTTTAATGATCAGTTTACATCCACAGAAATGTTTGATTTAAGAAATACGCTTTCGTTATGCATAAGTATATAATTATAAATTAATTTTGTTTATTTAATAAATATATATATTATATTTTTAAACACAATAACAAAATCAAGCTTGCCTTGATAGATTTGCACCGAATACATAACTTTTGTTACAGTAAATAAGTAGTTTATTGACTTTTTGCTAACTACGCTACAAGGTCAGGTTCACAGAAGATTTCTTCCTTTTGACAATATTGTCTCAAGTTTACATTTTATTCAATAAAAAGTGAAAGATTTTTTTTATAGATGAAAAATGGAAAACTTCGATCAGTTCAAGTGTTAAAAACAATTACTTAAGTCAAAATACAGTTGTGATGAATTTTAAAAAAATTTCATGCAATACATTTTCTGAATGTTGAAAAAATATTGATAGTACTCAGAACTAAAAAACAGTTTGTAAGTTTGTGTTCGCACTAACCAGTACTGAAATAAGTTTTCCTCTCATATACCGGTATATATTCAATAAAGTTATGAGAGGGCATCGGTTAAGCGTGGATTCAGTAAAAGTAATTGACCACTTTAATATAATTTCAAAGAAATGTACTGTTATTATTAAAAAAGAAGTATACTAGAAGATGGTTTAAAGACTTTCAATTTTAAGAGTAAATCGTTTTTAAATATAGTGTAGAACATAATATAAAGGTAATATTTTTGTTTTATAATATTATCTGTAAATTTTGTCTATTTATACGTTTTAAGAAGTAGATTATTTTAAACATATAATATGTAACAAGTTCTATGTTGTTTTGTAATAAATTTTATTATTTCGAGGAAAAACCTCCTCAATCATAGTTAAGATAAGTTATAACAATATTATTAGTTAGTAAAAACAATCTCAATGTGTTCTGTTATACAGTACACGGTGCATATAATGGATGCGCATAGTTTAGTTGTAACAGTATTTACTGAAGAGATGTAGGTTAACTTCAAAACTAAGTACTTGGTAAATGTTCTGTCATTAACTGGTACTTTAGAAAGCTGTAAAACTTAATGAATACGATTAGTTTTAGTACTATATAGTTTAACATTATAATTGACAGAAAGTGTGAAAATAACAGATAATCGTTTAGGTCAAACATTGGTAAAGATTAGGTATAACTTTATATTTTTGATCTTTTAAATATTATATGTACATGTGACTTAGTCACTTACCTCTAATCTAGACTCATATAAAACAACGCATCCTTCCCACGTGGTAAAATAAAACACAAATCTACCTATTAGTTGTGGTGGTAGAAGCTTAAGCCGGTTTTAGTATACATCCATTTAAGTGCGAAGCGGGGGGTTGGGGGGATCACCAGTGTTTGATCCGACGAAATTTTTACTATGAGAATAAATATGATATTCAAATTCTTCCCATCATTAATAGCAATAACGAAATTTCTAAACCTTGATTCGCCCGGCCTGGTGCAGCACCTGCTAGAAAATTTTTGGTTTTGAAGTAGAAGATGAAATTAAAAAGATTCCATTGTCCAATCACACTATGAACAGACTAGTTGATATAGAAAAAGCACTTACAGATATAAAAACCAGTGAGAAATATTATTTCTAAAAGTAAAAATAAAAATACAGAACACAATTCTCACAAAAATACGTTTATTGGTCAAACGCGTTTCAACGACAAAGTCGTCATCTTCTAAATGACACACATGAGCTACAACTAAATTATAACTGTCATAACTGTGTCACTGAAGATGACGACTTTGTCGATGAAACGTGTTTGACCAATAAACGTATTTTTGGGAGAATTATGTTCTTTATTTTTATTTTTACTTTTAGAAAGAACAAAATATAACTATTATTTCCCAGACATATTAATTGATTTGTACGACAGGATCATATGAATAAGTAAACATACGATCAGAAATAAGTGAGTTCAGTCTTGCAGAAGCCGAATAATGAATTGATATACGTAACAACCATAAGCCTACGTAAAAATTTAATCATTCAGAAATGAGCCTAAATTAATTAGGATTCAAAGTACTTAAGTAATATTTTATTACAATTTTTTACATCGTAATCGATTCTCTGCGCTCGTAAATATTATTTATAAACAAAGAATAAATAAAACCTAAAGGCTCTTGAAAATGAGATGAACATGTCTTTTCAAAACACGACCTGTTATCAAAGAAATGTGCAAACACCATCAAGTGAATATTTCACATTAACTTAACATTTCATCACCAGGAACATTTATAATAACTTTTGTTTTGGATGTTTTTGTGTTGTTTAGAAATAAATTTACTTTAAAAAATGCTTCAAATGTTCAAATGCTTCTCATGTTTTATCTATAGGCCTACTAATATTATAAAGAGGTAAAGTTTTTTTGTATGTAAGGGGTAATCTCTGGAACTAATGAACCGATTGAAAAAATAGTTTTACTAATAAAAAGCTACACTATCCCTGAATAACATAGGCTAGAATTCATTTCGATAAAAATTTTTTTATTTCAATATTTGTAAATTTAGTCGGAAAAAATTCTTAGGATCCTAGGCTGATAAATCAACACCTTATGTAGTTACATTTATTACCTTATCAACCAATTGAATAAAATAACAGACAACAGCTGTTTGGTCTAATATTTCCATTAACAGCTAATTGCAAACTTTGTATTTCTAACTTTTAAGTTAGGTTTTTATTAAAGTGTAGACCTGAGCCTTAATGGTTCTTTTAAAACCTTTATTGTAACTGCTGTTATAATATATACGAAATAATTTGATTTGAACATTTAACATTATTTATCATTTAGCTTTGGGGTTATTATTAGTATAGAAGGTTCCAACGCCAACGGGGCTGGAGTGCGGAGCACGCACTGGTTTCTCCTAGTATAAAATAAAAGTAATGACAACAAATATTCAATGCGCAGAATTAGCTTTGGGGTTGTTATTAATCCTACACCTTTATTATAAAGAAAACATAACATGATTTTGAGTATAGAAGGTTCCAACTTTGTTGGCCTGCGGAGCACGCAGGGGTTTCCCCTAGTATCTTTAATAACTATATCAAAACCAAAAATTTACATGGGTGCCGCGAATGCTGTTTAATAATTTCAGTGTACTACCAGACAAAAAAGTTTGAGAACCACTGTAGTAGACCAATAAACCAGTATAAACCATCCTTGAACAATTTTAACCTCACCGGCTTACATGAAATATTTGAGACAGCCTTACTATATAGGACCTGTCCTGAGGGTTTCGAAACTGAAATAGTTTATTTACGAATGAAAGAACCAAATCCAAAAGACGGGGTTATAAACTATCAAAAAGGGCGATTTTGCTTATAGATAACGCCTGATCTCAGATGAAAAAAAACCTTTGGCTTCAAGATCTCGTTAAATATCCTCCATACAGTCCTCATTTAGCTTTAAGATGTTTTATTTTTTTTGCCAATTAAAAAAACAGAAGTTTTCTTAGAAGAGGTGCACCATACCGAAAAGCCTCTCATGAATGATTTCATTAGACAAGTTAAACGATACAGACGCAGGAATAGATTGTATTGAAAAACACGATTTTATCCATGTAGGTGCAAATAATATCGTTAAATTGGTTTAAAAGATCTGCTCAGATAAAAAAATTGCAAAAAGTTATTTTTAATTGAATGTTTCAGAAGTGACCATTGTAAAATACGGTATTTAATTGGCTCAATTGATAAATGAATGAGGAAAATGTTTACTAAGCTCAATACAATGTAACGTATAGGTTTTAAAATGTTAGTTTTTTCCTACTTTTTTATTTTTAACTATCTATTTTTTATTGTACAAGTAATAATGATTTACAGAAATATCACAAATTAATTCATAAATTATATACAAGATTTTGGATAACATTACCTGTAAATATAACAGTCATATGGATCAGCTGTTCAACGATCCACGACAACATTAATCACATAGCTATAGATAAGTTGTATTAACTTTATTAGTTATTAAAAACATCCTCAAAGGATCCAGCACTAATGTATGTGCATAGTTTAGTCGGAATCGAACTACTGCAAAGTGTTTATTGAAGAGATGAAGGTTAACCTTAAACTTGTTGAACTTCATTAAATGGTACTTTGTGAATCTGTAAAACTTAATTTTATTACTTTAAAGACTGTACAGTTTTACACTATAACGTAACTGTTTTCTACTTTTTTAATTTCTTTCTCGAGAAAATGTCGTATTAACAGTTAAATGTTTAGTGCAATCGCTGTAAAGATTGGTAATATAATATAATTATATTTTTTGTGTATCCTTACCCGATTTGTGCATGGAAAAAGTACTACCTTATCTCAAATCCAAGCCTATATAGAACAATATTATGTCTAGATACTAAATACGATCAGGTAGTTTTAGTGATGGAAGCATACAAAGGCTGAAGAGCAAAGTAAAATGAAGTACGTATTACGCTGTGTAAAACTTGTATTATTTTCCTCTAGGCCTATCCAAAACTTTATTTACATCATTCCATAAAACTAATACTTATTAATACCTCCTCGCAGTATTATTGAGGTATATTAACAGTTTTTTATGTATGACTTTTTGTGATAGTAATTAGTTTTTATGTTAATACTTTGAAAAATATTTATAAGAATATAAATCTATTTTACAAATTTGTATTGGCAAGAAATGCAAATTTTTGAACAAAAAATGAATGAGTTGTCCTAGGGCATTGACACGATACGCACGTAGTTCTTCGCGTTAATTTGTATGTTTATGTGTTATGTTTTGTCCGTAATTATTTGTTAATTTTAATGTATAACGATCTCGATAGTGAGTGATTATATACTCTGAACATGGAGCAGATGCTATGAAATGCGTAAGTGCGATTACAAACAGGTCACGTGTTGGAACCTAATAAGGTAAATCAGTGTTATTTAAAAAAATGACGTTCAAATAGGGCTAAAGGATGTCAACCCAGTCAACCCCCCCTCCCCCCCAATAAAATCACCTAAATTTGACAAAAAAAGTCTATAAATTGTTCTATCTAAGGTAGTTAATATGTATATTTTACAAAAAACATAAAACTCTTTTTGTGTTTGTCTTCTGCTCTATAAAGGATTAAAATAAAATTTTGTTTTGTATTGTATGCTTTTTCCAAATTGTTTATAGGTATGTTTAATATTTCTTCTAGAAATAAATGATGAATTATTTATTTACTGCAGGGTTCAAGCGGAAGATGTCGCTAAAAACGGTTCTTCGTCTTATTCCCACATTTTCCCAAAAAGCTTAAAAGACATAGCTTTCACATCAAAGAACCTTTTACGTCACAGGGAAAATAAAATAAATCACTCAGAATACAATGAAGAAGTGCCCTTTCACTTTAAGACAAACCGTGTAACATAAAACATAAACGTTGGCCCTTAGGTATTCTAGATGCGTGTACAGTAGCTACATCTCCGCCCCTTTGATAGATAGGTCACGTGGGGTTATGTAAGGGGGTGTTTCCTTTTGTAGCTGCTAAGGAACCGATCTTTGTATTTAGACAAGAAATATATCTGTGTAAAAATAATTTCAAATTATTACAGACTACTATCTTACTACGGAGTTCCCTGGAAAATCGGTAATAACCAACTTATGGTTGTAAATATAGAATGACACATTGAAAAAACCTACTGCACATTTTTTATTATATGTTATTTACATTTTGTTTTCTGTCATTTTGAAATGTATATTAATTTTTAGGGTTGTACAACTTTAATGAAAAATCAGAGCCTTTTAGAATCAAAATTCTTCGTTTTTTTCAAAATATCTGCTCATTAGTAGGGATATTTTTCCAGGTAGCTATTATGAGTTTTATAAAAAAATAATTTCCTTCTTTTTTTAAACATGTTTTAATTCGACAGATTCTCTTAAGTGAAGAACACTAATCAATACTTAAAGATGCAATTCTGGTAATTTCCTTATTTCCCGACATTATTTGTTCAATTCATTGGATGTGTTATGTTTCTAGAGTTTGTTTCATTATTAATAGAATGAATGGAAACGATTCAAACACAGTTCATAGATAAATTGAACAACTTTATTCAAAAAAGTTTTAAAACAAAATAAATCAACCTTTTTTATAAAAACTGAACCATTATTGAAACTCAAAACTAAATTAAAATCCACATCTTCTTGGTTATCCTTATATTTGTTTTTAGTGAGTAAGAACTCTTATTTGCCTTATTACCTCTTGATACCTTCTGGGCATACTATTTATAGGGGTTAGAACTGCTTCCCATGGAATACGATCCCATTCTTCAATAACAGCCTGTTGAAGCTCCTCAAAGGGATAGAACTCTTCAAACAATCACAGGTTCTCAACTGGATTCAGGTTTGGTGATTGTGCAGGCTACACTATACATGCTATTTCACGATCATGAAACAAGAAATTAATTGTAACGGACCCCGCGTTTCTTGCCCGGCTCCTTGCTGCAGCATTCTCCCTGGTCGCGCGAGCCTACGGGCGTTGACAGGATGGTGGCAGTGGAAGAAGATTCTTCAATAATGAGGTAAACGTATGGAGATTTCAATAACGTTTATTGACTTTCTACATTAAGTTCTTTGTTGGTCCCCTACTAACTAAACTAAACCAACGACATGAGGCAAAAGCAAGATCGACTCCTATGTTACATTGAGCCTTACCGTGGACGCTTTCACTCCCAGACTAAATATTACATCTCCTGATGCTTTCAACTGGCGCCCCCCCCTTAGGGTAACTATGAACTGTCTTCTCAGCAAACTACCTTTGGCCAATAATATACAATGTCCGCTCTTGGTGGACCCTTTATTACTGAATTATTATTAATTACTACGAGGTGGAGGGTACCTGTCACACTATTAACAGCCCTGGAGCGATGAAGTCGAACATTCTCATCAGCTTAACTGGAGTTATCTCCAACATCTTGAGTTATAGGCATCTTTGATAAAAATGGCCAACAACAAGATCAAAGTTCAACTATTTGAATTCTTTCAAAAAGAAAGAGCCAGAGGTTTAGGCTACTTTTACTTTGTTTTTTTTTTTTTTTCCAAGAGACAAGCATTTTAAATACTCATAGGGTAATTTAAAATGCAAAAAAATTATTCTGAATTTGTTACTATTCCACTTCGAATGTTGAGCAGTGTAATTTGATAGAAAACAAACTCGTGAGACGTTATTTCAAAACAGATTTAATTGTACTTTTTAAAGATGCCAGCGTACTTCGGAAACTTTTTTTTATATAACCTACATATATAAACCACATACACAATAAGAATATCCTGTCATTTTTTAGGACAAGGGCTGTGTATAAACTGGGCTACTTATTTCTCTTCAGTACAAGTCAAGTCAATATTGTGTTTTGTTGCACAGGCCTATAATAATAATAATAAATGTTTTATTTGAGATATTACATTTTAAACCAATTCCGTTTCAATTATCACTCATTCAGCTATGGTCCGTCGACCGGGTTTGCACTCTTCTAATAAAATACACACACAAAATAGTCTAACTAAGAAATTCAAACATACAGGCCTATATACATCTAAATGTTTGACGACCTCTATGAGCGATATGATGGAACATAGTTCTGAAACACATCAATCATAGACGAACATAGTCACATGACGGATAATATAAGGTCAACTATAAATATTATATATTGTGACTTGGATAGTAATTAACAATGTTGAAAAGAAACTTTGATCTATTAATTAAAGAACATACTCAAAGACAAAATAAAACACGAGTACAGATGGAAATATATGTGATGAATCAGCTAGCTGTATGCGCAGAAGCAGGCACGGTCAATGCGCATGCGCTAACAGCGTATAGGCCAGTGTAGCGAGTCAGTCAGTGACAGAGGTTCGTCGCCTTGTTTAGTACACTGCCGTTCCTAAAAACATTGTAGCGTTGACGCCCCGTTTTTATTTATGTGATAAGGAAACAATTACTTATTTTTACTCTGTTTGTGGTCTACAAACAAAAATGGATGTGCATCCGAGTTGTTCTACTAGTAGGAAATCAGTGACACAGTAAGCCATACTGGCTCCGGCTGTAAAAAACAGACTGAGTAGTAGTGTACTGACAGCAGTCACATCCCCTTCCCCGCCTTCATAGCATACCTTCCCCCTCCCACGCACACACATCGCCTGCCTGCGCGACCCTCTTCTTCACATATATTTCCATCTGTAAATGTTAAGTTGGAATAGTTGTTTATTGACTGTGTGGAGTGCGTATACATTCAGAGCTTGTTTCGACAGTTAAATACATCGAGTCGGTGAAACTCTTTTAATAATAAGTTCACTAAATTACAAGGAAAACATAGACGAGGCTGGAATTTTTATCCAGGACTTTTGGGTTCCACTAGGTAAACTAAACTGATCAAACCAGGTATTAGTTGATGTTATCATACTTACATGAAAAGTGTATAGGCGTTAAGTTATTACAACTTAAAATAGTACTTTTTCCAAAGATGTTTTCTTTTTTTTAACTCTAATTAAATAAATAATTTTGCCACACGTTCACCTATGTTTCCTAAATAGACGGAGGCATTATTTTACGTTATGTATATTTACATGGAAAAATAGACTTTTCCTACCTACATATCGATTAAACCACACCCATAAGGTAAAATAATTCAAACATATTATCTCCTACCACTAATCTAACCAAACATTTAGTAGTTAGTTTCACGTTTTCTTTTAATTGAGTAAGAAATTACAACGAACTATTTCAAAGTAAAACTGTACAGTCTAAAGTTCTTAAACAATTGAATTAATTAAGGTTTAGAGCTTTACAAATTACCAGTTAATGACGGAACATTTAACAAGTGCTTAGAATTGAGGTTAACCTACATCTCTTAAATAACTTTGCACTAGTTCTGTTGTAACTAAACTATTCTCATCTGTTTTATGCAACACTTGGTAATATATTGTTAGACTAATATGAGAATGTTTTTACAACTTCAAAATGTAGAATAGCGTGTCTATAATTTCGTGATTAATGTTGCCCTAGAGTTTGTTAATTAAATCTCTGATCATCCGTTTTACAAACAGCTGATACAAATGCTGACATGAATTCAATAAAATAATACACATGATATCAATACAAATTTAACTAAAACTATTTTCGAAGCTGGAGAATATAGAAACCTCAAATAAAAGACAAATGTGAGAATACATTTAAAAACAAATCACTAAAGCACTACAAAAGTTAAAAATCATAAACTATAAGTATTTTAAGTAAAATGTAACAAATGTTATTGACAGATAAAGGATGATGAGGAAATGAAAAGAAAAGTTTTTAAGTTAAATGTAAAAGAGATACAAGTTTTGTTGTACTGTGTGTAACCAATGAATACAGAATACTTTAAGAAGCACAGGGGTATAGGGAAAAAGTCTACGCTTTTCAGCGACTCGAAGACAATAGTTGGGCGACTCACCAACAGGAGCGCTAGCAGCAAAGCTTGACTGTACCAGACCCTTTTGATCCGGACTGTACACAAAATATTTCTCTCTCACTTCCTCCACGCAAAACAAACATTTGCAACTTTCACTCACTACCCCTGTCAACAACGGACCCTTTCTTAAACTGTTTCCTAGTTACTCGTTGTTTGACACCAGCTATGTGTTTCCCTGTTAATATAGTTTAGAATAAGTAATTCAATTAAATTAAGTTATTATTAGTATTTTGTTTTTAAGTGATTATGTCCAGCGGAATTAAAGTGTCATTATTTGCAGTGTCCTAATAGTAGTGTAAGAAATCCGGATTTACATTTCTTTAGATTTCCTGTGAAAGATAAGGAGAGGCAAGATCACCGAGACTAATCTTTTTTAGAGGTTAAGATCAGTTTAAAAAAAGACAATAATTACATCGTTTGATAATTTTCCCTTTAAATCATAAGCGTATGTTTTTGATTAAAGTTTTTGGTGTCTTTATATCTATGACCAATAAGTATTTTTCTCCGTCGCAACAGACCTGTAAATTCAGCGAATTTTCAACTGCAATTTCATAGAAAAATTCATGAAAAAAGTACATAATCCTGAATTTACTCAGTCGTAAGATATAAATTTGCAATTGGCAAAAAAAAACTACGTTTTGCCCATTTTTAATCTTGTTTGACTATTTAATTTATAATGCCATGTGTTCCCTCTTTGCAACCGAATTCAATATAACAGCTGAGTAAAAAAGTAAATGTTCTTTTGAAAACAAAGCAGACAACTATTCTTATTTAAAATTATTTATTAATTTATTACTTAATTATTATATACTTATGCTTATTGTGTTTTCTTGTAGCACCAAACTTGCAAACTCAGCTCTGATGTTATTCTTATGGCGAAAAAGTTAAATGTTACGTCTCCCTTAATTATGAACATAAATTAATAAAACTTGGTATGTGGAGTCACCTAGTTGAGTTATATAGATATTTACATAAAATCCATTTTTTGTGTTCCTTGTTGCAGCAAACCTGCATAATGAGCCCCAATGTTATTCTTATGGAGAATTGGTAAAATTTTATATCTTGCTTATTTGTGAATATATATACTGTATTGATAAATCTTAGTATACATTTTCATTTGGAAATGATCTATTAATTCACATAAAATACCCCGAAGCAACAAACCTGCATACACAGTCTTATGTAAACCTATGGACATTGTGTTATCCCATGTTACTCATGGGAAATAAATAAATGTTACCCTTATTTTTAATTGTATACTATTCCCTCCCCCTCCACTTTCTAACTGATGCCATACTAAGAGAAATGAAATATTTTCGTTTGATTGTTGTTCAGAAAGGTTATTTTAGGCCCGCCGAAGCGATTAAAGTAAAATAGCCACATTATTTGATCGTTGAGTGTGTTTTTAGTATTTGGCCCTGCAGTGTTTGGCTTTTGTTAGTGAGTTGTCGGCAACGGTTTGCCAATAGAAAAATAGTCAAATGAAAGTAATATTGCAACTGCAAATAAAAGAAAGTAATCTAATAATTAAAAGAAACAAATCTACCAGGAATTCTTTAGGCTACAATATATAGGAACGAACACAACCAACAACTGATCGCCCAGTTTAGGTAAATTCCGTGTAGGGGTTTTTTTTCGATACTGTGATCAAAATAAAATATGATATCTACTATTGTTTAATAAATTTCAGATATAATATAAATATCATATTTATTTTGATCACAGTTTATAAAAAAAATAAAATAAAAAAAAAAATAAAATAAAAAAAGTCATTATTATATTACATACAATTGTCTTAAAATGTACAACACTACTTATAATACTTTTGTCATGTATTTAATGTTTGTAGTACCGTATAGGATTTATTATGTAATTTAAAACAATTTTTAAAAGTCAACACGTTATTGGTCGTTTTACCACTAGTTAAAATTTCATGTGCAATGTTCAGGTGTCTTGTACGTGTAAATAAATTAAAGATTAAGTGTCATAAATAGTGATTTATTTGAACACCTAGAGGCTAAGTTATTGTAACAAGAACTAAAATAATATTTTGTTGTCAATAAATTTGGTATAGTGTGTGTTAGGTTATAAGGTTTGTATCTGGGACACGCACAGTTTTAAGCGCCTCAGTAGCGTTGTTGGTTATGCTATTGCACAATAATTGTCAAGACAGTTTTATAAAGGGATGTAAAAAGTTAAAGTTACGAGAAGGCCGAAGTCAAATTGTAGGGTTGACGCAGACGGGGAGGGGGGGCTGTCTCATACGACTGCGCTACTCTCTAGTGGATGTTTCTTGAAGTAATAGTTGCAGGTTTCTGTAGATTTGGCGACTTCAGCGCAGCCCGGTGGTGGGCCGCTTAACTATTTTTTTGCGTAGAATTTTTAACATGGGGCCTGTGCTTCTTAAAGTATTCTGTATTCATTGGTGTAACACACTACCCGTTCTTGAGCTACCGTACAGTATCCTCATTGTAAGAATGTGTCTCGAGAGGAGAGAAAAGGAGATGCTTACCCTTTATTTGTTATGTTTGGTACAACCACTGCTCTGCTGCTTCACTGTACACATTACTTTAATATAGAGTAAGCAAGTACTTTCGGTATTCATTCGACAATTTATTGGAATAAATATAGAATAGGCCTAATCTAGTGAAATACAACAATTTAATATTCAAATAAAAACTATTTAACTAGCTCATCACTAATCAGTTTACTAGATCGTGAGAGTATCTAGATTTGGTATATAATAGTATATATTATATTTACTAAATTTCACCAACTTGGTCAAAAAATGACAAAATATTATTTTGATACTTAGTCTATGCCACTTCCCTTACACATACGTAATAGATCGTAGATTACGGAAGATTGCAGCATTGTAGTTTAAACTTGTTTAAATAAATAAATATTATTATTTGCTCCCGAAAGTGCCTTTTATAATAAATGCAACTATAATGCGATTAATAACAGTTTGATCATTTACAAAAAATAAAGTAACCCTAAACAAACAATGTGAGTAGCTAGGAAATACTATAAATGTATATTATACGAATGTCTGTTTTTCAAGAGGCTCGTCCAATTATAGATAGCGCTTTTAACTAACTTGGCCTCTCGTTTATATCTAAACACCATTTTTAATTATAACTGTATATCCCTTTTCTTCCTTTAAAATTCATTTAATAATTAACTCTTATCATTAAAATTATTTATATTTCTAATTTATAAAACTAAACTTACAAGATTAGAGGAAATAGATTGCAATATTCTTTGCAATTACGTTTTCCTATTTGAAAATTCTCTCCTAATCGTTAGACATAATCTTCCTCTCGATGTTAAGTGCATCTATTACTTTTACGAGTTAATTAGTGGGATCCTTAGACAAACTAAGGATATACACGGGTGGATGAAAAGTCTGAGAACGGCTTTATATTTCGTATATAAGGAAAATTTGAAGGTAGATGTGATTTAGGAACCTACTCTCTGTAAAAATACTATTTTATTAAGATTTTGTTAAATGTATCAGCCATCTTGGATCCGCCATCTTGAATGTAACTTAGTTTTTTTTAATTCGAAGGTGGTCATGTGATACATCATTTCGGTGTAAAATTTCAAGAGAAAACCGACGGTGAAATTTGCATATCCATATCTTAAATCGATTAAAATTAGCGGCCAAAAAAAACAACGCAATCGTGTTTTCCTATTTTGCCCCATTTTGCTGTACTATTTAAAATATATATATATATTAATTATTATTCTTTTTGGATTTAGAATAAAATAAGCTTTCAAACGATATGCAACACAACGATATTTGAGAGTATTTGGTTGAACCACTCGAAATCAGTTTTGAAAAAATCAAAATGGCTGTAACTCAAAAAAATTAAATACTCTCCAATATCGTTGTGTGGAATATCGTTTGAAAGCTTATTTATTTCTAAATAAAACAAAAAAATAATATTTGTAAAAAAATAGTACAGCAAAATAGGGCAAAATCGGAAAACACGATTACGATGATTTTTTGGCCGCCATTTTTAATCGGTTAAAGATATGGATGTGCAAAGTTTTCTCCTAAAACTCTACTTCAGAATGATGCATCACATGACCACCTTCCCATTAAAAAAAAAAACAAAGTTACATTCAAGATGGCGGATAAATTTTTTGAAATCTTAATAAAATGGAAAATAGTATTTTTACATAGAGTAGGGTTTCTCGATCATATCTACCTTCAAATGTTCCTTATATACGAAATATTAAGCCACTCTCAAACTTATCACCCACTTTGTATGCATATTAATCAAAATTTAATTATGTAAAAGAAAGCCAAATGTAATTCATTATACTGAAGTGTTAACGATTTATTTTTTAAAAACTAGAATCAAAACAGCTTCATTTAACAAGTTTGCTCACTAAGAAGAAATTGAAAAAATGTTTGACCATTAAACATAATATACCAGTTTTGTTTCTCGCAACTAAATTAATTTTGTAAAACACACTAGTTCTTTCACATAAAGTTTGTAAAAATTAAACAACACTAGTTTCTACAACTCGACAAAACATTTGAGGTTAACACAATTCCCTCCTTAGTAGTTCTAGACTCACTCCTTTTGCTCCAGTTTTCTTGCAACTTTATTTTAACTTTAGACCAAGATGAAAACTATGTCAAGTTCATGACACGATTTCAAGCAGTGTTCAAGACTAGATATAGCGTATATTTTGAGAATCACACACTTCATTAAGAACTTACTCCCTTCCACTCTTTCTCTATTTTCCCATCTCTTCTCCCCTCTTGCTCCCTTATTTTCCATCGCTCTAACTTTTCCTCACAGTCCCTCTCTCTTTTATCTTTGGTCACTTGTCAGGGTTGTTGGTCAATACCAGCAACCAATAATAACTGATAAAAAAATTATAAAATAAATATTATTATGAAATAAATTTACAAAAGAAGACAAAATTAAATTAGAAGGCAATTCATCGTAGAGCGGAAGTCCGAAACGGATGCCCGGTTTAAAGTAAAAACCTCAGGATAGCATACGGCAGCATTTACAAACAAGTAGGCCAAATCTGTAAGAGCAGAAAATAATGTCAAATGTACCGAAATCGTTAGCCAATCATTAGGAACCAATATTCAAACGGACCAACCACGGTAAGCCAAGTAGGGCGACAAAAAAAAGGAAGTCGGGACAGCAACGCGTGGAAAACGAGGTCTGTAAGTCTGTACCAAATTTTCAATGGAGAAGGAAACACCTAATAATTTCATGAGTTAACAGCCAATACAACAAGTCTTCAAGCAACCATTCCTGGGCCATATTAAAAGAAAAGTGAAAGTGCCGGGCAGTAAATCTGTGTGTGATAAAAGTGCGGGAGACATAATTTGGATAAATAATCCAAATAAAGTCAATAAAGTGAAAGTGAGGAAAGGGAAGGAAGGATGTTTAAAGATATGTAAGTAGTGTTAATATTTTTTTCTAATTGTAAGACAGATCTCGGGGAGTAAGGATATTTAAATTGAGGGACAAAACATATATCAGCACTTTAATCTTAGACCTACATTCGCATAGATGTATGTAGTTTTATTGGGACTGAGCCATTAAGAGGGGCTGCTAGATCAAGAGTTGTTATACAATCGGGGACGGTTCACAATTCAACAGTAAAATTTTAAACCAAGTTTTGTTAACTTGTAATTACACAGTAAATTTATGCGTTAGATAAATTCACTCTTTAATTGTTATAAATTGATTTGTTTAGGTGGCCTGAGGGCCTATTTTATGTTATGGGTAACGTTAGTAATTATTGTTGTTGGATCTTAATTGTTGTTAAAAGGAGCCCGATATGAGGCTATGTATTGAAGGGAGTAAAGTAGGGAAATATTATTTAGTGAATTTTAAATTCAGTTGTAACAGAAATTCTGGAGAAATTTGATGAATATATTTAGATTTTTAAACCTAAATGTAATTATTAATACCTAGTCTCTGAAGTAACCTCACAAGCTAAGAGAAGCTTACCCTAGTTAAGTGATTCTGGTGGAGCCAATAGAAGAGGTATATAGCTAAATATTTAATTCAAAATTAAAATCAAAGTCTAAAAGTTTGTCAAAGTCTGACATGGTAAAGTCGCATTAAAGTAGAAAGCCTTACACACTCTATATCCTTCCGTTTACGTCGTTCTATATCTCTTTTCTCATTGATTACTCACACACAACGCACTCTCTTTCTCGTGTGAAATTATATTCATATTTTCCCGTCTATTTAACTCTTTATTACCTCCTCGGTCACTCTATTCCCCTTCCTCCCTGTGCACATATTCCTCTCCCCCACCCCCTGTGTCACTCTTTCTTTCCTCCTAATTTTCTTTTCTCATCTGCCAATCACTGGATCTTCTGTCACTCTATCTATATTTTCTCTGTTTGTCTCTATCTCTCTCTCTCTCTGCCCCACTATAATCACTATATCCCTGTTTTCTCATCTGTCACTTTCTTTCTCTTACCTTCTTTGTGACTCTATCTCTCTTTTCCACTTAGTCCATCTCTTTGACCCTCCGTGTCACTTAATCCCTCTTTCCCCTTCTGCCAATGTCTTTCTCTCTCATTGCTTCATTGTCACTCTATCCCTCTTTTTCTCTGCCATTCTATCTCTTTTCTCCTATCTATCCCTTTTTATTTCTCTCCCTCTTACTCTTTTTCCCTATTTACTTTATCTCTCCCTCTTCTCTCTCTCTCTTATTTTCCTCTCCGTTACTCTATCTGTCTTTTATCTTCTTTCTCTCTTCCCTGTGCTCTTCCAATCTCTCTCTCCCTCCTATATCTTGCTCTCTTTCCTAAACATATTTACATTAATCAATGTATACATGATGATTATAAAATAGAACTTTTATATGTATGTTTAACTGAAAGCAGGTACTTTGTTATCAAATAAATTTGGTTATACTTTGCGTTATTTTTGGTTATCTTTTCTAGAAAGGATATAAAGGGGTGCGTCTTGGAGCCACCTTATCAGATACATTTCATTTAGAGAATGGTGTCTCTCAAGGCAGCGTACTTAGCGTTACCTTATATGCAATTGCAATAAATAGTATTGAAACTAATGTGCGTTTGCATGTACACTGTTCTCTTTTTGTAGATGATTTTGCCATTTACGTGGCAACTTGAACATGCAGAAAGAACCCATCAATTAACCAATAAAAAATTACAATCGTGGACCAATTATACAGAATTATTCTTAGTGCTTCTAGATTTTTTGAATAGCAAGACCTTATTTGTTTCGTAATAGCTAGATGATGTACTTCTGTTGTACTTAAGTTGTCTTATTTGTAGTCTATTTTAACGAACTGTAAGGAAGGGAAATACCATATATATTACGTACTTCTAAGGTAGGCCTACACAAAATTCTTAGTAATTTGTTGCAAGTAGGCCTTAGAATGTTATTTCCAGAAATAGGTTATTAATTATTGACAGTTAAACACCTAATAATTCAAACATTATAATATAAAATGATAAACTAGTGTGGAAAATTAAATTGAGATATATAAGAACAATTCATTATTAGTTGTAAAAATTACAAAATTAGTGCAAAATATAAATTTATTCTGTTAAATTAGTTCACAAATTAGTTTTATGAGTTTTTTGTTATACATTTTTGTAAAATTCTGTTTTTTAACATTAGTAACCGTCAGAACTGTTGTAAAAAGAAAGATAGAGAATATGTACGAAGAGGATGAAGACCCAGACAACACTAGTTATAGTGCTGGACATTAATGAAAGTAAGTTAATTAATTACAATGTTCAGTGTAGTTTTCAAGTTTCCCTTTTTATTTTTTTCAAACAAGATGCCAGATATTTCAGCTACTGCTAAAGATATTCTCGCTGTTTATTTTTTTTTTTACAAGACCATGTTATAGTGCACTAGTGTTTAAACAAGCTTTTTGTTTGTTCTCAATCAGGTATAGCACAAGAAACAAAATGTATATGATAAAAAATGTTTAAAAACGACATCTTTTTAATTTGTGAAAAATTTGTTATTATTTGAAATAAGAAAATTTTGTGTCAAACACTAGAGATTGATTCCATATTTAAAATAAATAAAAGAATTAATGCTAGGACTCTTACGTTTCTTAATATGGCTTAACTTTGATGTTAAGTGGGAGTCAAACCGCCCTTAAACCAATGTATCAATAGCTAAATCCTGTTTATAAACCACAGTTGGCTAACTTTAGTCAATCGATACAAAATACTTTGACAGTTACAAAATCAATATTTTTTATTTAAATTCGCGTAGGGGTTATCTTGGTGTTTTGGTTATTGTAGGGGAGCTTTTCTTTTTGATTAAAAACACATTCTTCGGTTGTGTAATTGTCCATTTTTTATATATTACAGTTACATTTTCGGGGTAAAATATCTGTTTGTTGGATGTTTGTTTTTATTGCAGATTTTTCACATTTGTCCTGCACTATTTTGTCCGTTATAAAACTGATATCCGTTTCTGAATTCTGTTACGGTATTTGAAAGTCTCTTGTCAAATTGTTTGTTGGATTTATATTGAGAGTTCCATTTTTGTCACGTTTTTAAAGTGTGTGTACGTACAGTTATGTCTAATGTAAGTTGCTCGAGTTCTCCTGACACTATATTTGGGGTTTCAATTTGTTTAGTACCAATGCTTTTTAGTGTTTCTAAATGTATTAAGTATATTTGTTTAGTTAGGGTTTGTTGACATGTTTGTTGTTAAATTATTCTTAAACTGCCGAGTGTTTTACTTTTCATTGTTTTGTTGCTTTCGCAAATTTCCAGTTTTAAACCCTGTATAAGCGGAAGATTATATTCTTCTTATTTTGGTTTATTATTCTACAAATTGCTTGGAAATGGCCCACGCTACATATCCATAAGCGGGTGTGTGTATGTTAGAGAGAGATAGAGGATGATGGTGTGTTTGAAGGTGTGTGCATATATATATGTGAGTTTAATCTGGAACCCAAATTGAAAAATTATTCGATGAAACATTTCTAAACCGATCAGGGTAAGGAATTCTTCTATGTAAAAATAGTCATAATAGAAAGATTACACAGTAATATAGGTATGAAACCTAATTGAGTATTGAACAAACTTGAAAAATGCTCATGGATAACATTGCTAGTAAATTAGTCAAACATGAACCTACATTTAAAGTTCACAAAAAAGTTAAGGTTTCCAAGTAAAAAAAATCTTCGTCAAAGGCTACATTGATACCTAAATATACAAAGTGTTTACAGTGTACCTACAAATTTTACAAGACGAAAAATTAAAAATTTTAAAGGTATATTTTACGGAGAAGAGTTTAGTAAATACATTATCTGTTACGTATACTCGTAAAAAAGGTTACACGCAAATTAAAAGTCTGCTATATACCAGGGCCCTATAATCATAGGGGTCGATTTGATAAAACGCACATCTTAGAGAGAACTTGGTTGAGTGATTGTTGACAGTGTTGCCGTGACACTGGATCATTATTGCGTTATCATAAGCTAAATCTGCAAACTATTACAAATAAAAACTAATGAAAAAAATATTCCTTCAGTATGTATTTACAATAAATAATGACAGCACATCATATCTGTGCTGCCGATGTCAAACTTATATGAATACCAGGACGTCAGACAACAAAAGAAAAATAATACTGAAAGTCCGTTATTACTTGACATTATTAGAAGCATTAAAAAAATCTATAATTTTGTACGTTTAGGGTTGCAATTTCGAGTCAATCTTTATATATTTTCTTTCAAAATGTTTACTTTAAAGAGACATAGAGAAATATAAAATTATAAAACTCTCAACCTACGTTTAAATTTGAAAATTATTGAAATCGGTTCCCACTCTCCTAAATATGCTTTTTTTTTTAAATATTTTGTATTAGATGTCCTTAGGTGTGATTGCAGATAAACTGCTCTTTTTCTCGCTAAAAATGTCATAAGTGTGGTCTGTTACATTCTGTTTAACTGTTATGTCTATTTTAAATGTTAGCCCAAAGTTATGGTAAGTGTCGCTGTTAAAAGATTTCCCAAAATACTCCAGTTGATTAAATTAAAGTCGTTTTCACTATTTTTTATATTTTTAGTACTGTATCTGTTAAAAGAAACTTACTAAATGAAGTTTTAAAACTCTCGCTGATACATTCTATACAATGTTCAATAATTGTTTTGCAGAGTTGATAATCATAATATCAAATTAATTACTATCGTAAATTTTGAAAAGACTTGAATTGAAATATTTGAGTCTAAAATCTTGAAACGAATTAAGTAACAATCATTTTTATAATTTAGTCTAGAAATATTTGACATTACCACCGGAAAATCTAAGTATTGGTAATTTGGTATTAATTTCATATTGTCCTTCTTAAAAAAATTCTCCATCCTAGAGTGCTAAAATTTTACCGAGTGTTAAAAAGGTTATAAAACTGTCTTATCAATAATAACTTTTACAGAAAAATATTTACTATACAATTTTTAGCTTTAGTTAGAAATTTCTCACCATCTACGGCTGTTATATGTTGCAAATGATTATTGACACCGGTAAGAAACTATAAATGAACATGCATATTTGTTTTCGCCATTCCGACTATTGATTTTATTACAATAATATTACGACTTACCGTCACAATAGTCTAATTTTCCTTTTTCTTTCTACGGCCGTTTCGGTTATTCAACCATCATCAGGATTGCTGGGTAGTTCCCGTGTCAATATTTAAAATACATAAAAAGATATACATATACACAAAACACAACACTTAACACATAACTTTGATATTATTGTGTCATAGATTATATTAGAGTCAAATTTTAGTTTCTCGTTCAACAATGAACTAATATCATTTTTAGTCTGTTTATATATTTCAAACTCTTCTAGTGCGTTCATTAATTTCCCCTTTTGACAATGATGCAATATTCTTAATGATTTTTCAATGACGGAATATTTGTGATCGGCCTCAATTAAATGTTCTGTAAATTTCGATTCGACTTTTTCTGGGTTAGCCGACTGTGCCGCTGTTGGAATGTGCTCTTTAAATCGTTTTTTAAAGGACCTGCCTGTTTGTCCTACTTTTTTGTACAATCTGAGCATGACAATTCATAAATACCTGTACTGTCGAATTTGTCATCGTGTCTTTTCTTTATATTTAAGGTGCTTCGTAGATTATTTTTTGTTTTATAAGCAATGATATATCCCTGTTTTTTTAATATATTCCCAATAATATGTTCCAAATCTCTGTTATAGTCTAGTACAACGTATTTAACTTTTCTCCGTTTCTTTTGTTTTTATTTTTATTTTGGTGATTATATTCTTGTTTTTTAAACAATCTGTCAACAATATTTGGTTTGTATCCATTTTTGATGGCAATGTTTTTTATAATATTAGTTCTTCTTGAAAATCATTATGGTTTAATGGTGTGTTTCTCAATCTGTGTATAAGGCTATTATATGCTGCTAGTTTGTGCGATATCGGATGATTTGAGGTAGCGTGGATGGTATGATCAGTCTGTGTGGGTTTCCTGTAAATCTTGAACTGGTGCTTTTCATTTAATTTTGTTATTGTTAGGTCGAGATAATTGATGCTATTATTTGTTTTTATTTCAGTTGTGAATTTTAAATTTGGGTGAATATTATTTAAGTATACTGCGAATTTGTTGATTTGTCTTTTTGTGCCCTGGTATAAAACTAATATGTCGTCTACATATCTATGGTAATATCCAATATTTTTTAGATGTTTGTTGCTATCAATAATTATATTATTATTTTCAACATGATTTAGAAATATTTCCGCCATGATGCTTGAGAGTGGGCTTCCCATGACTTGTAATCGTTTTGGCTGTAATATTCATTATTAAACTGGAAATAATTTTGAGATAAACATATACTCAGTATATTGGATAATTCTGTAATTTGATTTCCGCTTAAACATTTGTTGTTCTTTAATATTTTTGTTAATATGGCTATGGTTTCTTTTACAGGGATATTTGTGTATAGATTCGTTATGTCAAATGATACCAGATTTGATCCGGGTTTTATCTGTATATCTTTTATTTTTGTTATTAGATCGTACCTGTTTTTAAGACTAATTTTCGTTAAAATGTATGTTCTTACGGATTATTTTATCTATAGTTTTTGCTATTCTGTAGGTTGGTGATGCACTCTTGAAAATCACAATGCAAACACACATTTTACCCTTCCTAAATTTTACCTAAATGGTGTAAAATGAATATTGATTTAACTACTGGATTTTATTAACATTTTATTTCCTGGTTAATAAATAAATAAAATAATTACAATTATTTTCAAATTTTTAGTTCGGTTTGCTTTTAAAGCGTATTTTTTAGTTTTTAAATTATTATTTATTTTATTATTTTTTAGTCTGGGGACCATGATAAGTGCTCACTTACTACACCCAACAAAATTAATGACCTCCCGAAGTTTTTGTATATCGTCGTGAATCACCCTGCATATAAACTTTTTAATGACATCCGAAAACGTGTTCTGGGGACCATAATCAGTGCTCACTTACTACACCCAACAAAATTAATATTGCATTGTCATCGGTCCTTGTTCTTCATATATACTATACACAAGTATATACTAAATATATTGTATAAGAGGGTATACACACCGGTCTAAGCGAAAATGTTGCGTTACGTGACGTGGCGCAAAACGGCGATTTACCTCCTTAAAAAAAATACCCAACGTCGCTATAGAAGTTTTCACTTCAAAAATAAAAAAATATTGTTCACCATTTGTCGAATTTGAAATAGTAATTTTTATAGGCCTAATCAGTAATGGTATTAAAATTTGTTCTAACAACCTGATTTTCTTAAATTGTTATTATAAATATGTTTTCTATATGTGGTTCAAATTTTATTAAAATCGGTTAAATATTTTTTAAGTTATTACATTTTTACTGAAGACATGAACAAACAATTTTTCACCGAATAAAGATATCGGAAAGTATTTTTTGTAGGCCTAATCAATAAAGGTATTAAAATTTGTTGTAACAATCTGATTTTTTTATATTATTATTATTGATATGTTTTGTATGTGTGGTTAAAATTTTATTAAAATCGGTTAAATATTTTAAAAGTTATTCAATTTTTACATAAGGCTCTTCAATTTTTACATGAGAAGCTTATGGAGCTTATGAGAAAGTGGGTCCCGATGACTTCACGAGTTACTGCGCATCCGCTCGTGAACCCTACCGTTAGTATTCTATATACCGTGGTCAGTGCTGTGTGGAAGGTGTCAGACGCATGCGCAGTACGTAAAGCTGATGTGCGCTTGTGAAAATATCAAAACGATCCGAAGTTTTTCAGCATGCTGATATCAGCTTGCACACGACATTTGTACCCTATTGCACTAGCAGCTTAATCACACGGGTAACTCATTATTCGTGGTAGGCAACTGTTTTAGTAATGACCAACAATAGTTACTAATAATGAGGATAAGTACCTGGTCACTTTGGAGAGTAGGTAGTTTCAAACTCAACCTTTTTAGTATCGATGTACCAGTACGTACCAAATGAAATACATTTTACAATAGCATATTTGATAACAAACTTAAACAAAATATTTGTTTATTTGATCTTAGACGTACCATGGATTCATTTAAAGTTCATTATAAAGATGTGTCTCTACTATAATATATATATTATATAATACGTTAAATGTACTAGTTAACTTACTCGTATCTTAAATATACCTGAATACTTGACTCTACCACAGCCACGAATAGGATACAAAATACAGTATAATGTTTAAACATCATACCTCAACTAGACTTACTAGCAATAGAATCCGACTATATAACTCAACCCACCTACACAGTTTACTGCATGTTAGTCGTTAGTTTTATTGAAACCACGTCTTTAGCAACATTGGTAAGGTCGCGTCGTATAAATGCACTTAAGCGCAGGTTCTGAATTTTATGTTGAGTTTAATATCGTTAGTTACATGTTGATGTGATAAACTCTACGTGACTTGGATTGGACGATTAAGTTAAGAAAATTCATAGTACTTAGATATAATCAGGGAAAAGGATACTCAGACAAGGTACATGTGTGAATCCTATTTCAATTACATGTGCCCTTCCACACATTTAACTGAAATGTGGCCACTTAACACTAGTGTGAGTCTGTACTGGACTATTGAATTTTAATTACCTAAGTTTGCTGTTGAAGTTACACGAAATATTCTTTATAACGTATTAATCATAAGTCGTGTAAACAATATTTTTACATGATGTTATTAATTTACAAACCACTTCAATAAAATATACCTTATTCATAACTTTCTACTTAATCACAAGATTTAAACGATAGAAATGTTGCTTTTCAGCAGTAATATTATTAAAATAGAGTTTAGTTTCTACTAGTTGAACCGTGCGAAGCATTCGCATTCTAACTTACTTAAATCCCACTTAATTAAAGTACACACCGTATATTTAGTATCGTATAGTGCGTATACTATACGATAGTAAATACACAATTAATTAAAAATAGCAATGTAGTGGCGTAACGGCAGCTCTCCAGCTGGGTATTGTTATCATCATTGTTGCCAACGCCAGGAAAATATCCCTACAACTTACTTGATCTTACATAACTGTTACTTTCGGATTCTTTATTTCTTTTTTTTCGTATAATTGTATTTTGTATATTTTTCCGGTGTAGCGGTTAAGGAAAGCTTTAAAATGATGCCTCATTCATGTAATTTGATGATGTATTAAAGAAGTTATGGCGTACCGACAAAAAAATGGCCTTGAGAAATAATATATGTGATATTAACTTCTTGAACCACCAGCCATTAATAACGTATTAATATACTTTTGATAAAGTTAAAATATCCAGAAATATTTCTCAAGAAGTGCAGAAAAATAACTAAACTAATATTAATATCTAAAAACATTTTGTTTATATTCATACAGAATTTTCATAGGTCCTAATTCATTATTTACAATTAATTATGTTACTGTATTTATTAATATAAAAAGTTTTCCAAGCATAAATATTTGATCGTTATAGTTATCATTTTAGTAAAAACGACTATACATAAATAAAAATAAAAAATCGACTGCTTAGTTTGACTATGAAAAAAATGCCGAAAGAAGATACAGTTCCAGTTTTAAATCTGGTTAAGGCTAAAGATTGTCTCTGTCAGTGTTCAAAGTGTAGAGAGACTTTAGAAGACGACGCACGGTAAGGCTAGCTTTATTAAATCACATCCAAAGCAATGACTACATTGTGATATCTAGCCTAAGCATCAGTTCAAAGAATTAAAGGTGAGCCTAATTAGCAATACATATCTAAATAATTATGAGTTAACTGTAGAATTAGAAGCATTTTCACTAACTGTGAACACTGTTTCTAGAGCAATAATGTTGTCAGATTATTAAAACGTTGAAAACATATTCAGAAAATCGTTTAAAATTATTATTAATAATAAATGTGTAAGAAAGGGAATTCTTGTAACACTTCAAAGACTATATACAAGTTGATTAATCCAGCACAGGTATTCTATTTGACAAAATTCAAAGTATTTAAATATATAAACCCTTGTAAATTCTACCAAGCCCTTAATGATTTATTTATGTACATTTCTAATGTCAGCTATAAACTAAAAATAAAAAATAAAATTAACAGTAAAAACGTCCAAACTAAACCACCAATTACAAGATCTTTAAAATAGTAACAGTAACGAACATGGTATGTGATTTTATAAACAAAGTTTTGAATTTAAAGTGTCATTAAAATTTTTAGTTCTACTCATTTAGATAAAATTGTATTGTAACCTACTACTTCTTTATTTATTCTACTGGATTAAAAATTATTCACGGTAACAAAATATACTTACTTTAATACATTTTATATTACCAGTATACTCAATTGAAGGGAAAATGTAGTTTCATATTTTAGTCATAGTAGAGGTATGTCCGTCAAGTTGAAAAATCCAATTACAGAAATTCTTCTCTGACAGGTCTCTTCGCCCTTTGGAGTCAGATTTTAATTATATTTTCGTATTGTTACATATAATGACAATGGCACTTGGTAATACATTTTATAATGAGAAAAATTGTATGTTTATTTGGGCTATGTACCCAATATTTCATTTAGAGTTTTAAATATGTGTAAATACAGGCATCCTGTAACTAATGCGTTTTACAGGAATTTTTAAATTTAAATATGTGCTAAAAGACGAACAATAAATTTTACTTGCAATTGTTTATCTAATATTTACTAACTTATTATTAATTTGTTATTTATTTATCATTATTTTGTTTTCATTCAGTTGGAGAGATGAACTCGATAAAATCTATGCATACAAAGTTTTTCGTAAGTTGTTATACACAGAATTCGGTAGATCTTAGTAAATTTCATCAGCAAATGGTTTTCTGAGATCATTGATTGTGATGAAACAACACATTATCTTGTGGTGTAGAGTTGGCTTTTTGTAACTGTAGGCCCATATGATTTTCAAACATAGCAGCAACATTGCTATAACTTGTAAGATTAAATACTACCATGTATAATGATTTGAGTTTAGGTACACTCACCATTTAATATTATTTTATTTTTATTATAATACGTCTTCAGCATGTAAGATGTGTAATCTTAATTTGGGTTCTCCACCAATTACATGACATAACATTATTTCAATAGCTACTATTTTTCAAAATTATCTAACGATTATTATAGCAATTAAATTTACTTATAAAGTTAGAATTTTGACGTTGATACTAATTTGTACTAGAGAAACTGCAGAAATTATTAATATACTGATACTCAATAATTAATTTTGGAATTGATCCTTTGTGTAAATTTTACTTAATTATAAGTCACAGTGAATTTTCTAAGTTATTTATACGATAATATTTTGAAAACTATCAATTTATTTAATTGCTAAAGAAGACTGTACTGATTAACTTCTAGTACAGTAAAAATAGACATTTTGTTGGGAACCCGTTGCAGGTTAACCGATTTTGACGGTTTTTTTATTTTTTCGTCTCGATGAGTAGAAAAAAGTTTAAAAAAAATTGTTGTGCTCCCCCCCTTATTTTTTTATTAAATTAAAACCTATTTTTTTTTAAGTAAATGAGCGTTTTACAATTTTTTTACTGAAACCATTTGTTTAAATAAATTATGTTAAAAGTATTAATAACAATGTAATTTTAGTAAAAATGTTATTTTTATTCACTAAAGTTATAAATATTGCTAAAAAAAATAACACGGCAAAAATCACAGAAAGTGGAAATCTCATTCAAATGTGTTGCGTGTCTAAATGGGCTGAATTTTAATATATCGAATTCAAACTTGATATAGAAGTTAAAATATATATTTTAAACTTATATGCTACGTCTCAGCTTGTTATCTTAAAAATTACCCAATCTAGAGCCACTTGACTTAGGGTATCAATGGGCTTTATGATTTTAGAAGTAACGGACCCCAAAACTAATTTTAAGCGGCTCCAGTTTAAAAAATTTTCAAAATATCAACCGAAAGGTTTTTTTTACAAGTTAAACATATAGATTCAAACAAGATCAAAGAGTATAAACCTTTTTTATTATTGACTTTTAAAAGCACAATTAACTTAAAAAAGTATAGTTTTAGACCATTTAGACGTTTCATCAAAACGCTTGAGTTGATCGGCTGCAGATTAGTCAATTTTTTAAATATAGTTTTTGAAATAAGTATAGCAAAAACCAATTGTGTTTGTAACTTCTGTACCAATTTTTAAAATTAAAATTATCGTCTAAATTGTAAACCATATAAATTACAGATCTTGTACAAACGCGGTTTAAATAAAACTTGATAGTCGAGAACTATATTACTGCAAATATAATATAGCGTATCTTGCTTAAGCGTCTAAATTGTAAACCATATAAATCATTGTACAAACGCGGTCTAAAAGAATCGTGATAGTTGAGAACTATATTACTGCAACCATAGTATGGCGTACCTTGCTTAAGCGTCTAAATTGTAAACCATATAAATGACAGACCTTGTACAAACGCGGTAAAAAAAAATCGTGATAGTCGAGAACTATATTACTGCTACTATAGTATGGCGTATCTTGCTTAAGCGGCTAAATTGTAAACCATATAAATCATTGTACAAACGCGGTGTAAAAGAATCGTGATAGTCGAGAACTATATTACTGCAACTATAGTATGGCATACCTTGCTTAAGCGGCTAAATTGTAAACCATATAAATCATTGTACAAACGCGGTCTAAAAGAATCGTGATTGTCGAGAACTATATTACTGCAACTATAGTATGGCATACCTTGCTTAAGTGGCTAAATTGTAAACCATATAAATCATTGTACAAACGCGGTCTAAAAGAATCGTGATAGTCAAAAACTATATTACTGCAACTATAGTATGGCATACCTTGCTTAAGCGGCTAAATTGTAAACCATATAAATCATTGTACAAACGCGGTAAAAAAAATCGTGATAGTCGAGAACTATATTACTGCAACTATAGTATGGCGTATCTTGCTTAAGCGGCTAAATTGTAAACCATATAAATCATTGTACAAACGCGGTCTAAAAGAATCGTGATAGTCGAGAACTATATTACTGCAACCATAGTATGGCGTACCTTGCTTAAGCGGCTAAATTGTAAACCATATAAATCATTGTACAAACGCGGTGTAAAAGAATCGAGATTTCGAGAACTATATTACTGCAACCATAGTATGGCGTACCTTGCTTAAGCATTTAAATTGTAAACCATATAAATTACAGACCTTGTACAAACGCGGTCTAAAAAATCGAGATAGTAGAGAACTACATTACTGCAACTATAGTATGGCATATCTTGCTTAAGCATCTAAATTGTAAACCATATAAATTACATACCTTGTACAAACGCGGTCTAAAAGAATCGTGATTGTCGAGACTGTATTACTGCAACTATGGTGTATCTTGCTTAAGCACCTAAATTGTAAACTATATAAATTACAGATCCTATAAATTTTGAAACAGTGAGACATGCAAAAGCGCAGTAACTTTTGAAGCAATGCAGGAATGTTGCAAGATGGCACAATTTCTAACATACTAGTGTTTAGCGATTAAACACCTCAGTAGGATGAACCCAGACTCGAGGCAGATATAACTATATTTCTACGCAAAGATCAGATGAAGAAGGTGACTACCCTCACTGAAATTTTGTTCAGGCAAATGAAGTTAAAAGAAGACATATTGATTGCTTAATAAAGTGGTTAAAGATGACTAGAAGAATTACATCGAAACTCGAAAGTTAAAAGAGAACACCTTAATGGCCCAATAAACTGATTATCGAAAGCACAGTTCAAAAATAACACCACATTGAAGTAAAAAAGAAATAGGTTCTGAAATGTACCTATGTCTAGGGAAATGTATTATGGTTTTGTGGAAGAAATATGAATCCCGCATCCTCTTCACACATCCACAGGTACGTCTTCCTGCTGCATCCTCCTCCATAACAAAGTTTTAGAAATAATTAAGGAATAAAGAGTTTTCCGTCTTTGGCAGCACCAGAATAAGTGTTTTACTGTATAAGAAAATCGGGAAGTTTAAAGTTAAGTGCTTTAATATTTTATTAAAGCATCGAGCCTTCTCCCGATAGACTTAATATAGCCTAATAAATACACATATTACAAGCACAAGTCATAAACCCTGTGGACACTACAAGTTTGTGACCATGGCTTTACTAATTGAAATTCAAAATTAGGAGAAATTTTGTAAAACAAAAATTGTGTAAACAAATTATGTAAAATATTATGTAGAATAAGTATGTTAGAAATATTATTATGTAAAATAAATAATAGAAACTGTACATTAAAAAAATGGAAGTTCAACCCAATTTGTAGACGGCTTATTTTCAATTTTTTTTCGATAACACAAAATGGATATTATATAGTAGCTAGTAGTGTTCCACAATGCATTAATTCGCAACCAATTATTTATTTTCCAATGAGATAACAATTCCAGTTATGTTCGGTAAATAAATATAAGTGTTAAATATGAAAATAATATAATTATAGTGTTGTGTGTGCAAATACACAATTGCACGTTTCCCTTGCATGTTTTTAAATCAAATGTAATGTCATTTTTTGAGAACATAAAACTCACAAATATACACAAAAAATAATTATAATAACAAACGTACATATCAAAATACGGAATCGCAACATCAACAATGTCTGGTTTGATTTTTACAACAAACAATCCTTACACAATATAGTTATTAAGGACGACCGGACCGCCACGAAGCCCCTCAAGGGCAAAAATTACTTACATATGCTCGAATCACGCACAAGATTTTTCATACAGCTGAAGTAAAAAATTGCAATGAATATTTTAATTACAAAGTCTCAAAATGTTAGTATTAAGAAACATTAATTAACTTTTTAATACATTCGATTTTATAGTTTTGAAACCATAACATTAAATGTGCAAACGTGGCAATCTCAATTTTTCAGCTGGTCGTGGATCTAGTTTATCAGATTCATAGTCTAAGTCGGTATCCATCTCAAAATAAATTAAAATAGGACACTTCATTTATTTTAACTATTAAATTAAGGCTACGAGAGGAAGTGGAAGCGTTTATTACCATAGTTGTATAGGGAAAAGCGAATTGTAACTAGCATAATTAAGGAAATAAATCAGCTGTTTTAGGTAAATTTTAGAAGAAAGATGTAGGGAAAACATTTTTGAAACCTAATTGAAAATATAAATATTTACGAATACTATTTATCATTACTCTACCAATGAGCCAAAAATAACCGATAAGTCCGCCTCTTTAGAGTGGAATAATTATGGGATGCTCCAGACAAAAGAAACTTCAGAAGTAACCGCCAGGAGCAGCATCTGAAATCCGGAAACCATGAAGACTCCAAGAGCTGCAGGAACTGCCAAGTAGGATTAACTTAAAACATCGCCCAAGCATCACTCAAATAGTGTTGACAACATTGGAGAAAATTAATTTAGTTTGAATAAATTCCGGGTTCATAAAATAATTTAATAGTAAAATTTTATAAAATTTAACCAAGTATCAAGTACCAAGTATTTTTTTAGATTTTAACCAAGTATCAATCTAATTCTCACAAACGTTTTTTTTATTAATAGTAGATGTCAGAAGTAAAATTAGGTACAAATTAAAGGATATATTGCAAATTGTATCTAGATTTAGTGTTTGTACCTTTATTATAAAAGTAAAGGGAACGATAAGAATAATATTTTAAACTATAAAAAAATGTTTACGAGTGTTTTTAATTCTATAATGTAGTGCTACAAATAAGGCAATCCAAACGGTACGACTACAGAGAGACTCACAATGTGAAAAATAAAATAATAGAGTAAAACTAATTAAGTAAAATTCAGTAAGAAATCGAATCGAAGAAAACCTACAAAAGGATATACGGTACAATTTCTTTTGGAGGTAATGTTGGAAAAAGAGGTAATGTTCGACTCAATAGGTCACATATTTTTATATCTTGGTTAGAAGTAAAAAAATCCAGAAGTTTCCACCCTGTATATGTGAATACCCGGTACAAAATAGTAAACGGGAGACAAATTTATAACTTCGTTTTATCATAATAATAATAATTTATGATAATAATAATTCGTTTTATAAGTTAATAGTTTCCTAGAAAAAACTATAAAAACTGTTCCTCATATTTAGTTTGGACTAAGCCGGGTACGATAGCTATCGAAATATAAGAATAAAAGGCAAATGAAAGCAGTAAGTAACTCACAATACAAACATGTCACTAACCTTGGACGTGAGCAATATATTCCAGTGAAACATTTACGACGTTTTCCCTTTACGGATTTTCATCTAATAAGCATAGCCAGCGAAAAGCAGAGATGTTAAAATTATTGCTGAGCAAGTTGAACGCAGCTCACTTTCTCCAAGTTTACAGAGCACTAAAAATATCTTTATATTCAACGTTTGTTATTGTACAGTGACATTACGGTAAGTAAAATATGTTTTCCCTAGTTTATGCTGGTTTTTAGTACGTCTGTGCCGCTTGTGGTTGAGGATTATCTTTTTGAATAATAAAATCCACACAAATTTTTGAAAATAAAACTATTCAAATATCAAATAAACAGGATGACAACTTAATCTTCCAAACCATTGGAAGCTGGTAACTATTTATCCCACAAAAACATAATTGTGCTAAGCAAAGCCTACCCAACAGGTTTCCTACCATAAACGTTATAAGACTGAAAATATGGCCAGGAAACGGGTCTACAGTTTAAGACGTTGCAACTTCTTACAAGTAGAAATAGGCAAATCGGATCATTAAAAAGATTCGTATTTGGTTAGTTTACATAAATGACCCGCTTATTCGGATCTCGTTTATTTTCATCTTAATGTACAGTTGGACCACTCGTTCTTGGCACTTTTCTGATATCGCGCGAAAACTAAATTTGTATCCAGAAAACCACAAATGACGTGTTTCTCTTATTCCCTTACTCAGCAAGGAGTAGAGTGATTAAATAAGCTTTGCGCAGGACTGTAGCCTCTAGCCTGGGTTTATACGTTGTAATATAGCCTCAAGCCAGGCCGCGTAAACCTCAATTACCAAGAATGGTTGATCCAACTGTACTACACGCGCCTCTCCCTATACCATTTAAAAATGTTATCATTTTATACATGAAAAAAACTTCTTTCTAAATATTTTCATTTCAACTAAAAAACAAAACCAACTGAATTTTGAAAAATTTTCATTGATTATTTCCAAAAATCATGAGGATGTTAGTTCGTGAATTCTCAAAAATTATTGTGGTAGTACATATATGTACATTTGTAATAAAATGTCTAACAAAATTGTAAATAACTAAGAACTATAAAACTTTGCCTCATTCTAATTGGCTCAAATATTTAGTAAATGCTTAAGCTTATCGCTTAAATAAAAAGCATTACGGGGAAAACACGTAAATTTCCTCCAACAACATAAAACTGCAGTCAATTTGCGCAGATTTATCAAATCATCTATTTAGATTTGAACCTGCAATGCGTCAAGGAAACTTCAATTACGTATCGGATTGTGGTGCGAATAGATCGAGAACTCCGGAAATGGAGACATAAAATAAATCGATTCAACTGTATCAATGCGGAATTGTGGAATAGATAGGCCTGCAGTATGCAATGCAAATACCAATATTTTGAGTTATAGCACGACACGTTTAAATAATAAATAAACTCTGCGGGCATGCAATGGTATCGGTGGATATGACAGCAGTACTAATAGATTATTGACAGCTGGATTTATTTATTACCACAGAATTGGGGAAAAAGTATTACAAAATCAAATAATATACGGTAACTAGTCCATACTAATGTTCACTTCTTCATTTTTTCTTTTTTTTACGAAAAACTGGTTTAGACACCATTTCCCGACACAGTATCACAAAATAAAATATAGCGGTAATTAAAATTAGTTATTGATAGTAAAATCGGAACAAACTTAACAAACAACTTACAATTAAAAATAATTAACAGCAGAAATAAAATAATTTTAAATCTCAAAATTAGTTAACAAGAATAATAGGATAGTGCCATAAACTTAAAACTACTGAATAAAAATTAACTTTAAATTTTGGGTATAAAACAAAACACGAATAAAATAAAACTTATTACATTAAACATAAACATCGCATCACAAAATAAAGCAAGAAGTGCTATACATGAGGCCGACAAACAACTCATGTACGTCGAAAAGTTACAACAGATATTAATAATATTAGTAATTCAGGATCTGTAAGTGCGGTAATATACACTTTTTTAAACATTTAAAGCAGGCTTATACTTTGGTAAAGTAATTTACAATTTTAAATAAAGTAGACCTAAGCAAAAATACTTGATCGTTACATCAACAATTATTATTATTCTCATATTCTGGATCTATAAGTTCGCCATTGTTGTGTTACAAACATCCTACTATATCATATCATATCATATCATCTTTATTTATTGAGGCGAATTTAGGACCATTGGGTCCTCTCTTCCACTTAACCTCTCGAAACAAAAAATACACAAATACATAAAAATTCATATTACAAATAAAAATGAATACATAAACAAAACTACAAATAATAATTACTTCTAAAACATAACGAATAAAAACTAAAAATATACACATTTGTCTACTAAGTAAAACAAAACTAAAAGTTAATTATTCTACACTATAATACATAAACACACTACACTCTCATACACACACACATTCAAGAACATGCCTCAAATCCCACCCGAGCGCCCGAAACTACCCAAAACTGCTGCAGAACCAAAAACTCAAAGCCTTCTTGAACTGAACACGGTCATTGATGCATTTTAAACTCTCCGGCAATGAGTTCCATAGCCTACATGCCGTCACAGTGAAAGATTTATTAAATATCTCAGTTCTGTGCCTGGGATAAGTAATAAAGAAGCTCCTCGTCGTGTGTCGGTAGCATTTACATGCGAGCTAAAGACAAACCTTTCTGCCAGATAGCGAGGCAATCCAGTGAGCAGAATAGCGTGCAATAACAACAAAATATGATAATTTCGAAAAAAACTAAGTTTTAGAATTGAAATTTGTTTATAATATTTTGTCACATGATCGTCACGTTTTAAGTCAAAAATGAACCGTAAACAATAATTTTGAGCACGCTAAAGTTTGTTAGCTAATTCCATAGTCATGTCATTGATAACAGTATCACAATAGTTAAAATAAGAAACCATTAATGTTTTCACCAGCTGCACTCTAACATTAAACGGCAAGCAATCTTTTACTTTCTTCAGAGTGTGCATGCCAGCGAACACTTTATTGCACGTGTCAATAACATGGTCTGTCCAGCTTAGAGTAGTGTTTATAGTGAGACCAAGATTTTTTACTATATGGCGGTTATAATTAGGCTTACTGTATCAAAATTACAAAACTGAAATTAATGTTTCCTTATTAAAATATAAAAGTAAACCCCTAGTTAAAAATACAGCTTATATTGTTCTAGAATGGTCTAACCTAAAATTGTTGTGATCTCTTAATACTAGTAATTCTAATCAGCTGTTATAGCCTAACTGTTACTGAATGAATGTACAGTAGTTGGTTGCTATAGTAATACACATACAATATACTAAAATCGTATGAGTATTAAGTTATACACACTAAAAAACAGATGTTTACCTGGTATTAGTTTATTTAGTTTAAAAAATCTCTGACGTACAGAATGTTCTAGTTATCGCTTGAATCTGTTTTAAACACACAACTTAGCAATAATTATATTGGGTTTCAAAAACGAAGCTCGTATTTCAGTAATAATAATGTAGATTGAAAACGTTATAACGGTCCTAATGCGCATGCACACACAGAAATGTATTTTTAATTTCTAAAGCTTGGCTTAAATTGAATACATTTCTTTCAGATCATATTGACTATGACACACTAGTTTGCCACTGAATTCGGTGTAATTTTGTATTCTTGAGATTTTGGGCAGGAAAAAATTTCTACAAATGTACAGATCTCTCAATCTCGGAATGTGGCCTCAGTGTGTGTTGTGTCCACAGAATATTGAATAGATGTTATTATTGTTTTACATGTTTCAGACTGTATTACATGTTCTGTGGTTGTTCTGTGGTTCATCGGTACAACCGCGATAAAAAACTATAGACCTCTATTCTTCACTGTATTTTTGTTACTGTGAAGAAAGTGTAATTTAAAAAATAAACACATTTTTCTTAGTGAAAGAACGTATAAAAATTAGTTGTTTTATTTATAAATATGTATAGGGTTACCAAAAACCTTTGCGGGCTATACTGGAAGGCGGGAAGTAGCCTATTTCCTGAGATACCCATCAATCATATTATTTACTTTTCCCACCAAAAATCATAGTATATATTATATATATGGCACGTTTTTAGTTATTCGGTTCGAGTAAAATTATTCAAATCAGTCAACATCATTAATCAGAAAATGTTATGAGCTAGTCTGAATATGAAAGATTTATTGCATTAGCATAATTATATTTAATTTTATAATTACCGTTATTGTTGTTTGAGTTGTTTTAAATCTATATAATATACAAAATCAAAAACCCACGCACTCACTAATCACGGTATCTCAAACACCATACCACCTAGGAACGTGAAATTTGGTACACATATTTATTGTTCATAGGAGCTAGCGACGCAACAAATATTTGGCTTTTAAGGGTTGAAACAACCCCTAAAATAATAGGCTAAGTATTGTGTGTTGTATATCTAAAAAACCCTACCTCAATAGGCACTAATAGAGGTGCGTTAAGATAGGATTTTAAAATATTTGTCCTTTAAGGGTTGAAACATGCCCTAAAACAATAAGTATTGTTTGTTATACTTTCCTTAAAGCTAGAAAGCTAAAACTTTGTACGTTTATTTCTTACACGATACATATAAAAAGCAAACCAGTTTTACATTTTATTTTGCTAAGGGTTAAACATAATGTACCGGTAGTAACAACCCTTAAAACTATAAATATTATTTGAATACCGCCTAGGAACGTGAAATTTGGTACACATATAGGCGCTAGAGGCGCACTAAGAAAGGGTTTTAAAATATTTGGCCTTTAAGGGTTGAAACATTCCCTAAAATAATAAGTATTGTTTGTTATACTTTCCTTAAAGCAGAAAGCTAAAATTGTGTACATGTATTTCTTACATGATACATATAAAAAAGTAAACCAGTTTTACATTTTGTTCTGCTAAGTGGTAAAACTGTAGTAACAACCAGCATCCAATGACTGTGATTTACCAGTCTTTAGATTTAGCGGTTGAAAAAGAAGATGCTCTTCACTCTGAATTTTTAATTGATTTAATTTATTCAGCACACATACCGTGACGAAAACGATTGACGGGCAGCCAGTGAACCATAGATACAAAACTAATTGAAAATACATGTAATAACTTTCGTGAAATAATAGATGAAAAAAGTGAGAGAATACTATTACAATTGTGTGACATAGTGATGCAAAAAAAAAAAAACAAATTTCCTGTAGCGAAGCATGTGTATTCAGCTAGTCGTATATATTATATTTACTAACTGCCACCAGCCTGGCGACTAACAAGATAATGTGAAAATTATCCGAGATTATGTCTTTGTTAATAAGTTTATTAAAACTAAAACTAGCACTCACAACACTATTTTACAACTATGGAAAACTAGTCTACATTTGCTTAATAAAACAGAGAGAATCTAAACGTACGACAGAAAAAGAATGTCTTCAGTATGACGGAGAGGTCACGCGGGACATAATACCAAGGCAAAGCAGGTCTCAATCTACGAGATGTAGCATTAAATGTGAAACACACATGTATTTATCCAAGTGAGAGAGTTTACCTAGACCTGGGGTTTAACTGTGGTGTATCGTTCTGGCAGAAGGGAAATATCGATAAGTGAAACTGTGACTTAATAATATAAAAAGTATAATGTCACAGATACAAACGGTTATAGGCATTTATAGGCATTGTAGCTCAGCGTTATAAACTACCTTTTTTAACCAAAGGATCATATGGTCGAAAAGCGCTTTTTTTTTTAGAAATTTTCAGAGTGTGCAATACAACTCGAGTAAATGCTTCGAATTTATTGGCTGAGGTATAAAAGAAGGCTCGGTATAAGTAATATGACCGAGCGCAACTAGAATATAACTTGTAAGCACTCTTTTCTTGGGGGTATTATTAGCGAATTTCCATAGGAAAGAATAACTCATATTCCAGTGACGCTTATGGTGAGACCTAAGTTCGGGAGTAGTAAATGAGCACCAATCATAGTCCCCAGAACACGTTTAGGGATGTCATTAGAAAAATTATATATGTACTGTACATGTGTTCGCACTCTAGCGGCCGAATTTTAAGTCCGATTTGTTTCAAATTTGGTACAGTCGTTGGTTTTTACGTCGCTTAGACGAGTTCGTTAGCAAAATGAGAATGAAAATTTGTAGTGTTTTAACTAAAGAAATTTATGTAGGATAGGCTTATTATCATGCAAATATTGTTTTTTTTCACGACCTTAAATAAAGGTTTCCCCAAAATCGATCGAAACGTAAAATTTCATAAACGTGCGGGATTTTATTGCAAGGGCGTCTTCTGATCTGTTACCGAGTTTGTAAGCTGCGAGCGAAGCAAAGCAGTCCATAACCCGAGGTGCACACTCGCTTAAACTCGTAGAGTTTTTCCGCTGCGAGTGGAACGAAGAACGAAGTTTGGGGTCTTAGGTGCAAACTAATTCTAACAATATATTTCGTATACGTGGCAGCTGTTCTGCGCCTATGAGAAGACCAATTTCCCAAATAGTTGGTTGAAACCCTATAACTTTTATTAATTTATTAAATTCGCTAAACTAACGTCAGCGGTTCAGCTGCGTGAACGAATTATTTTTGATTCTCGCCATACGTTTAGAACAGTACAAACCAAAAGTTACCTGATGTTTTCCAGAAATTAACTGAAAATCGGTTTTTTCTTCTTGTTTGTTGACATGTTAATATCTTTAATTATCTAATGTATATTTTGTAAACTAATTGTAGTAGTGTGTTTGATAATAATTACTGTTGATCTTTTGTGTGTTCCAATTGTTCAATTTATGAGCATTAATTGAACTATGCACAGGGTTTTAAAACTGTAGATAGCTGCATGCATCTATTTCGTCCTGGTATTGCACACCCTTAAGCCTACAAATAATTTAACAGAGAACAAGGCCTTTTGAAGAGAACAATTGCATTAAATAACCTATAACCTCGAACAAATAAACATGTTTATTATCTTTATGATTTTATTACAGATATGGGTGAAAACTCCACTGACCAGTCTCTTCCATTGTAAGATGTCTTTTAAAAGGATTAACCTTTTGTCCAGAAATGAAATGTGTTCCAAACAGAAACTGCAAGACTTAGTTCTAACTATTGTCATCGTAGAAAATAATCACTTTAATCTTCAACTCTTAACAACAGAAATAACTTCTGACGTTAGTGTGTGATTTTTTATATACACAAACCGTTCTATACGTTTATTTTAGAAACATCGTAGATATTTTTGATTACCAAGTGACCTTATGACACCATACACCAGAAAACAGATACCTCTAAAATTCCAAAAAACCTAACACAACATAAAGGTTTCAGTAAGACATTTGTAAGATGTCTGCCATATTGGGAAAATGGTTTTTAATATCAAAATTTCAAAACAACCAGATATACAAAATATACATTTCTTTAAAATGAGAGGTTAAACATTTTCTATCTTTGTTAGAAGCCAAGAAATCAGTTGTTTCCGCTTTTTTTAACCACGTTGTATAAGAAAGTTATTGCCAAATCTTGCAAGACTTCAACTCACAGATTAATGTACTTTTTGAAGTCGCCACTTAAAGATATCGCAATAAACAATTTTATACATTACTCTTTAAACGTAATGTCGACTTTGCTTACAAGAGATCTCTAATTCAATTTATTCAACCCATAATTGAAAATTCCTCTCAAAATATAAACGGAAAATCTGTCATCTTGCGCAAATTAAAATCTAATATTTTTAATTGCATTTACTTTTCTAAAGCTTTGAATATTTAATTAAACACTCTACCAATTAGCTTCGAAGCTAATTTTGCCTTGAACAAATAAACCTGAATTTATTTAAATAATAAAAAATAGTTCTTTATTCATTTAAAAGTACATGCTTTATAGCCAGAATTCGCCTTAGTGTCCTCAGACCAAATTTCGGATCTACTCCTCTTTACAAAATACATTATGTATGCATTATTTTCTATAAAACTAGACTTACCTTTCCCTGTACATTTTTTACATCATGACACAACTTGCAGTAAATGCGTTATAAACATCTTTATAATTGACCACTTTATATAACCATCACAAGATAGAATAGCGTGACCACAGCAATGTATGAACGGACAATAAATTCTCCTTACCTTGTGCAGCTTGACGGAGAGCACACATGGGAGACAATGTCAAGGAGTTGGACGTCTAACAAATGTTTCTTGAACTGTAAAAGTAACGTTTATATACAAGTGAGAGGGTTAAGATCTGTGATATATTGTTCTGGACATGTCAATATTCGAATACAAAATATATTTTCCAGGAAATAGTTTGTAGAACTAAGGTAACGAAAACAGATTGTACTTTGGTTGATAGTGTACTCGCTTACCACTTAGCATATTGTACAGTATGACCCAAAACAAACAATCGTGAAACTTTAATTAGTAATGTGATATGTACCTATACCAGCTGATCAACTTAAATATTGTTAACACAGCAATACATATTTTGTTTGCTGACTTTGAAGTATTAACAACATCTTTTAAATTTTTTGTAGAACACTACTTGTATTTAGTTGGCCATGAAAACAAAACTAGCACGTTGCAAATTAATTTCAGGATCACTTTGAACTACCAGCTCCAACTAAAAGGTACAGAAAAAATCCGTCGAACGGGAATCGTACTTACGCAAAGTAAAGATTGTACTGGCCGTCATACTGGGTTTCTTGATTTCACTCGAACAGACATCATTATTGAGAAACCACTCCGCAGTTTAAGTACGTGTAACTCTCTGGTTTGATACATCTGGAAACGGCATATTGGGTCCTTGTTTGGATCAGGTGACCAACTGAATAGTCTGGCTATAAATCTATCTACTGTAAGAGGGAACAAGTACATGCTTTTGTTAGGGACTTGAAATGTTTTTGCCGAGCACTAAATTTGCCTGAAACCAGTGATTTCAGCTAACCGTGGAATTATCTGGTTTTACCAATTCTAGGAACGCTGAATCTCTTGTGTGTTATATACCCCAGCTCAAATTCAACATAAGGATTGTCCTCTGAAATAGCTCATCTATGTCTGGAGTTACAGTAAGTTTTTGTTTATGTTTATATTATATAACCTAGTACGTGGGATCCCCGTTTCATTCGTCTTACCTAGTAGACCCTAACTGCTTTTTCATGCAACTTTGGTTTTACCACCAAAGGATCACTGACATGGATTCCACATTAATCAACCTTATATACTTTAATGCCTTGGGTCTCCTTTTACCGTCTTTATAACGAAGATAAAGTCATAATTTGTCTTCAATTTCTCCTGTGATTCCAACATTAGACGAATTGTCAGTCGAAATTTCGTCTTCTAAATCAGCTTTAAGAATTGATCTCTCAGTTGCTCGCAAACGAAAAAGCCGTTCTTAACCACTCCTTCTTTGAAAACGTAGTATCAAATAGGATCAACCATAAGCTTAACGAAATGCATACATGGGCGAGATAGTATCCATCATTACCGTGGCCGCTGGCTAACCATTATTTCAGATTTTAGATTAGCCTGTGAGCGTATCTCTTTGTTAACTAGTTGTTAACAGTTTCGTTACAGCAAGGTCTA
>JAGFPH010000006.1:88827-103100 GCA_018207615.1 Philaenus spumarius
ATTATTTTTTTGTTTTGTTCTAAAAAGTAGTAAAAAATAAAATGATTAAAAACAATATTATTTTGATTACAGTAAGTTGGGAGAAAGTTTGTGTCAGTTAACTGATACCGTTTATTCCTTAGGGGAATTGGGGGTAATATGAGCATAGTTAACCAAAACCTTAAAAATAATAGTGAAATATATGTTTTTTATTTTTGAAAAAAATAACATGAATTTGTTAGTTAATTATTTATATTGCTTTAAAATTTGAAAACAATAATTATATAATTGAATTTTTTATAAATAAAAACTCTTATCATTACTTTCTGCCCATATTACCCCTACGTGTGGGTAATATGAGCAGTCAGGTGGGGGAAAATGGGCAGTGGGTTTTAACAGCAAATAAAAGAAGAAAACGTTCAAAATAAGGCTTATAATTCTTTTAAAATTTTATAATAGGAACTTTAATACAAAATTAATAATTTATTTGTGTAGATTGTATTTACAAAAGTATTAATCTTAAAATATTTAAGTTATTGAATTGTATTTAAAAAAATCAAGTTTCAAGAGTAAAATTATAAAAAATACATTAATATAAAACATTGAATTAAGCTTACTACAAACTGTCAATCTTCACTGCAAGTATCACATATGAATGTGAGTCCTTCAATATTTGAACAGTCTTCGTGATACCAGGTCAGGTGCTGCAATTTTCACATCGAACCCACTTTTCCCCTTGTTGGTCATCGCTGAATTTTCCTTCACAAACTGGACACGACAGTCTTCATACGAACAGTCTTCATACGTCAATGGTTTCGCAGACTTGGTACCTTTTAAAAATTTAGTAGCCTCCTTCTTTGTAACACTTTCATCGATTTTCAATTTTTTAAATTTTGTTTGGGAAATCGATTCTGGAGAAGTAAGTTCTCGAACGGAACCTCTTTTTATACTTCGGTTGGAGGACGATCGTTGAATAAAGGTGAACGTTTTTTCAGTGTGCTTCTAGGAGTTGATGGTTCAGAGTTAGGATTATTAGATTTATCTGGAGTAGTTTGAGTAGTTGTTTTATAATAGATGCTCTTTTTGATGTAGATGGTGTGATGTAGGGTAAATACGTAGTGTGTGTAGTTAGTCCCTGATGTTTACGTTTTACGTAAGGGACAGAAGGTATATTTTTCATTACGTTTTGGCAATATATTTCGGTGGTATGGATTTCTTTTGAGAACAGGTATCTTCTGAGAGTTTGACGAGGAACATTGTATAAAAGAGCTGCCTTCTGTTGAGAAAAATCTCCGTTCTTCACTGCTGCAACAGCTCTGTCCAGTGTTCATGTCCTCTTGCTCCCATTGTTGTCGAACTCCCTTACTCTGGTAGTTTCGCGGCATCTGGCAATTACACAAAATAATTAATCAACAGAAAATAATTATTACTCAATTTATACATACCTATGAGTAAATAGGTAAGTAGATAAAGGAAATATTATTTGGCACGTAATTGGGCTGTAGGCTAAGGAATGTATGCCCACTACAAATATACCAAGCGAAATAAATGGTATAAAATATGTTATTAAAAATTAACCTAGGTTGCAGCCCAACTACGTAAAATAATTGGCAAATTAGGCTACTGAACTATAAGTAAAATACCTACGATTGACAAAATGGTTTTGTACGAGAGCAAAGCGGTCTTTAACAGTGTAACATTTGTTTTAAATTGTATACAAATTAGCAAAGAATAGTACACATAGTACATTTTTTTAATAAAAATTATATATTTCATTAAATTTGCACAGTTTATAAAAAAAAACAACAACAAAAAGCCATTCAAATATTACAATGCTCATATTTCCCATATATATTTTGACTGCTCATATTACCCCAGTTAGAGGTGCTCATATTCCCCCAATCGCACCAAACAAAAAGAAATCTGGCAACGCCAGAAGCACGTTGTTTAAACACACAAAAATGACATGAAATGAAAGGTTATAGACGTAGGAGTTACAGAGTATAATTCAAATGTTTAAAAAAATATAGTATATTGAATAACTATATCTTAAAGAAAAGCCTAAACAACTAACACACTTTATTTTAACAGCAATAACTTGACAGCTTACCTTTATATTAGTATGAGAGGGTCGAACAACGTGTCAGATGTCTGAGTCTTATGAATTCCACTGCAGAATGAGGTCACTTGACAGCACCAACCATCAAACGCGGGAAAAAATATTTTCTCGGACTTTTAAATGGAGGGGGAACAAGAGTGATCATATTCCCCACAGTGCTCATATTACCCCTACTTACCCTATGCATTACATTTTCTATTTGTTAACTTCTACCGCAACCCGCGTTAAGAAACTTCGTTCCAAAAATGTTTTTATCAAAATGAATGTTAATCAGGGATAGTGTAGCTTTTTATTAGTAAAACTATTTTTTCAATCAGTTCAGTAGTTCCAGAGATTACCCATTACATGCAAATAAACAAATTTAACTTCTTTATAATATTAGTATAGATATTTATATAGCTCATATTGCGACTATTATGAGTGACGAACAGTGGCTCAAGAAACAGGGAAGACTTTATATCTGATCAGCAAATATCTAATCTATAAAATATCCCTGCCCATTATGGATTTTTTTAAAAATTGTTCCTTATTAGAAATATAATACAACATATTTTAAATCAAATAATAATTATCAAAAAATAACCTAGTTATAACAAAGAAACAAAACAAAATTAAATTTTACACGAAACATATAGAATTTAAAATAACATAACATTTTTGACCAGTACTATTTTGAAACAAAAATCAATATTTTACTTCGAACCTTGAGTGGGAAATCATAAAAACCAGAAAACTAAAAAGAAAAGCTCTATCCGAAAAAAACGACAAGTGAAATATGAACTACGTAAAAAATAAATCTTTAAACCTGGGTGCTCCCATTATAAAAATTGTACTTACAATACGTGGGCCTACAAGGAAAATAAACGTGGTCTTAGCTTCCATTATTATAAAGACATTAATATAAACAAAACAGTATACATAAATATTTACACATATAAATATTAGACACATACTTACAAAAACATACACAATCACACATACAATAAATAAATTAACTGCGACTTTACACAGACCTAAACCTAAGACACTTTCGTACCAATACTAATATAAGCAGTCATTGTGTCACATGTTTCGTATGGTGTCTATGTGAAGCGATTCCGTGTCTCTCAATTGGAGCAGCACATTCCGATACAATAATAGAGCCTCATATTGATAGCTTAATTCTAATCTTGTATTATAAAATAGTGAAGAATTAATACCGATTCCTAGAGAACTTCTTGTGTTGTACGCATACGCCTAATCGGTGTAAATAGGTTACTTGTCTTATATTCTTGCATATATACAACAGAATTTAAAATGAGTCCGTCATTATTATTTTATCTTTTAATTAAAAAGTTTACCTTTTTAGTTGGATGTTTAGTTGTATGTCAGTTACATTCCAACAGCTTTAAGTTTGCCAAATTTCAAGTATCTAGCAATAATAAAAGTTGCTTAAGAATTGGCCGATCAATCACAAGAAACTAAGACCCTAGCTGTACATCCATGAGAAAAAACAGTTTGTAGCACTTTATGCTCTTACGATGTTTTAGTAGGATCTCTATTCTAAACGCTGCTAGCATAAACAGTGCTATTTTATAGCCAATTAGGAATAGCATAACTTTTCCATACTAACCACATACTAGTACGGTATACGCCAAATAAACTCTTAAATTACAGCAGCGGTTGTTCGTTTTTAGAACAGCTGATTATATTATTAATTGTTGCCAATCCAAGATGCTTATTATTTTTTTGTGTGGTGTTATTTAACGCTGTAATGATTCTTACCCCTCCAGGGAAAGTTTTTATAGTAGAGCATTATTTTTGCAAAACAAATCGTTCCGGGAGTTCTAGTTTAATGCGAACTGTTGTAGAACTTCAAGAATGATTTCTCAAACAGCCGCTAAGTAACGCCGCGCCGTAATGATAATGTTGTTGACAAGTTCCATCGTACTTGTAGTGCTTTGACTCAGCGTAAAGGGTCTCTAAGCGATCCCACAATGGTCACTACGAAGGTAGTCACACCTTCAGCAAAGCCTGCAGTCTCCGAAAAGAAGACTTTACAGGACATCTTTGAAAATGAACGTCAGTAATATAAAATTGAAAAGAGTGTTTAAAAATGTTGGTGGATTTCCGAAACTTGTGGTGTCAAGTGGTGACAACTTGGTCAACCTTTAAATATAAGGGACCTTCAACTGTTAGCAAGAAGGACTTACCAGTTTGTTGCGTTTTAATGTCACCAATAAACTATAAAAATCCTGGGGTGTAAAAAATGTACGGTTTTCAAATGAATGTCATTTACTCCTAAAAGGTTTCATCAACAAGCAAACACGTTTTAGGGAAGCCACAGCATAGTGAACGAGTAATAACAAACAGTGTTGGTGCGATGTATCAAAGAGAGGCATACTGGATCCGCAGTTGATGATGATAGTGGGATTTCTGTAACTGAAATCAGGTACGTTACAAAGAGAATATTCTTCAACCTTTTGCAAGAGATCTGAAGAGGTTCTGTCGTACTAGCAATCTGTCTTTTGGTTCTCAAAAGTTCCAGCAAGATGGTGACACCAGTCACACCGATGTAGCCACGGTTGCTTTACTACAAAGAAAGTTTAGCCCCATAACCAAACTTACAAAATTTATACCCTCCCGCTCCCCCATCATTTTACAGCCCGGACGATTATGGAAGGGGAATTATAAAGAAATCATCTTCCGAAATAAGCCACCGTCTTTTATTGCGGTGCTTCGTGGAGAAATAACTATAGTCCGAATACAACTGGAAAGGGATTCTATGAAAATGAAAGTTGAACGAATGGCAGGAGAGCTTTTTTGGCAGTAGCGGCCCCATGATGCCAATTCTACGAAAGTTACAATCTCATGTGCTGTGAGTTGTCAGTCAGTGTCGATGTTCTACATATAATCTGGCAACACCGTTCCCCCAGCACACCACTACCAAAGTCCCTTTTCAGTTTTATTCTAACTATAAATACTTTAAATACATGCAACAACCCCTTTTCACCAACATGTTCAAAGATCTTCAACAACGCTACGAGAGTTGCCTAAAACTTAATAGAACGTGTGTTAAAAGCTAAAGTTTTCAGCTTCCTATTACTAAGTGTTTTTTTGTTGTTGTTTTTTACATTAAACTATTACAATTTCAATACTGTTAATTGTTTTCACATACTTTATTCTGCCTCCTAAGTTACATTGGTATGAAAGTGAGAGTTTATTTTCAAAAAATTAAAAAACTAAAATTGATCCAAACAAATTAATTAAAACCTCGACCCAAGGTTCAGTGGATAAATTTTTCGGCTATAAAGAAATTAAATGCGATTTATTTGAACAGCTAAAAATAACTTCAAAGCTGATTGGTCGAGTATTTGAATTAACTATTCAAAGATTAGAGAAGTAAATGTAATTAAAATGATTTCACTTTGTTCTAATAAGCACAAGACCGGTCTTTCGTTTATATTTTGAAATGAATTTCCCATTAAGAGCTGAATAAATTGAGTTGGCCACCGTTTGTAAGCAAGGTAGAAATTTTGTTTGGAGATAATTGAGCGTAATTTGTCTACTGAGCTCTAATGAAGTGGTGATTCTCCAACAAGTAAATAAATCTGTGAGTTAAAGGGTTGCAAGGTATGATATAAATATAAATAGGAAAAAGGAAAAATATGTGTGTAAGTGGGTGGGTAGGCCTATGTATGATGCAATTTGTCATACGTTGCTATGCATGCTCAGACAGTTTGACGGATTAGGACGTTTGGGGATCGAGACCAAATCTGGCAAAGTAATTATTTTAATTACTAAATATTAAAATTAGGACTACCCTAAATCAATACCCCTTTAATTCTTATGAGAATAGAGAGAGCTGAAAATTTGCACAATTGTTTTTTCTGTGACACAAACAAAATTGTATTTCTTGCATTTTCAATATTTTGATTAAGGAAAGAAAACTGGTAACCAACTCCTAAAATAATAAATACTAGCTGACCCGTGCAAATATTTCGCATGTTAGGATTAGGCCTACTTACCTGATTTAATTATGTAAATTACGTTTATTTATTTATTGATTTAATTTGATAACAGTTTATAACGATTTATAACGCTTTACTTTGATTTAATTTCATTGATTTGCGTGATAGATTACACTAAACTTGCACTTGCCTATAGAATGTAAACATTTAAATAACAGCTGTCATGTTCGTTAAACAGGTTGTTAATAGATGGCGCCTTTCATTAGGAACCATATGAAGTGTAATATAAAATTTATTTAAATCATTTTTTGTAATGAAAACATGAATTTTAAGGTGTTTGTCTATTTTTCGCCAATAGCGAGGAACATAACCTTTAAAATTATGCTTGAATAATTAATTTTGTTGAAGAATTAAGGGAGATGTCGCTTGGCGACAAAAAACACCTTTGAGAAATAATATATAAGGATTATCTATTTTACACCCTTTGAAGAGATAACTGGAATTCGTAATGTTACATAGAATACCCATCTAAATTTGATCGGTATTGTCAAAGGAGTAAAAACCGGGTAAACCTGTACAATAAATATGAATTCCACTAACCATCTTCAAGCTATAGAGCTGAAATATAGTACATATTATTTAATTTTTGTGTTAATTTTGTTGTTGTTCATTGTTATTTTTTAAAGTCTTTACATAACCCTTTTTTACTTTCTCACTATACTATAGTATAGAGAAAGTATAGTGATCGCAAAAAAAATCGATGTTGATATTTTTGTGGAAATATCCGTTTTGGGACCCCCTGAGTCTAAAAAAGTGGTTTTTACAAAATGTCTGTCTGTATGTCTGTATGTATACAAAGCTAGAAAGAAAACTATTCGATCGATTTCAACCAAATTTGCACCAGACATGTCCAGTGGGCCTGTATAGATGCACGAAAAAGGGTTTTGAAAATTTTTGAAAAACAACCCCATTTTTGGCCAAAAAACCCCCAAAAAATAAGTTATTTTTTTGTTATATAAAAACGGCTATAACAATTTTGATAAAATTTGGCTTATTTGTAGCCTTTAATGTGCTCTACCTTATGCAAAAACCCGCATCTTCCTAAAAATTCTCGTTTAGCTAATAATAATAATAATAATAACTGATTTTTGGGGTTTTTTTTGCCATAAAGGGGGCTGTTTTTCAAAATTTTTCAAAACCTTTCTACGTGCATCTATAAAGACCTAACTGACGTGTTTGGTACAAATTTGTTCGAAATCGATCAAATAGTTTTCTCTCTAGATAATAATAATAATATTTATTAGTTAATCTCCAACTTTAATAAAAATATACAAAGCTAGAAAGAAAACTATTCGATCGATTTCAACCAAATTTGCACCAGACATGTCCAGTAGGCCTGTAGAGATGCACGAAAAAGAGTTTTGAAAATTTTTGAAAAACAACCTCCTTTTTGGCCCAAAAACCCCCAAAAAATCAGTTATTACTTTTTTATAAAAAACGGTATTAACGATTTTGATAAAATTTGGCTTATTTGTAGCCTTTAATGTGCCCTACCATATGCAAAAACCCGCATCTTTCTAAAAATTCTCGTTTATTTAATAATAATAATAACAACTGACTTTTGGGGGTTTTTTGGCCTTAAAGGGGGTTGTTTTTCAAAATTTTTCAAAACCTTTTTACGTGCATATCTATAAAGACCTAATTGACGTGTTTGGTACAAATTTGTTCGAAATCGATCGAATAGTTTTATCTCTAGATAATAATAATAATATTGATTAGTTAATCTCCAACTTTAATCAAAAAACTCTCCTACCCCACTCTACAAGTCACTGTGAATCTGTTTAGTAATTTAAATATGTTCGTGAGAAAGTATGTGCCAGTTACTGGTACCGTTTATTACATTTGTAACACTCTCTTTATAAGTAATTTGCATTATAAAATTATGTTAACTGTTATTTGAGCTTTGCCATAACTATGGTATTTATACAAAAATAATATTTATGATTACATAAATTAAACTTCTTTTTGGAATCAGAAAGGACAAAGTTAATATAAATTTGTGTATATAAAATGTTTCACTGTGTGAATTTAGATCGCTGTGTCTGGTAATTTTTCAGCGTGTCAAATAACCATTTCACTCCAACTTGAGATTTAAGAAATTGGAAAGTGACCAGGTTCATATTGTAGTGTAGGCCCAATTCATTTGAAATAAATTACCTCTCGACTCTTGAAATCAGGTTCCAGTCGTTTCCTAATCCAATCCTTATAATCCAGTAGATATGTACATTGTACCTGGAAAAATTCCGAAGTTAATGAAACTTTTACAGGTTGTTTGGGGGTGCTGTGGGATGACTCTGTCAAGTTTTCCAACTCGAGGACCCTGTGCTAATTTTGGGGAGGGGGGCCGCAAAACTTCAGGGTTAAAGAGGTCTGCACCACTCAGATGCCCCCCCCCCCCGCGTGTTCCAACATGTCGATATTGATGAGTGATTACCATAATTACTGTAGAACTGGTAGTAATTGATAGTTAAAGGCCAATTTTGGCCATTTTGAGAAAATCTTTCTAACTTTGATCGGCTGTATCTTGGTTAATATTAGGTTTAGAAAGAAGTTTAAGGATGCAAAATTGTAGAAAATTTACTGCTCTACAACTTTGAAAATAAATGTTTTGGTCGAAAACAGCTTAGTTTAGAAGGTATAAGCAAAGAACAGACAAAAGTCCGAAAATTTTGAAGATTTTAGGCTCCCCAAAATTAGCACAGGATCCTCGAAATGGAAAACTTGACAGAGTCATCCCACATCACCCCCAAACAACCTGTAAAAGTTTAATTAACTTCGGAATTTTTTCCAGCAGACCCCACTTTTTTTGCTGTCTACTTATTAGTAGCCTACAATTAACTAAGTTATTTTCATAAGCGCCGTACTATTTTAGTAATGCATTAACCTACTTTATAAAATAACATTATTCAATGTAGGGAACGAATCCACTGGAGAATTTGTCTTACAGTTTTGAATTGTAGTTTTTAAAGGGCTTTGAGGTACCACAAGCCTTATGTGTTTTATCCATTATGTTTTATAAATTTCTTTAGATGGTGAATGTGAGAGAAAGTTTGAGAATTTGAAATAAATTCCTCTAAAGGTGAAAGACTGCCTAAAGATGCAATGTAACGACGAAAAAGTAACAATGTATATTGATTGAAACTCTATTTTAAACAGCTTTTTGTAACAGTTTGCTAAATTATTATAGGTTTATCTTTATTAAATATGTACTGATAAACCTAAGAAGTACTGCAATTGAAGAATATAAAAGCTATAAGAAATTAAAAGCAACAAATAAGTAGGCCTCTATCCATATTTATTCCTTTCTAAAACTTAACAATTATTACATTAATTAAAGCTTCTTAATTTGCAATCAACCGTGGTTATAGACATTTTATTACAAATAAAACACGACCTACCCCGCTTATCATAACACTTATTCCTGTTAAAAGGGTTATATTCATTTTATCAGTAACTTTGCTTTACTCGACTACACCCTCGGGGGCTTTTCCAAACAATGTACTTAAGTTTTGCTTCAAGCAACAGAAACTTTATTGCCAATAACATAATGAGAAATGTCTCCTCTGTTTTATCACGTCCTTGGTGGCTACAATTCAGGAGACATGCTCGCGCACAGTAGCTTGCTTACAAGTACAGTACTAATATAAAGGGCGTCAATAATTTATCGGACTTACACTTTCGTCTTATCTTTTAATTACTTTCTTGTTGTTAATAAAAACTGGGTGTAAACAAATTCTGCGTCTGCTTTAAAAAAATGTACTTTTGTTTAAAATGAATGACGTAAGCCATCATCTACAAAGTACATTAAGTCTTAATAATAAGTTATTTTTTAAATTTTGATACAGTTAATTCGCATAATAACTTCGTAAAAATATTGTCATAGGTGTACTATTTGTTGTATAGAGCTGGAGTCTGGGCTGTCACTAATGCTCTGGACAGGATTTTCTAATGCTATTTCCATGTGAAGAGAATTAAAAGCTCCTAGTTCATCTCTTCTCTTAATCCATATTCTTATGCACTGTTTTGTTTCTTTTATCACATTAATTTATTCTTCCGCTTCTTCTAAAATATCCACACCAATAAGTGTTATTAGCTTCCTTACTTTGTTGAGTTGCATGTTCAACTTGCAATGCACTACTCATTAAAGTACAATCAGTACACGACTGTAATACTACTGTGGTCAGTTCGTAGACGTTTAGTTAATAAATTACTCGCCACTAGATTAAATTACTAGCATAGTCCGAACCAGACTTAAGTAAACGAGAAAGCACCGGCGCTTCTCTCTATAGCCGTATCTAAACAGTGCAATTTCTTGCAGCTGAGTGCTTTGACATTGCCTCATTTCAAACCATTTTATAAATCCATCTTTTGTAATTGAGTGCTGAAAAAAGTACTGAATATTGTTTATAAAATTTTGGAACCGGCTTGCCATTCACTTTTAATTATAATTTTTTTATTGTGTAAAGAAAAAAGTTCAAACTTGGTACTTAAAAAATGTGAACTATTAGGTGACAAATGAAAGGGATTTTTTTTAAATGTGAAACGCAAAACGGATGCGTATTGTGACTGTGGTTAAAATGAGAACTTGCTAACAATTTTATGTTAAAAAATAAACGAAATAAATGGTTTTAAATTTGACATTGCTCTTACGGGATGGAAACCCAAGATCGCCACCACTACAACAGACCCTTAAGGCACAGAAAGCTATAAGAAACTCCTAGTTCAATGCAGAAAACAGGGGTAGGGGAAGGAAAATATTATTTTTCAATAACTAAACATTTTTGAAGATATACTTCTTTGCGCCCGTTGTAATCGGGATGAGGTGTCGGTCAAGAAACCGCGTCACGTGTTAGGAGTAAAATCAGGAAAGTGCCTTTTTAAACATTTTTCCTACAAGAGATACCTCAAGAGTCTCGGTGAGTGAGTGGTTAACGCACTCGACTTCCATGCTAGAATCCCTGGTTCGATCCCCGGATGGGAATTTTTTTTCAAAAATTATAGGAAAGTATACGAATATACGAATGGCCAAAGAAGTATAACTTCCACCGTCTGGTCCGACGAAGACCCAATATATATATATTTTTTTATTAATAAAAATTTGACATAAATTAGTTTAGTTATTTAGGTTTATGACAAACAAATTATTGTAACTCTATTTCGGTTACTTATTGAACAAAACAAATTTCCCCGTAACCCTACCAAATGGCCACTTTGCCCTACGGGGTAGGGAAAAATGGCCACTGGGTGGCTAGAATTCCCGAACAAATTTTTGACTGCGTTTTAAAGAAAAGGAATGTTTATTTTCTCACACAAAACTAATATTATCATTAAATACATTTATTATATGTTTATCAATTTATTTGCAAAGATCACATATGAACTCGTCTTCTTCTTCGCACCCGGCACAAGCCTCATGCGCCCAATGTAGACAGCTTGTTTCTGGATGTAGAAAAATAGTCCCCTCAGAACAGGCAACCAACATCACTGACGTTACTGTTATCAGATATCTCAAGTAAAAAACGATTAGTCGATTTCGATTTCTTTTTCCCAACAACTTTTTTCTTCTTTATTTCCTTCTTCTTTTTATCCTTCTTTTCTTTGTTTAGGTTCCAGTTTGATTTTCTTCAAGCTTTCTTTTTCTTCATTTGCTGTTACGAAGAGAGCAAGGTCTGTTTTGTAAAAGGGTTTGAAGGTAAAACTGCTGCTAATCCTTTTTTTCGGTTATTGTTTCGTTTGGTAATGTTTGCTTTTGGGATTGGGATAATATCATGAGGGCTTACCGCAGATGAAGTACTGGGCATGGAGAGTGGGCTTAGAGCAGATGGGATATTAGACTTGGTGAGTGGGCTTACACCAGATGAGGTACTGGGTCTTGATGAGTCTCTAGAGATGAAAACAAAATGTATCGTTGGCGTTTCCAGAACTACAGAGGTGTCATCATGGCCGTGGCCACTTTACCCTCTTTGACGCCATTACATAAATGCGACTTTACAGACTAAATGACTAATCCTAGTTCTTACTTTGACATATACATTTATGGCTTAAATCATGTTGTTTTAAGAAAAGGTTGCAAATCCTACATATTAGAAACTTGGATTTAGTTATAATAATAATTACAAAACACTTACCTTACATCACCCCGTTAAAAAACATGAAAATCTTAAACAATTTTCAAACTAGTTATCAGAACAGCTCCTAACTACAGTATGACAATGATGGTAGACTACTGAAGTAGTTGAAATGTTTGCCACTTCGTGGCAGCACCTTACAGGTAAAAAATAACCAATGGCCACTTTGCCCACCCTTCCCCTACATAGAGTAGCGTGCGTTTATCTCACCGAGGCTGATAGTACAGTGCAAGATGTTCGCTACCAGCGATCGGTACAGAGTTGAGAGTTGTCTTTATGTTGCAAAATAAACTTTTACGAATTATACTTTCATTCTGTATTAAGTCAATTATTTTATAAAATTTATACTAAAAGTCCGGCATTTACATATTTTTAATAATTTCTATTTAAAAGTTTAAACTTACATCAATGTTAAAACAGTTAAGTGACTCAAAATACAGTATATCAAAAATATTATTTTTAAAGTTAACTTTTTTTTAATACACATCAGGAGTTTTTGTTATTGAACAATTTGTGCAACCATTAACTAAATTTAGAAAGTGGATATAAGATAACATAAAACTGATTTTGATAATTTTTTGTTCTTGAACGGTTGGTTAATAATATGTGTCCACAAATATTTAGAAGAATTCGACTTTCGATGTTCTACTCGACTATGATTTTTCACGGCTATCATCGGTACTCTTTCTATGCTTCTATTTCCGGAATCACTCAATCGGAATGTTGGCATTAGAGAGGAAGCTATTTACGAGAAAAATGCAGAAAAAAATTAATACTTTTTAGAAAGCTGTCAAGATCTGAACTATTAAGATTTGGGAGCAAGATGAAACAAAAGGAAAATGAACTTCTAGCCCCATCAGCTACTTTTACGTGTAGCAAAACCGAAGAACGGCAAACTCGACGTACAATCTAATGAAGCTTGTCTGGACATGGTCTATTATGATGACGAAGAATGGGGAATAGCGAATGCCCGACCTGAGTGCATTGCAGAGAAGAGCGACTATGCGTTTCACACCTTTTTTCGGCTGTAGCAAGTGAAGTGTGAACCAAATACTGTTGGGAGGCGCCGTAGGACAAATAACGGCTGACAAATATTGTCAGCAAAATTCTGAAGGGTAAATAAAGCTGGGAAAGGTAGCATGGTTCACCGAGACTGAAATCCGAATAAAGAAAACAACAGAAGATTAACGTGGTGAAATTTCTTCAGCAAAATTGAGGTTCAGAGTATTCAGAGGATGCACCGGGAATTCCACACCACAGGATGCAAGTGCCTAATACATTCTTCCTCATTTTGGGGTTGGAATCAGGTGTACGATTAATAATTTAAAGTTATTTAAACATTGTATTATTTGTTAATTGTTATTACAATCTAATATTTGTAATCTAACATTAAGTAAGAAATGTATTGTTGGTTGTTACAGTAATTTCATGAATTTGTGAGAAAAAATATTCATAAAATTTGTGTTTATTACAGTTATTGATAATGATAGATCTCCTGCCTTTATATTTCTCATATAAATATAACTAACACTAGTATAAAGCCAATAATTAATTTGAATAACCTTAACCTAAATAAATCTACTGACATTCATCTAATGAAGTCCTTAAGTTTAAATGTAGCACTTCTTTTGACACTAAGCATTCAAAGTCACAAACAGCTTAGTCCTCTTCAGCCTTCGAACTGTTCCGATTGTGAAGTAACTGAGCTTCTTCGTTGACATGTCGTTGCCAGCAATTCAAAGAATGCTACTAACAAATATCCTGATAAACATACAGCACCATATTCTATAACATATTATTTTGGAAGGGATGTACAGCCAATATAACACATATTGGCCCTTCTAGTACAGTCCAACTGTTTAATATTTACAGCCAGATTTGTTTATTTATCAAAATTGTTTTATGTATTGCCAGTTGGGAAATTCTTCCCAAAAGCCAATAATACCATAATAATACTTCAGGACAAAATCTGTTCATTTTCTGATATAATAAGTTTTTATTTGTCTAGAAACATGTCGTGATGATTTGATGTTTTCA
>JAGFPH010000006.1:103200-153544 GCA_018207615.1 Philaenus spumarius
TACAAAAAAAACCTTGATCAGTCATTGTGGGTACCTTGATAGTGGATCAGTGTGGCCAATGTATGCTCATCACGCCAACCCAGAGCTTGTCCACTAGCACAATTATTGTAGACACAGATGATTATTTTCAAACTACTATATTTGCAAAATGTTTACCCTGGTCTTACCTTAAATCAATTATTAATCTTTTATATCTTACAAACTCCAAAACTATGTATATTTTAGATTTTTAAACAATATTATATTGTTTTATTTAATGGTAACTAAAGTCAAAACAGTGTTTTACAGAATAGAGCTTTATCGTTTTTTTTTACGAAGATACGAATCATAAATCACGATTTATACTGTTTAATGAAACCTTTTACAGTAGTTTTTCTGGACCGATTTTAATAAAATTTGGTTTCTTTAGAATTTGTTTGTGTACACTAAGACCCGACATTAAATAAAACCACTCTTGGAAACCGGCAAACCTACCCGGAAGGTGAGGACAATTCGTAGGCTTTGTGAATTTTCAAGTGGAAATTATCTGAAAATTTGCCCACTGGAAAACATTCTGGAATATAATGAAAGTGTGCTCTCCAAAGACACCAATCACAAGATTAATTAAAAATGAAGGTTCTTCAAGAGTTCAGGCCTAAAACCCAGTTTGGAACTTCTGCGAATTTCTAAACTGAAACTAAAAAACAGTCATAGGTTAGTATCATTTGATGTGGTTTAATACTAATGTTCCCATCAGTGAAAACACTGGTATTTTTTAATATAACCCGACCAAGGAATCGTCACGTACGAAGAAGGAAATTACCTAACTGAAATAAAGTAATTTTAAGAACAAAACTATTTTAAATTCAATGGTAATTTTCTCCATTCAGAAGGAAGATTAAGCCATGAGATCTCCCCTATCTAATATACCACCGAGCTATTTTTGAACAACAATGACAATAAATATCGCTGTTCCGATAAAAACCAATAACATTATAAAAACTGTGTTTCACTACAAATATGTGGATGTTACAATTAATTGCACTCTTTGAAAGTAAAAGCAGTCAACTGAAACATCTCAATAACTTTCTGTCTTTCTGAACACAATCAATCCGAAACTCCAGTTCTCTCTTGAAGAAGGGATTAATTTTCTGTACCTACCAATTTTAAAAATTAAATTATTTGACCACGCTGCTGAACCGCTGAGTTGAGGAATTTTCCAAAATTAAGTTTGTAGGCCTATGTTTTAGGGTTTCAACCAACAATTTGGGAAATAGGTCTACTCAAGACTATGCTGAATGCCTATACGAAAGCCTCCAGCTTCGATTTATGCGCTCCTTCGTTACACTCACATTGCGAGTTTGCACCTCGATCTTGTGGCCTCGGGTTATGAGCTTCGCTTCGCTCGCTGCGTAAAAACTCGCCAGTCGGCCTCGGATGAGAAGATGCTCCAAGGTAAAATTCACAACGTGACTTTGAACCGGGTACTTTTATGGTATTTTAAGTTTTGTTAGATTTTGGGGGAACCAAGGTCGCAAAAAAAAACTAAATGTGCAGAATAACATCCTACACTTATATTTTCAGAAAAAAATCCATTCTCGTATGAAAAATCTCAAAAAATAGTTATTTCCAGTTCAAAAACGTGCTTCCGGTTGTTGGATTTTTTGGCTGACGAACTTGTCCGAGTAACGTAGACAACCAACATATGTACCAAATTTGGACCAAATCAGACTCAAAATGCGGCCTCTAGACTGACATAAGTGAGTGTTTTAAACATTATGCGACCTCCGTAGACACCATAGAGATAACAGGCTGATTGTGAATCCTGAAGATGTATCCTATAGACTTTCGAAACCGCTGTAGCCTTCACAAGCGACCACTAAACAGAAAAATGAAGTGTACACCTTAATGTTAAATGTAAACATGTGATCTGGTGGCTACCAATCCTTACTGAATGAGTGACCAAAATGAGTTTGCAACACAAATAATGAATTACTCCCTCAGTAGACACAAAATCAAGCTCGTGAAAAATAGTTGTAAATCTTCTAAATATACTCAAAATTTAAATAAACTCTGAACATTTTTTTTAACTTTAATTCTTAGCACAAACTTCGAAATCTACTACACGTCTAAAATTTAATTACAAACAATTAAGTTGCTTTTGGTTAAATGGCAACAAACATAAAAACTCTTATAACATAAAATATATTTCGTAGCTATAAAACTAATTAAAACTTATTTTTAATTGATCGCAATTAGTTTGAAAAACAATCCTCATACAGCTGTCAAGGTAATAGAGCTGAGTTCAGGTCTGCAATGACGTGATATGGATATACCTGCCAACTGCAATGACAGGAGAATGCATTTCACATGTGCATGCAATTTAAAACCGTATCTCATCTAACTTTGGAATATCAAATATTTGTTTTAGTTAGGGATGATTGACATCGCATGTTTTTAGATAAACTTTACTGCAACTTTTTGTATTGTATTATATACCTTTACGTAATGGAAAAACACTTTACAAACTAAAATAATCATTTGTACATAATTGCATTTCGGAGGCGGAATGTCAAATAAAACATAGTGGATATGAAATATTCACTGCCGTAATAAGATAATTTTCATATTGATATCTTTTTTTCTGGAAATATTACCTTTTATTTATTTATAAATAGTTTAATGGGTGGAAATGAGAAACATTCTTAAAGACGTTCCTCAACAACATCTGTTGATGTTAATATAATATTATAAAGATATTAATGGTAATGTAAAATCACAACAGTTGTTAGAACTTAAAAAATTTCAGGAATTTAAGAATCTGTATTTTGCGAAATATTTTTTGAATTCCTATTATTATATACCGAATTTGTTTGTCGTATAACAGTTAAGATATACTGCCATTTATAAATTGTATGCCAGCCTGCATTCAGAAACCAAACAGTAATAAATCATAACTCGTAAAACAATTTAACGTAAGTAAACAGCAATTTGTCAGTTTTAAAAAGGACATAAAATTTTATATATAGGTCACATTTACAGGTAAGGCAAAGCGTTGTCAAGAAATCGATTCTGTCTTTCAAACTAGAACAAATGGGTTATCAATAAATAATATATCGCATTGGTTTATTTCCTTATGGCACACTTTATTAATACAACAACAAATCCATGTAAGATATAATTTAAACTGGTATGTAAAATTTTGTGAGAGCTTGCTCGCATTGTAAAGAAATGTGTATTTTACAATTCAAAAGTTTTTGCCTCATGTTTGTAACGGATAGAAGCTATTTGCCAATACAGTAAAGTAAAAAAAATGTTTATGCATATCAATAGTTTGTTGTAAAACATGATATTTTAAATAATTTCCCTTTTAATCTTCTTAAAACAGTAACAACTTTAATTGACAAAGATAATTTATTTGTTATAATTTTTACTTTGAGTCTGTAAGTAACTTGATATTTACAAAAAGAGAGATTTGACAAAGTCATGTCCTATTTAATATGTGTAACCTAAATGTACAATTCTGCTCCTGGACAAGCATTGCGCATAGTGCTTGGCATCAACCAAGATTTTCAGACTGGTTGCTGATTGCTTGAACAACTGATGCATTTAGTTCTTGAATGGTTTTAAGAGGCAAACTCTGTTCTTCAGAAAGTACCAGAGCAAGGGAAGTGTCCGTAGAGTTCAAGTCAAGAGATCTTGTAGGCCAAAACACTGTACCCTGTCTTTTAATTAACGGTTTCCAAAACCCTTAGTTAAACGTGTTTTGGCCTGGTTGTAAGTGTATGGAGGTGCTCCATCATGCATGTGAATTATGTTCTAATCACGCACTTGCAGTTCTTTTATCACGTTAATAATTAGCACATCTAGAATTTAAATTTAACGAAGTTTTCACGTAGCCTGCTACACAAATATATTGTACGTCTATCTTCTTCGTTTCTTACGTTTTAACGTTTACTTAAACAATTTTACATCACTTTTTATATTAAAGCAATAAGATGTGAAATAAACACTTAAACATTATTTTAATTTACTCTATGGATCAATTTAAGCAAATATTCAATAATATTTCCAGTTCAATACGTTTTACCCATTTAAATTCATTACAAGATGTGGATATTAAAATTCAAATGAAACTTTATTTATAATTAAACTATACTGTTTTGTTTATAATATTTCATTCGACTAAGATATTACTTTCTCACTATACTAAAGTACAGTGAAAGTATAGTGATCGCAAAAGAAATTGATGTTGAGATTTTTGTGGAAATGTCCGTTTTGGGATCCCCTGAGTCCAAAAAAGTGTTTTTTACAAAATGTCTGTCTGTATATCTGTATGTATGTCTGTATGTATACAAAGCTGGAGGGAAAACTATTCGATCAATTTCAAACAAATTTCCACCAGACATGTCAAGTAGGCCTGTATAGGTACACGAAAAACGGTTTTGAACAATTTTGATAAACAACGCCCTTTTTGGCCAACAAACCCCCAAAAATCTGTTATTTTTTTAAATAAAAAAACGGCTCCAACGATTTTGATAAAATTTGGCTTATTTGTAGCCTTTAATGTACCCTACCATATGCAAAAAAACCGCATCTTTCTAAAAATTCTCGTTTAGCTAATAATAATAATAATAACTGATTTTGGGTATTTTTGGCCATAAAGGTGTTGTTTTTCAAAAATTTTCAAAACCTTTTTTCTTACATCTATACAGGCCTAATTAACGTGTTTGGTGCAAATTTGTTCGAAATCGATCCAATAGTTTTCTCTCTAGATAATAATAATAGTAATAATAATATTTATTAGTTAATCTCCTACTTTAATAAATCAACTCTCCTACCCCACTACAATTATGAAGTCACAGTGAATCTGTTTAATAATTTAAATATGTTTGTGAGAAAGTATGTGCCAGTTTCTGGTACCATTTATTTTAGATTATATTTGTCCTGTTTAATCACCCATAGATTAGATGTTACTTTTGGTTGAAGTAGCGAATATTTTTCAAAGTGGAGTGTAAAACAGGGTGGAATTAGGGAAAATTAAGGCTCGTATTTGAATTTTCGAAAAGGGAAACATCCCATTAATATGTTCTTAAAAATGAACAATGAGTGATAATGTTAAGGTGACAGTTGGCAGGGATAAATTGAATGTTTTCAGGTTTAATATTCTCTAGAGGGGGTTTCTTAACTTGGGCAAACTGGTTATATGCAGGGAGTTTCTTTAAATGCACGGAGATAATTCGGAGGGTGGTTACATGGGTCTAAATAAAGACAAGTTTCTTTTAAATATATGTCCGCATCTCTTTTTTTACTAGCCCTCCGCCATTTTGTTTTTTTTACTAAATCATGTTTCTCTCTAGAACGGCTCAAAGATTGTGTTGACATTTTGCACGGTACTCTTCATGCAAGTATAAATAGTTTATGTACCTAAGGATACACTCACGATATAGTTTGTTAAAAACTATAAACTTTTGCCAATAATTAGTTTCAAAATTGCAGCAATTCAAAGATTTTAAATAATAATAACTTAAAAACAGAATATTAAAAAAAAACGTAAAAATAAATTTGTGTAGCCCGTTTAGTTCCCGATATCCATTATAGTTTGACGGCGTCAACACCCATAACATCAAGACGAGGGCAATTATTAAATCGCAAGACCAATTAAATACGTTGGACACTGTTTTACTGTTCCTCTTTATTAAATAGTTTTCGATGGTTTTGTGATTACTTTGTTCTTGTTTGGTATCTAATTTAAAAGTTCTCTAAAGTAAGCATAGTTTTTTTTTGTATCTGCTACTTTTTAAAAGTCTTAATTCTTTAAGCTTGTATGAATATGTTTCAGCATCCAGTTACGTATTTTCTAATAAGCCTAAAGTTGTATATGATTGTTACGATAAGCCTAAAATATATCAGACTGATTAGTAAGTGTTATAGATAATTTACAAACTAGCCGGTCGCATTGCAAACTGGGGCAGGTTACAATAGGCCTGATTTTTAAATTAGCCCATACATACTTGTCTTTTAACTTGTTGTCTTTAAAACAGTGGTGACAACAAATCTCTTAAATAAAACAAGAATTAATATTTTAAAGCGTAAAAATAAAAAAATAAAAATTGTGTAATTTTTTAAATTTTATTAAATGTTTTTTTGTTTTTATTTTTAATTATATTTTGTATATGCACTCATCTTCATCAACAGTTTTTTTCTAGAACAATTTTCATCAGTTTTATTTTGAAAGTAGGTCTCTAAAATCCTTACGATAGATTAGTACTGTAGCCTATTATTTTTAAAAAAAATCTTATGAGTGAACTATCCGTAGAAGTGTTGGGGTGGTTGTATTTAGCTTAAAATGCTTTAAATTAATTTATATATTATGAGACAACACATTCATTTATGACAGTTTCTCTAGAATTTCAATAGCTAGACAGCTAAACGTTCTAGCTATAAAATAGGAGCTCAGTAAGGATTTCAAAATCGGCCGTCCAGAAGATGCTTAAATCTATGTTGTGCTTTAAAAAAAATGTAAAAATATAAATAATGAATTGCTCAAGTAGAAATCTAAAATTTTGAACAACAAAACCATTTATTTTTATAAAAAAATCATAAAGTTCTATAATTTAAAACACCGTTTTGGCTGTACTAACAAATAATATATAATTTGGTTATGGTAGCTGATTTTGATCAGCATCTGAACAAATATTATTTTGGTATAGGCCTATATATATTTAAGACAAACATAATAATGTATTTTAAGGTTAGGGCAAGACAAAAAAGAAATTGTTATATAAATTAAACTCTGGGCGCGAAGTGAGCACTGCGAAGTGCGCAGCGGTCGTCCCTGGAAAAACTTTTAAATTAAGTGAACATTTATTTAAACAAATTTTTACTCTAAAGAATTACACACATCATTTTATAACGAAAATATAGTTGATAGTAGCTAGATAATTGATAATTTTGATGGGTGTGATAAGGTCAAAAGTTAAAGCATGCTTTCACTGGCCACAAGTGAGAGTATGTATACCTCCAGACAGCCTAACCACTTAAGCTTCAGCAGCAAGCTGGCAGGAAGGTGATGTATGATAAGGGTAAAGGGTGGATTTGACGTAGCCTTACCTTAAGCTAAGTAATTAATTTAAATCCATTGCTGTAGGTGTTAGTTTTATATTGTGTTCAAATATTTTGTCGTAGTCTTCTAATATCATGGTTCTATTTTATTTTAGTTCTAACATTTGATACGTTTTTTAAATAGAAAATTACCAGCAGGATTTTATTCAAGCCATTTCACGGAAAAACGAACTACTGTAACTCAAGAGCGTGTTCTATGGGTAAAATAAAGAAAAAGTGTTCATATATAACAAATAAAGAAACCCGGGGGTTCCTTGGATAAACATAGAAAAAGTTTTCTTTGGATAAAAATTCAGAAATGATGTTATATGGATAAAATTAAAGAAAAAGTGTTCTACGAATGAAAATAAATAAAAATTGTTAATAGATAATCATACATAAAAAGTTTTATATTAATACAATTGAAGAACAACGGTATTTAGATAAAAATATAACAGTCTTGTATGAATACAAATAAAGGAAAAATTTAACATGAAAAGTACTAAAAAAGTGCTCTTTGGATAAAAATTTTAAAAAGTGTTCTATTTAATACAAATAAAACAGCATTTTATTTCATTTTTTAGATAAAATGGGTGTTATCACTACCTTAGCAGTCATCATTATCTTAAAGAAAACGGTGTTGTATGTATAAAAGTAAAGAAAAAGTGTTCTATGAAAGAAAACAAAGACGAAAAGTTTCTATGAATGGACGAAAATAAATAAAAAGTGTTCTATGAATATAAACAAATAAAGAAAAAGTGTGGAAAAAAATAAAGAAAACGTGTTCTATGGATACAAGTAGAATAAAGTGTCCGTTCTAATGAAACATTTTAATGAACATTATGTCCTAAAATGCTTGGTTTTCTACCTAGCCGCCAATTTATGTTTTGTAAGAAAAATCTGAATTTTTGAACTGCTAAAAGACAGTTGTAATTTTATATTCTATGGCCAGCATTGGTGGGCCTATCTACATCATGACAGCCCGGTACCAAAGTTATGTTAAATCTAGTATAGTGCTGCTACATTGAAAAAACGTAAATGTGTGTGGTCGTGGGATCCTCGTCAGGAACGAAGTCCCTTTTCTTCAATTCTTTTACAAGCCTTAACGGCAACATACACATATAATTTTAATCTTTCAATTGACATTATTAGATTGTTTTTTATACAATATTTATTGTTTCTATACGTTTAATGTTATTATAATAAAGTTGTAGAATTAATTACAACATCAAAGCTAAGATGGTAAACACAGTTAAATGTCCATTCATTGTAAATACATTCAATAAACATAAAATGTTGGTTCATCCGTCTAGGCCTAACCTAAAATTATGTGCATATGTTTAATTAATTTACCTGTATTAACGGCAACATACATACAATAATTTTAGGTAAGGCATAGACTTAAAATTTCTTTCTAGGCCTAACCTAAAATTTCAGCTCTTGACGATAATAACTGAACTACGCCGGACGGAACCGATCGTCTCTCAATTTAAATTGATGAACTAAAACACATGTTTCTTGAATTGTATATATATATATATATATATACCTCATTGCCATAGCAACAAATTTGCTAATGCTTTTTTCGTTATTCGTATTTTATATTTTTCATTGCCATAGCAACCAATTAATAACACTTTTTTTCGTTACGCGTTACATTTTCTATTTGTTAACTCCTACCGCAACTCACTTTAAGGAACTTCGTCCCAAAAATAACAAATTCCCTCTATTTATTCTAAAATGCTTAACATAGAATATCTCGAAAACTATTATTTCATGAAAAAGATTCAAGAAAAATGTTGCCTCTTTTACGTTTCGTAAGTAAAATGATTATTGACAAAACAGTTAAACAAATTACCATGTTTATAATTTTTTAAACCAAGTTTGTCTCCTGAAAGCTTAAATAAAAAGACCGAAATACTTCTTAAATCTATGAGGCAAACAAACAATACTAGATGTATAAACCTTTACGAAATTCTTAATTTGTTAATATGTTTTATATAGGACACATTCTAGAACAAATGACCCAGGTTATAAATTAACAATTGATTTTCAATTAACAATATTTATGATTACTATTATCTCAATCATTTGATTTAGATTATACAATTCTTTCCCTACCTAGCTTGAAATATTGTTAGGGTTTAGATTATGGTTCAAACGCAAATAGAGCTTAATTAGGCCTAACACATAAATAACCTCACCTTGCTAAATGTTGCAAATCTTTGGCGACCTACACTAATTCGAGTGATTAGATTGATTTAATTAGATTGATTAATTTTAAACTAGGTTTGATCTGAAATATGATTAATTAATTGTAAAATTGTTTTGACGAAGGAAACTTTAAGAAATCAATGACAGTTAAACCTAAATTAAAAAACTTCATTTGCCTAGGATGCATATCCTATCTAAAACGAAAATACTCTTTTAAATGCACACATTTTGTCCGAGTAACAATAATATATTCATGCTTATTCGTTCTAAACTATTCTATCTAAAATTGGGCCATGTTAAGTTACGTAAGTAGCTCGAAATTGTACGAAGCTGGCAGAGATTTCCCCAATTGTTGATCAAATAGTCCTATAACTCATGCCAGATGTCTTGGGAATGGCCTTGAACTTACCCAAACTTAAAAACGAAAGTTGATCCCAATAGTGCACACACGAACTTTTATTGGCTTTTGACCTAGCGAAGCGAGGTTCAGTTTTAGCTCGTCCATTCGCATTTCGTGTTTGTTCAGTCACGTCCGAAAGCGTTAATAGAAACTTTTCGAATTTAGCAGTCCATAAAAACGACGTATGTGTATGTGTGGATGTTTTGGGTTTCGTTTCAAGATAACGGTCGTTTTTATGGTTTCTTTTTCTGAAATGATTAGCTTTTTCAACGATTCTAGCCAAACGGAACTCAACTTGTTGAAATTTCGTCTGATTCTCTAAAAATTTGTTTGTTACACATTCATCACCAAACACGAAATTCAATTTTATTTGAATTTGTCATACATGTTCTTTGAAGTCTACCTTGAAATATGTAGATCTAAGGATTTTTATTCCGTTTCAAGATGGTGGCCGTTTTAATGGTTCCGTTTCATGCAATTAACAGTATTTATCACAGCTAAACTTAAAGAGTGTGATAAAGAGCAGATCTTAGTTTGTATTGTTACGCGACTTCTACTGTACACGAAACTACTCCGCATTACACCGTTGTTGAAGCAACAGGACCATTCCAAGATACTTGTAAATGTGATATTTTATCAGAGATAAAATAGCAATATATGACACACCACTCATAATATAGGCCTAAGCTTAAATAAAACAATGTAAACCATTTTACGATAGAAATACAGTTCATATACTATATAAATTACGTTTTATTTTACTGCATGTCGTAAAGTTGTCAAAGCTATTTTTATTATCCCAGAAATCTTTTATACGTTTCGCGATCCGTCGTTTTACATCAAGAATTTATTGCCATCAGTTTTTTAGGAGATATTTTAATAAGGATTAAATCGGCAAAAATAATTGGAATTTTAATAGATGCATAAAATTGAAGAATATTGTAGTGAAACGAATTTTCATAATCAAAAGTTGGACATTGAGGTTTCGACATTTTTCCACCGACAAAGGTTATGTTCAAAATAACTTAATTTTTAACATATTCTTGACGTAGTTAACAAAAGTTGCTTTTTTGTATTGAACATATAGAAAATTTCTATCTAGTTTTTCGTTTAGTTTATTTAAAAATGTATGTACGTAGCTAAGCCTTGCAGGATACTGAAAAAGTGCCGGACCACCTGAATAGTTTCTAAACAAATAAAAATAAAGGTTTGAAATTTCAGAAATCAATATCGTTGTTAAAAGTGATACATTTAACATGATTGGTTAACATTGGCCCACATGGTTCCACTCAACTAACTTAAATGGAAGTCTATAGTGGATACCTCATTTTTAATGTCTATTTACCGAGAATAATTCAGTAATCTGGAACTCTAATAATTGATATCCCCCAAGAATTAACTCTAGCAAGAGTGAGAGTTAACCCTTTCCAGCCCAAACTATCCAGTGTCATAAAAAAAAATATGTTTGCAGTTATTTTACTTTAAAATGGTCATATTAGTCTAGAAATGTCACAAATTATATTTTGCATATTTTGTTTTTTCCAAAATTATCATGATACGTTTTTGTGTCATTGGGATGTTAGGGAACGTAAAAAATGACTGTATGACGCAAATGCAATATTCTGAAAACTCCACAGTGAGGCAAAAAATTATCATTTTGATGAAGGAAAACAATACAGATAAACATTGATTAAATGCAAGTTTATATTTTTGGGTTTATAATTATTAAAAATTATCTAATAATTGCTATAATAGGCATTCAGTGCAAATGAATTCAAATAGGCCTAGACTAAAAACATTGGTTTTGTCGGATAAAAAGTTAGAAATTCAACAGTAATTGTCCTTTTTTTTTTGTACAAATCTTAAATCAACAAAGAAGAAAATAATAATAAAGTTTCTGTTGGCAAAGTTGTAAACTGCAGATTACATTTAATTTTATTTACAATAAAAAGTAATATAACAATTGTTTTCAAGTATAGGTTACGCTATAAAAACATACAAAAATTTATTAAAATTTAATAATAAATTAAATTTTTTTCTATTTTCATTTTCTACTCACGAAATAAGCAAATATACATTGAATATTGCTTTATGAAACTGTATTCAAACCAAATAATTAGAGTAAAATCAGATCAAGTTTTTGTTTACATGTAACCAATGATACGTTTTTAGATCACGATTTCATAGACACAAAAATACATACATAATAGCTTTATTACCTTGTGAAATTATACATAAACATGTTCTTCAAACATTATTTAATATTTATAATTAAGAAATTTAATAATATTATAAAAAATTAAATTATTTTATAATAAAACGTACAGACTTGGCGTAGCAACAATCTCAATCTCATAAACACACATGGCAAATCAGCTGTGAGGAAAGTTTCAGGCTAAATGAAGGTTATCCAGTGTTGCCAACATAACACAAACAAACTACCATATCATTCCATGATATAATTTCATATCATTGGGATGTATAGGGGCCTGATAAACTTATATTTAAGTGATGATACGAAAACAGATCATGTGACTGGAAAGGGTTAATCAAAGTTTAAAAGTGTTCCATCAAGATTGTACTAAGTCATATACGTTTGCATCAAAGTTGTTTTTCATAACAAATAAAAAAAACCGTAAGCAGCACTGCCGCATTACTATAGCCGAATTTTCTTATCAGGAAATACCTAGCATTAAATATTGAGTGTCCTATGAATTTTGTTCCTTGTTCCGGGAACTCTTCCAAAAATCACCTTTGCACAGGATTATATTAAATTTAATTATCTTTCGAATGATATAGCTCACAAATTGTACTCGCGCTTATGAAAGGTATAAATGGTGCAAATTACCTTACATTGATAATGAAGGAATCATTTATCGGGAGTTTCCTATCAATTTTGTTCCTTGTTCCGGGGACTCTACCTAAAATACTCTTTGCACAGGATTGTAATAGATTTAATTGCCTTTCGAATGTTAAAGTTCAGAAATTGTACTCGGGCTTATGAGTGGGAGAAATTGCGCAATTACCTTACATTGATAATGAAATAATGATTTATCGGGAGCTTCCTATCAATTGTGTTCCTTGTTCCGGGGACTGTACCTAAAATACCTTTGCACAGAATTGTAGTAAATGTAATTGCCTTTTGAATGATATAGCTCATAATTGCATATAAAGATAATTACATTTAATATAATCCTGTGCAAAGGTGATTTTTGGAAGAGTTCCCGGAACAAGGAACAAAATTAATAGGAAACTCAAATTATTTAATACTAGTTATTTCCTGATAAAAAAATTCGGCTATAGTAATGCGGCAGTGCTGCTTACGGTTTTTTTTGTATATGTTATGAAAAACAATTTTGATAACATAACAACTTTGATTACATAAGTAAATATATGTTATATTCCTATCTATTCATTGTAAAAATATTGATTTTCAGCTTGCAACAGGTCCATTCCAGACATCCTATGCTTAAACTTGGAACGCCCATGTTTCTATCTATTAACTTTAGCTTTACTAATCTGTATAATATTCAGTTTTTGTACTTGAGACTTGAAATTTATTTTTTATTTTAATTTGAATAAATTTTAACCGTCTCATTATGGCTGAACATTTCAACAGTTTGCTTAAATGATCTAAGGATTTGCTCTGTTTGTAATGGCAGATGCTAGCCATTGAAATGCAGAACACACATCATTCTATAGATAATATGTTCGCCCTGCAGGATGAAACATGGAACTGTAATAATTAACATGGATACAATGAGAGAGTAGCTCTTCTTTACACAATAGCGATGGGTGTAAATAGACTGGCTATACTGCTCTAGAGTAATTAGTTAATGTGTTGGGCTTGCGATGATGTTTGTAATGAAAACACAAATATTAAGGACTGTACTACTAACATACAGGATTGTTAAACACTGTTTGCTTTGGCGGGACCCCTGGCAACTCGAAACAATCTATATATTATATAAAAGGCTTTGTCCTGACTGACTGCCATAGAATCAACGTGGAGCAAAAACTTCTTAAGATACAAATACGAAAACTTAAATTTATATTTGAATGGTATCATAAACGCATGATAAAAAATGGTTTTGCTAGATTTTTATTATAAAGCGTAAAAAACGCGAAAATTTGGGGATAAGAGATAAAACAGCTGTTCGGTTCAAAATCTTAGCAACACATGTTTTTTTACATGCATTACCATAGCAACCAACTTATCACTTTTATAATGTTTTTATTCTTCACAAACAGCTTTTTTAGTTTAGATTAACAAAATAAAAGCAAACCAAACAAAAGTCAACGAAAAATGCTCTATTATAATTCAATTGGAACATCTGTTGTTACATATATATACTATAAATAAAACACCAGATTTTGATAAAAACTTAACATAATTTTAGGTTAGGCCTGCAACCAAATCCCGTTTATTTGCAACCAATTTAGAATTATGTAATTATTCTTTACAACTAAACTAACATTTTTTTTATATTACGTAAAAGCTTACAACAAAAATCTTACTATATTATAGGCCTGTAAAACAGTCATCTGGTGTTACATATTACATTGTTTCCTGCAGTTGGTAATATAAAAATTTGAAATGTTTATTATTGATTATTTAAACATTAATTATGAAGTTACAACGCTTGCCGCAATTCCAATTATTGGAGATGGTCGTATCTATTTCGATATCTGATTTAAATTGGCTACATACAGGTCACCGCTCAGTCGACATTTCCGTGAAAATATCAGAGTATATTTCGCCATGGTTAGCCGCCGGGGTCGGTAAGCAAAGCGAGCAGGGGCGGAGGCCCTAATATAATATAATAACGCATTTGTTCGCGAATCATGGGTAAATAGTAATCAGTTTTATATATTTAAGAAATAAAAACTTTTAGTTTCATTAACTGTTATTTGATAAGCAGTTATTTTCTGATCTTACTAATGTGGGTAAAACTGTATAGCTCGTTTATTATGTGCCTCTGTGTAAGCAGAGAGCTTTTGGTTGGGAGGCGGTGTACCGATACCCAGACCCTAAATCTTTCCATCCATCACTGAAAAGTGAGTAGAAAACTGTCTACAAGTGCCGCCACATAACAAACGTCTTATAAATGTTCATTAATCCGCAGTTATATTATAAGGAGGTTAATTTAGTTTGATTATGTGGATGAGGTATCAGCAAATTGCGAACTTCTTGGTTAAAAATATTAAAATTCAAAAACGAAACAAGTCTTTAAAAAAGCCATTAACAATTTAAAACTTGACAAATTTAATGTAAATATGTTTTAATGTGTTTTTTCATTTAAATTAGTTTTAGTGCAGTATTAGATTGAGATTAAATTACCGAAAGCAAAAATATTTATTGAAAGCGGGAAATTTTTAAAATTAATAGCAATGCACTCAGGCAGTAAAATAAGGCCTCATCATACCATTTACCTTATACATTTTTTAAATTACCCTGACCTCTCTCTTAAATGGTTCAACGGTCAGGCTCTTTCGTATTCTCCCTTATAGTCTAGTCCCCAGGGGTTTTGAGGTGGAAAGTTTTATAGAAGTTTTTTTCTCACTTAATTCCTATGTTTTCGGGGGTGCTGAACACGAATCTAATGTTTGCCACCTAAATTTCTTGAGGTTATCTGAGAAAATTACGAAAATCGTCGAAAATATCGTACTTTTTCCGATTTTCCCCTTATAACAAAAAATTGCACATCATATCGAAAACATTGTTCCATTGTTTCTGAAAGAAGATAAAATTGTGCATCGAATGACCCCTCAAACTTAGAATTTGGTTCAGTATTATGGTCAGAATGGTGGCGAGTTGAAAATCGGCCATTTTTGCCATCTTGGCGCACAATTAAAGTACACTAGTTTTCAAGCACTCATATCTTCGGGAAAACTACTCTGATAAAAAATAGTCGACAATGAAAGTTGTAGAGAACTTAATTATAAATTCAGAAAGCACCATAAAATATATATTCTGGTCATTTTCAAGGATGATACGCTAAAAAAACCAAACATATTTGTTTGCCTGATTTTCGAGTTAGTATCATTTTTGACCATTCAATAGTTTTGGTGATTTGTTTATGGTTCTAATTCATCTTGAATACAATTTAAATTGAATGAATTCTGAGTTAACGGCAGTGTTAAATTGGAGAAACGAAGTAACAGATCTAGAACACGGGTGATGGAAGGTAGTATATAAAAAAATAATTATTGTGACAAAAGACTTTATCATTTTTAATTTGTAAAAATTTACCAAGCGAAGCTAGGTCTTCGTTTTAGCTCAACCGTTCGGCATTTCGTCTGTGTGTCTGTCTGTCTCACCATTACGGCCAAACGCCTTGACCGATTGTGATGATTTTTTGCACGAATGTTCCTTATTCCTAGACCAAGCGATGTATGTATACGGTTTTTTCCATTTTCCATTTTTAACCCATAAATAAAATAAACCCATTTCTCTCAGTGTAAGGTTTTTTCCAAAGCCATTTGTGGCTTAACCGTAAGTCGAATTTAAAAACTAATAAAATTTTGCGGGTAGCAAATTTTCTTTAAACAAAATTGTATTTTTGATTTTTCCCCGTATCTCTAACGGTAAGCCCACAAAATGGACGTAAACTTCAAATTTGTTAAAAATCGTCCAAGTTTTTTTTTGTATTTCAACCATGTTTTTATACGTTTATTCTAAACCAATTCAAAAGTGTTCCATAGCTTTTTTGTAGATAAAGGTTCAAAGAATTCATATATGCTAGTAAAAAATAATTGAAGTAAAATTAAGAAAGTTATTAGCTCAAGAAACAAGCATGTTCAGTAACGAAAGGAGAAGTTCAACTTTAGGCATACATAAAAAGTAGTAAAAATTACTGTAATTTTTTTCATAAATGTCAAAAAGTTTCCTAATTTAGTTCTAAATAGAATTGTATAAAAATATTTATCAATTTCAAATTTCTTATTTTTAAAACACCAGTTTTTATGTTCCTTCTGCAAGACTACAAAACTAGGCCTGTTTTGAATAGTAATTTATAAATACAGTATATCCTTTGCCTAAAAATGACATATAATAATAAGAAAGTGTAAAGAATAAATCAAAGCATTAAACTGTCTATTTGTAAATTATCATTGTAAATTTCATAAAGTATTTGACTTAGCTTTACTTGAATTACAAAATGAGATGAAACAAATGAAACCTCTCGGCGATAAAGGACATACAAAAATGACCATTGGACACTTTGAGAAGTGATGGTACATGGATTGAGATCACTCTCACGACGTTTTAACATCGTTTGTTTTCATTATTTCTAATATTGGAATATGATATATGAAATGGAATTTATGGAACTGTAAATACATTGTTACGTTTTAGTTATTTAAGTATGTAAATATTTAATTCTATGTTGTCCCAAAAATTAGATTTTCAACAAAATTATATTCTTGAATTTTTTCCGTATCTCTAATGGTAAGCTCACAAAATGGCCGCAAACTTCAAATTTGTTAAAAATCGTGAAAGTTTTTGTATTTTAACCATGCTTTTATACGTTTATTCTAAACCAATTCAAAAGTGTTCAGTAGTTTTTTTGTAGATAAAAGTTCAAAGAATTCATATATGCCAGTAAAAAACGATTGAAGTAAAATTAACAAAGTTATTAGCTCAAGAAACAAGCATGTTCAGTAACAAAAGGAAAAAGTCCACAGCTCGCGTATTTTTAAATTGAATTAAATGTTCCAAAAGTGTTGTGAAGTGTATTATATGTTAATTGTGAATGTAATGTGTATATTTTTTCATTTACCAAATTGACGTGCATCAACGAATGCAAGATATCCAATATAAAGCTAGGTTTTATAATGCCTGATAAAGAGGCGAAACGACGTAACCTATAAAAAGAAAAAAAAGAAAGTAAAAAAGGACTGTGAGCTGTAAATACAAAAAATAGTTAAATATAATAAAATAATAAGTCCAGTAAGGCATTTAATAATTATAATTAAATTCTCTACAACTTTCATTCTTGACTATGTTTAATCAGAATAGTTTTTCCGAAGATATGAGCGTTTGCAAACTAGTCTACTTTAATTTTGCAACCAAGATGGAAAAAATGACCGATTTTCAACTCGCGATTCAGACCATCCTACTAAACCGAATTCTAAGTTTGAGGAATCGTTTGACACATAATTTAATCTTCTTTCAGAAACATAGGACCATGTTTTCCATATGATGCGTAGTTTTTGAATTTTAAGGGGAAAACTCGAAAAGTGCGATCATTACGTGGATTATCGCAATTTTCTCAGATAACTCAAAGAAAGTTTGGTGTCAAACATCAGATTCGTGTTAAAAAACACTTTTTCGTGAGAAAAAACTTCTATAAAACTTTCCACCTCAAGGCCTTTTTTTGACTCTGGGGACTGGACTATTATAGGACGTCATAATAGTCTTCTTTGTGGCTCATTTAATAGACTTTAATATAATTTAATTGTTGAACATTGGGTGGATGATAATCGGAATAATCTCGAAAATTTCTGAATCCAATGAAACAATATTTCAGTGGTGGACTATAAATAATTATAGAAGTGGCAAATAGAAGTAGGAAATTTAACTATATATTTTTCTTTTGTCATATTTAGTTCACAATTTCTCATGTTCATAATTCCACGCCAAGGTTTGGGTTGTTGTTTATTTTAAACACATGACAAGAAAGTTAAAAGTACCGTTGGGTACGTGGACATCAAAGTACACTTCGTATTTTGTTAATCTACTGAGACTCTGGACACAGACTATAGAATTACTTCTATAGTCTGTGCTCTGGAGTAGTTGCTGTAATTCTTAGAGTTTATCCTGCCGTTCTCTTAGTTGCAAAGCTTCTGTGCGAGTAATTTAAAACTCGGTCATTAGCCATTACTTTCTTTTCTTCTATTTTCCAACCATTGCCTCAGGAGCAGGTAGAATTTGAATTGAGGCTTTGACTGTCTCCATGAGCAGTTAATTTTCCAAATCCTCAAGCAACGGGGTTGCCTTTTATAGTTAAACCGAAGGGCATCCCTATGAGCTTCTTCTTTGTTTTTTTAAATCAATGTTATTACTATTTGTATTGAGAAATTATACAGTCAGCATTCTCTTTCTGAGCAAGGTAAAATTAAACAGGAGGGAGTCGGTAACTGAAATTCACTACCAGACCTTCCTCTCGCCATGCATCTATTCGCATAATCATATTCAATTCTGCTTTAGATAAGGGGTAAATCAAATTTTGAAGACTAGAGGATTTAAGAATAAATGAAAATCCACTTGGGCCCAGAGCATCATTGAACAGAAGTAAAAAGAGACATAGGAAAGTATATACCTAAGGATTAGCTAAAGAAAGGAAAAGGCAAGTGATTCGGCTAATTAGGAGGAATGTGGTAGGAAAAGGTAAGTTGATGATTTATTTAGATTTAGTAAGTGTAAACAGGTTGCACCAGTAGCAAACTATATATTATGAAGGTGAGGTTGACGATGGGAGAAGCTTTTGAAGAGAGAGGAGGGGGTAGAGAGCAACAAGAAATTTTTGGGGTTTTCACAAATAACTCACGAACATCACATTCTTTAGAAAAAATTACAATAACAGAAGTGAAAGTTCTTAGAATTATGCGTCGAATGACATATTTTTTTAATGACGTAAATTGGTATATTTGCTGCATGAGCTCAAAAAAGTAATTTTTGTAATTTTTACCAAAAATAGCATCTGTTTAATTTTGAACTCATTTTTGTAAGTAAAGGCGCATTAAGCTACTTATAAAAATACCACCATTTGTAATATGGTATAGTATCTAATCTTACACAGGATGATTTAGGAAGAAACTTTTAGGACATGTTCTACTACAGAAAATAAAGAAAAATTTCATACAAACAAAAGTACAAACATTCAAAGATGTTAAGTATTTTGTAAAAAAAAAATACTAAATGGCGGATAACCTAAGTTTACAAGGACTTTTTCTTTATTTTCACTAGTAGAACACGTCCTGAAAGTTTCTTTATGAGTCACTCTGTATCTAACCGTATTTCTGAACAAGGTTACTACGGTTTTCAGCAAATGTAACCCACTCTTGATAAGCAGTCAGTGAACAAAGTAACAATTTTCAGTATAGATAAGTTTAAATTTCGGTTAATTAATTGTTTTAAAAATACAAATTCATAGTATCATGCAAATGCTATTTATTAAGAAAACGACAAATGAAATAATTAAAACGTAGGTTCAATTGATGAAAATAATTGTTTTAAGAATGGAAGTATGAAACACCTTATTGCAATTTGGTACGGTGCCAATTGCCGACCTACTTTCACGCCAGACAGCATTTTATTAAGCGAAATTGTGTCATTTTTGTCATAAATTCTTATTGATACATACACGAGTAACATTTAAGTTAATTAGTTTATTTCTTGTTGGAACTAAAATCCCATTTGATGCTTGAGTGTATGAAATTTATTCGTCAAAAGTCTTTTTTATCAACAGGAGATACTGGTCAGAACTTTGGTATTTCGAAATAGACCACGATGAGAACTATGAAAAGAAGGATTACAGATAGCGGACTGGCTAGTTTACGAAAAAGCCAACAACTATGAAGATTTTCGAAAAGAAAAACTTTATTACCACTCAACAAATAATAACCTTTTAAAATGAACTAATCGATGGCAAAAATTTAAAAGCAAAGTTAAGTTATCATGATCAATAGTGCAGTTTTGAGGTTATCCATTCATCAGTATATCATATTTCATCCTTTCAAGAGACTATAAAATGATCTTCATACTGTGCCATACAATAGCCGGATATCCCATTACAGTTACAATCTCCTTACTGCACATGAAAGCGGTTTATACTTTATCAAGTGAATGGTGTCTCTGTATACACGTTACGAGCTCTTCTACAATTGGAATCTTACAATGTAGGTTACAAACAAATTCTTATCCTCCATTTGTCTTTATATAACATTTTAGTTATAGTTAGAAGCTAGTTTTATCGTATAACGTTCAATCATTGCTAGAATTATTTTGTAATTGTATGTCTGACGTAATCGATAACCTCGGCATCTGGTTCCTACGTCAAGTTCTGTTTTTAATTTATTTCTGACCACTAGGTTACTTCCCCAACTTCATGAGTATAACTGACAGAGAATAAATACAATAAGATGTCAACTAATAATAGTAAAAATATACACCTGAACTTTCCTAACCAATCAATTGTACAAAAAGTACCTAATGTTACTAATTAAACAACTGAACTTTATTTATTTTTAATAAAATTGGAATGTTTGCCTCCTTCAATATACTCCCTATATGCACTATGTATTACACTAATACATGTTTTCAAGTGTTTCGCACTCTTTAAATGAGAGGAGAAAATTAATTTCTATCGGCTGTTTCAACACTTCCGCCGTATATTTCTTTACAGCATCAACTGACTCAAAACGTGTTCCTTAAAAGCACTCATTTAACTTTTGGTCATTTTAATTTATTTAATTTAACTCATTCGCAAGGTGCTAAATCTAGGGAATGTAAAGGGTATTCAAAAGTAATAATGCTAATTTAAATAAAAAACTACTGCTTATAAAGGAGCTTTATGAGCAGGAACATTGTCATGTTGGAGAATGAAACCCTTTTTCACATTTGTGGACGGTTTTCCTGACTTTTTCTCTCATCTTTATAGAAACTGCTTTATAATCGTACTTACGCTAGTTAACTTTTGGAACCCATTCTTTTAAAATAATCCATTGATATTGAAAAATGGAATGAGCTAGACTTTTAAATATTAACTCGCTTCGGCGAGTTTTTTATTCTTGGTGATTGACTGTGTTTTTCTGTGCATTCACTGTCTTTTTGTCTCAGGATCATTCTGGAAGATCCAGAGTTTGGCACAAGTGATTACTTTTTGTATACACAGTTTGGATCTCCATCAAGTTGCTCAAGATTATTAATACAGAATTCCTTCCGTCATTCTTTTTACTCCGGTGTGCATCCACAAAAATTTGCATTTCTGCACAAACTTGTATCTCGTTAAGACCTTCGTGCTAAATTATACACTAATTATACTTTGTTAACGTTTGCAGGTTCAACTTAAATTCTAACACTAAATTGACTTTTAGAACAATCTGACTGATTGTATCTCTATATTTTCTTCGATTCTGGAAGTGCAAGGTCTTCCAGGACGTTCATCATCTTCGACGTTCTCACGTCCCTTGCAGAATTATTTTTGGCACTCAAACACACTCGCACGAGACAGGCAGCCATTCCCAGAAGCTGTGTTAAAAATGTAACTAAACATTGTTAACTAACACGTTCTAATTGTAAAGTTATAATTTTTCCGGCTTACTACACAATAACCAACCGAACTAACAATGGCGATTCACAATCAACTGAAAGTCACACAGTATTACTGCTTGATGTGTGAGTTGAAGCTCACCACGCAAGCACTTATAACCAGTTCCGACAGGTTTTTTATGAGGTGGAAACATAAGTGTAGTTATTTAATAGATATACCTTGTACGTTTACTAAATATACCAGCCACGAATAAGTACGACATTCAGAATACGGTATATACAAAGGGAAATCCTTTCTAAACTACGGAAAATCAAAACCATCCAATTTTAATCCAAAACTTTTAATTGTCGAGTGGTGTGAGGAAAAACGTTAAACCATAAGTCAGCAAACATCTCAATTTGGTATGGATGGCACTAACTAGATTTTTTTAGAATTACAATAGGCATTGTAATAAATTATTATAGTCGTTCCACTTTCCATTACCTAAACAAGTACAGTACTGCTTTTCGCATCCCTACACATGATGTCCAAAATGTGTCCATATCATCATTATATATAATTCTACTGAGACTTCTTCTTCTGCTTCCCAACGCGAAAGAAAGTGCCTTTCCTCCCGCTCTCAAACAAATAAATTCACTGACTCACATATTTTTTTTAAAGCACACAATTCACGATGGGTAAATGCTGCTGAAATTTTTTGTCAACCACAGTTCTTATTACATCATGCACTTTGCATTGTTCTATATTGCAAGGTTATATTGGGCAAACAAATTTCAAATTAACAAACCGAACAAATAATTTAAAAAATTGTCAAATCTAATTAGCATATAAATCATAAACTTTGACACTAATGAAACATGTCACTGAAAATTTTAATGAAAATATTTACAACACATTTATGCCTATAATTTTTGGGATGTATTTGAACCGATTTGTTTATCAAACTTAGCCTAAACACTCTTTCCACCTTCATTTGTGAAAGAATAATAATATAACAACATAGCATCAATAGTTCTGGTGTTATAAGGAGACATAAAATGTTTAACATTTTATCACTGTAGTTTAATATCCTTATCAAAAAGTCTCTAAACTGTATGAATAATTGCACGGGTTCCTTTATGAAATGTTCTAAATTAAAAGAAAAACTCTATCATTACTTCTTATCAAGCTTTTACAAAATTGGGAGATGTTTCATGAATACCATGAGCTACTTTTTTATGAATTATTGCACAAGCAAATCCAAATAGTAAGAAACCTTAAGAGGTAAAACAATTAACGGAAGAAAACAACAATTTGTCGTTATAAACAGGTCATAAAACAATGTATATAGGTCACAGTGGACAGTAAGGCAACGCGGTGTCAAGAAATCAAGGCTGGCTTTCAATCATAGTAGACATCATGGATTGCCAATAACACATCGCAAGGGTTCATTTCCTTATGTCATACTCTATTTATATATTCAATTTCTACAACAATGAATAGTGTAGTAGTAAACCACTCGTGAAATATTCAACGATCTTCCCTGTGTTTATTTTACAAAAAAAAAAAGATGTCATACAGAACGAAAAACGAGTCTTTTTAAAATGATTAGAGATAGGACCTAAGATTAAAACACACAAAAATGTCCTGCTTTAAAAGCCTTTCAATTAATTGTAAATCAAATTCGACCTAAATTGCTATTTGAAATATTTTAGATATTGAATTTTTAATTTCTTCGAAATTCAAAAATGTTTAATGATCAAAACTTTTACAAAAGTAACCAAATTAGTATTTAATTAGAAACACTGAAGCCCCAACCACAAGTTCGGTGAATAAAACGACAAAAAACTGAAACACATTTATTAATGTAGTTATACTAGTTCCCTGATGTACATTTCGGTAACCAAATACATTCTAAATTTAGAACCCTCCGATGATGGTACCTTTATTTGTGGTTGGGGCTTCAGTGTTTCTAATTGTTTAAATTCACCACAGTACTCATTGAACATAAATTAGTATTTGTTTAAAAGGGTATATCAAAGAAATGTTTAGTTCTGAGTCGAAAACCATTTGATGATAGTAAATAAATCGCAATAACAAAAATGTTGTACGTTTAGGACTGTCATCTTGAAACGGTATTAGGCGAGTCAAAAACATTCTTCAACATGTTTATAAAAACATTTATTCTGAGTTTCGTGAATTTATTCTAAACTATTCATGGGATAATTTTTGTTTAAACACACATACAGACAAACAACTTGCTATTTTTGTCCCGTTGAGTAACAAGATAAAGTTGCGAGACATCCTATATATTATACTCAGTATCAATAGGGATTTAACATAGTGTAGGCCTAAAAATACCCACTAGTAAAAAGTTTCACTTGTACTTAAAATTGCTCCGTTGCTTACGTTTACAAAAACATTTCATCATTGCTTTTTATTAAAATCATATAGTTTGAATGAAATAAATATGACACGATTTTAATTTCCTGTTTGAATCGATTTCAGCATATAATCAATAATATTTTCAGTTCAATAGATTTAACCAGAGTAAATGCAATACAAAACTTGAACATTAAATTCGAAGACGCCTGCTCAAGTAGAAACAGATAACACTCTAGGTAGTAATGTGTTGCATGTTGCAGACATTTAGAAGTGTGACTTCCTCCCACCTTAAAAATGTATGAACTTAAATAAAGTCAAACCCTAACGTAAATGTTAACTAGGTTAAGTAAGCATTATTTTATGATATTCGAAAATTTCGTCCCTTTACAAAATATTGAAAATTGGGAAGCTGAAAATTTTTAAATTGGTACTCGCAAATGATGACATGTCAAATTACAGCGCATACAAAGATGAAATTAATTTCGCCCTAGAACGCTTTGTTGGATTATCCTAAATAAAATGGCAGCAAATTATATATTTCTGATTTTTATTAACGCGGTACAAAGTACCAAAATTATTAAAAAAATTAAAATTTCAAGGATGCGTTCTTGTTTGAAGTGTTTTGTGCAGTTTAAGTTTGTATTGAATGAAAATATCGACTTTAAAATTAAAATATCTTAAATACATTAATGTTCTTTTTATTTAAGAACATCTAAAATTTCATGACAGCTATTAATTTTCTTTGTCTTGTTAAACATTTTTGGGAACCAAAAATACACTTAAATATGCAGTAAATTGCCATTACTCTGCTATTCCATTGCGTTTAAAGGATCAATTTAAAGACACTTAAATAGTAAATTGATCAGAAAAACAAACGTAAGAAACTATCCTATATAGGGTTACATGTAAACAAACGCAAGACACTAAATGTTTACCTTTCGGTAGACTCTAAACAATGTTAATTTATGTAGGCCTACTACTAATAAAAAATGTAAATGTTCGTTATAATTGTAAGACGAAATACGTATTTATACATCTCTACACACGTGATCACATTCCAAACTACACGCTATAACATTATGCAATTGTATTACTACTCTCGAAGCAAAGCTTGTTTCGAATTTTAGTAATGCTCTACACATATCACTTGCATGATACAGTATACAATGTAATAAATGTTATATACAAATTTCAGTGATTGACGCAAAACACTAGCACTATTGCACAATAGCCGTACCACCCTAATACAAAACAAGTACTTCTGGCCTAATCAATAATTATTTCCGTGAAAATAACATAGTAAACAATAATCTGTTTGCATTTGCTTTACTGCAAGTAGCCTTGAAGCTGGTGAGCGAAGCGAGCAGGGACAGATCGCTCCAGCAGTGTATATATTGTAATAAAAATGACATAAACAAATGATCAAATTATATTACTACGAGTGGCTTCACTGCTATTAATTACCAATTTTTAAAGCTGGACACATATCGCTTATTTAATATGTATATTAAATACAAAATGTATAATGAAATATCGTCAACCTTAATATAAATTTGTACATTTTCAGTTAATAAAACTATATACTAAACAGATCGTAAAAAAGGGAAAATAACAAAGTATAAACATTTCCTGTTCGAACAAAATTCAACTCATTCAATCATTTACAATTAGCTTAGGTATTGCACTATTCTCTTTTCTAAGAAAAATCGCCTGCAAAGATATTACACCCTAATGATGAAACGAAACCCTAGGCGTATGAAATCAGGGTTTTTCTAAGACTTCGGAAACTACAATATCGTCGTCTTTAACAATTGTCAGCTTTTCTTTTTTTCTTTATCTTTACAAAACTGATGGTTTGAAATGTTTAACTTTCTATATATGAATTTAAATCTATTGGAACCATTTCTTATTCTAATTCGGGATATAAACTGTCTTATAGGTGTGCAATACGAGGATACGACTGTTATCCGCGTCTTACGTACCTTTCATCCAATTTGAACTCCCACAAATGTCAAGTACCGTAAAATGTCTCATTTGGTGAGTCAAAAATTTTGGTGAATCAAAAATTGAAACTATTATAAAAGACACTTCTGGTGACCTATATAAATGCCTCCATTTCGGTTCATACACAAATTAAGGCGGGATACGGGAGTTTAGTAACACACGCCGCCATTTGGTTAGAATAATCCAAAAACTATTTCACTGGCAATTTTGTTCTATTATGCAAATGAATTTGACATGTCATAAAATTCAAATTCAAATTTTAAAATATTGAGTACTCCTAATAAGTCTACATTTCTCAACTAGTATGTAAACAAAGTTAATTAACGATTTTCTTGGAACAAACACTCATATTCAGTTTCGTCCAAATAGAGTTGTTTCTTATTTAGGCTCACATCAATGATAAGCTACAAGCCGGTAAGTGCTAAAATCATGTTTTACTTGTTTGTTACTTTCAACTCCCAAACGAATGTGAAAATATTTTTAAATAATATGAGTACATTTAATCTAAAATATTGGCTACATAATATATTTTACCCCTTTGTCGCAATTAATCGAAATGCAATCAACGTTTCTTTCTTATATATTATAACTTGAGAGTATACGTGCAAAGGTTCAGGTCTCCATAGCAAGTGTAACAATTATTATTTATTTTTAAGAGTAGCTATCCAATTTAAACACTTCGACTCAAAAATCGAAAATCAAATGGGGGTTTTTCTCTTATATTCAATAAGAATATTATATTATAGCAAACGTCAACTCTCTTAGCTTGTAGGATATTTATATTTATTGTATACGGGTAGTTAACTCATTTTAACCCCTTTAGACAGTAGTGACAGAAAATCGATTGGTTTGCTTTTTCTATGTAACATATATATGAAGTAATTGCACCAAATTTCAGCTCTCTATCTTCAAGTGAAGAATAATAAATTATTGGTTACTTGAGTGGTCGGTATACATAAAAAAATCGTGCAAAATTTTAGCTCTCTAATCTAATGTGAATTACATGTTTCTTGGTTTAAAGTTGTTACCCTATTTCAATTCAGTAATGTATACGTGTTAACTCCATAATGTGCTAATTAATCAGTATTCTTTAAGAAATTTGGTCATACAAATTGGATCATAATATCCAAAAAATGTTTAGTTTTATATATACATATGGTAAACATGACAACTAAACCCTAACCACGGATATTATAACAGGTCTATATAAATATGTTTGTCAAGATATTAATTTTGTTTTGTACATTTCTATAACTTTGTTAAGTGATTAAGCAAATGCATACATTAAACTGCACGTAAGCATCAGTAGGATATAGCAAACAATTGCCAAATTTTTTATACAATTTTAATAGTATAAACCTTTAATACAACCTTATTTTTTAAATTTTCTATTACAATTAAATACTATTATAATATTGCATTCCTTAAAAATCATCACTTAACTATTGAAAACTCTCCTTATAAAAACTATAAGTTTTTGTGTAAGAACTGTTTTGAAATCTTTTCCAGATTTAACTTAAAATTGTTTTCTTAACTTAAAATTGTCTGAGATTCGTATAACTGCAACGTGTGCCATTTATATATAGTCTTCAAGAATGGGATGAAGTAACCTTGAAAAATTATAAAATTATTTCAGAAACTAGCACCTTCTAAAAAAGATTAATTAGAAACAAAAAACGCATAATTAGTTTTAGCAAATTGTATAAATGCCCCTCTACTCTCTATAGGACATGCTAAAAGAAAAGTCCTTTGCTCATGGATTTTATTAATTGTATAACAAGCAAATTGTTATATTTATCTAGCATATCCTTAGTTTTAATCATCAGAGCTATGGTTCCATCCACAATCCGAAAACAAATACACGAGGCAAAATTAATGTTTTAAATGGAACTGAACCTCTTCACAGACAACTAACAAGCAATTAATTAATTGCTGTATAAAAACACTGAGTGCAATTGTACAATATTCAACCATACGTTAAAAGTACTCATTTATTTTCAAACGATGCATTTTACAACTATACATATAGTAAACTAACACTTAGTGGTTAACATAAAAACATATTCTTCTAAATGGTTGAAATTTTACTGCGTAAATATTAAGTACAGAATTTATGAAGGATTACAAAATTTCCAATAATTGTTTAGTATTCATCCTTGATTTATTTTTTAATATACCATTTTAAAATCTGATGGTAATAAATTCTTCATACAAAATGACGGATCGTGAAACTTTTAAAAGATTTCTGGGATAATATAAATAGCTTTGACAACTTTACAACATGCCGTGAAATAAAACGTCAATTTATAAAATATTGTATACTGTATACGAACTGTAATTCTATCTCAAAAGGGTTTACATTGCTATAAGCTTATATTATGAGTGGTGTCTTATATACTACAATTGTGTCTCTTAACACATTTACAAATTATCTTAGAATGGTCTCCTTTGTTACGGTGTAATGTGGTTTCTGCATTGCGTAAAAAAAACCAATATCTGCTCTATATGGCATACTTTAAAGATTGGCGAATTTAAAGTTTAAAAAGCATTTAAAAAGAATAAATATGATTTGGTGAATGATAAACTTAACTTCCGATCTACTCGTTGTTCGATACCGCGATTATGTTAAAAACGGTACCAGGAACTGGCACATACTTTCTCACAAACATATTTCAATTATTAAACAGTTTCAATGTGACTTGTAGGGTGGGATAGGAGAGGTGATTTTTTATTAAAGTAGAAGATTAACTAATAAATATTATTATTATTATCTAGAGAGAAAACTATTCGATCGATTTCGAACAAATTTGCACCAAACATGTCAATTAAGCCTGTATAGACGCACGAAAAAAGGTTTTGAACATTTTTGAAAAACAACTCCCTTTATGGCCAAAAAACCCCCAAAAATCAGTTATTATTATTATTATTAGCTAAACAACAATTTTTAGAAAGATGCGTTTTTTTTTTTGCATATGGTAGGGTACATTAAAGGCTACAAATAAGATACATTTTATCAAAATCATTAGAGCCGTTTTTTATAAAAAAATAATAACTGATTTTTTGTTGGGTTTTTTGCCAAAAAGGGGGTTGTTTTTCAAAAATGTTCAAAACCGTTTTACGTGCATCTATACAGGCCTACTTGACATGTCTGGTGTAAATTTGTTTGAAATCGATCGAATAGTTTTCGCTCTAGCTTTGTATACATACAGACATACATAAAGACATACAGACATACAGACATACATACAGACAGACATTTTGTACAAACCACTTTTTTGGACTCAGGGGGTCCCAAAATGGATATTTCCACAAAAATCTCAACATATATTTTTTTGCGATCACTATACTTTCTCTATACCATAGTATAGTGAGAAAGTAAAAAAGGTAGAGGAAAAGTAAAGTTGTATTTAGTTGTTCAGTTGTTGTACCTGTATTTCAGTTGTTTCCTAACCCCTATACTGTGCACCTGCAGAGTATCTTAATGCCCATTGTTTGTGATGTGTAAGTTTTGTAGTATTTCAGTGTTTCAATGTTTTAACGACCTCTCACGAGCGAGCTTAGTAAATGGCACATACTTTCAGAAACGAGTAACAATTGTCACAAATAAGTCACAGAACTGAGTAAGTAATAAAAAACTTAATAAAGATTATGTTGTCAATTATGATATCAAAGGCTACTATCTTGTCAATTACATGAAACGAAACCGTTAAATTGACAACCATCTTGAAACGGAATACAAAATAAAAATCCCTACACATTTAAAGGATGACTTCAACGAACATCATGTACAATTTTAAGATATTGAAGACGGTCGTGACTGCGGAAGAAACAAATTTACAGACGAAAGGACTTCACACTACTCAGTCAAAAAAAAAAAAAAAAAAACACCAATTAGAGTGCGCGTGTGCAACTTTTTTTGTGAAACTGTTTAAAAAGAATCACCTTTAAGTTTGGGAATGTTCAAGGCCATTTGGTATTATATACGTATTTTCCAAGGAGTTATATGAGAATATTCTTAATAAAGGCAAATCTCTATATGATTCGCACATCAACAATCGATATCGAACACTGGTACAAATAAAACAGCGTAACATTCAAAATGCAATCTCCCGTGCTTCAAATTTGTTACTATGACATTGTGATAATAAAAGTAGCTTTGATAATTTTATGTTATGCCGTAAATTAAAATGTAAATTTTTATTGAGTATGAAGTCTACTGTATTTCTACCAGGGTTTACATTGTTTAAAGCTTATGTTGTTAGTGGTGTGTCAAATGTTGCAATTTTATCTCTAAAAACATTTAAAACACACATAAACCAAAATAATAATATACAACATTTTCAGAGAAAGGTTAAAATTAGGATGTTCTCTGATAATGTCGTTGATTATTTACTGAGGGTGAGCGAATGATGTTAGGCAAACTTTAAAACAGGTTTCCAACGTGATGTTGGGAAAGGAGGTTTATTTTTATTTTTGTGAGTGGATATGATTAGACGCATTGTATTTCTGCTTATGAGTGGTTTGTTGCAGGGTCATACTTATTTTTTTCTTTTGCAATAGTTTGGAAAATTTTTATTCCTAACGTTTTAAGTGTTTTATTTGCTTGTCTGGGAGTTGTAATAGTAACCACGTACAACCTCAGTATATCCGTAATTGGTTTGCAAGTAAAAACTGGTTTAGTTTTATTGGTGTATTTTCATCTATATTATATTTAAGTTTTGTCCTGACTGACAGACACCAACGAAGAGCAAAAACTACTGAAGATAAAAATGTATACTGTAATTTTAAGGTATTCTTAGGCGATCATAGACGCTAAAATTGCAAAAATTTGATTTTAAAGCGTAAAAAAAAACGAAAAACTATTGACTTTAATCGCAGCCATAAAACAGATAAGACAGCTGTTGCTGATTCGGATCAAAACCTTAACACAATTTTAGGTTATACTGAACCAACACCACGTGTTTCTTGAATACATTTACAATCATTACCAACTTAACAAATTTAGAATCAGTTAATTAGTCTTCAATGAAACAATATAAATACAAAATGATGTACGTATGGATGAGTATATTATTCTAGCATAGCTGGAACTCATGGGCCAAGCTTAGTACATATTACATGACTTATTTTCAGTGAAGAAAGCACCCATAGCCCACCTAGGGATGGGATGAGAATGGGATGAATCAAAACAGACTGTCATTATTGTCAAATCCATAGTCGTAGATGAATAGTTATACTCCATTTTGTGAGGGAAGAACTAAACATTCGCCCGTAATAAAGTAAGTGTATGCAAGCTCGTTTTGTTATAAACCAATCATCAACAGTGCAGTAATTGGTATAGTTTCCAAAAAAACAAATCACGTTTAAAAAAATGTTATTAGTACTACCCATATATTATATAATTTGATATAGTTAGTAAAATCAAATTAAAGTAATGTACTTACTTTTTAAAAATATCCGCCATTTTTAAACGAATAAATATAATTCTGTTGATTATTTTTGTTTAAATTAAATTTGTATAACACAAATGAGCAAAATTTCATCTACATATTATTTACTGTTAAAAATATGTGTGAGTTTCTTAACAAAAAATATCGCGTAGTTATTTTGACCCAAGGAACCTTATCCTGAAGTGGTTGATTGGTGAAGTTTGAATGATTTTTGGATAGAACTTGTATATCAATCTAAAGGATATACGGGGAAAAATTTAGTAAATTTAGTAAATTTTATGGGGAAAATACTAACATTTACAAAATTATTTAAAGAAATTTTGATCCATTTAATATCACAGCTCAGCTGATTGTACGTGTTTTGTGTTCACTTCTGCACCTCTAAGTTTTGCTGACTATTTTTCTCAACGGTTTTTCAATTAAGAGCTGATTTTATAATTCGAAATAATTCGTATTCTGGTTTGAAGGTTAAGTTTGTCTTTAGGAGTAGGCATACGCATGGTGGGGTTTTAACCTTTATTATTACTCTTTTTTTATTATAAACTTAATAATTTAATTGATTTAGATATTTAATATTATTAACACTCTTATTTGAGGTAATGATTAAAAATACTCTTTTATTTCAAACAAAACATAAATGTGTGCATGGAAGTAGCGAAGGTGGTAGTGTGAAAAACATGCAGTACTTACTAGTACGTACTGAAATATAAAATATAATTTTAGCTGAAGGGATTCATCGAAGAAAATTTAAAACAAAACATGTGTCATATATACTACATAAAAAGATACAAAAAGCGTATACATGAATTAATTACTTAGCAAGGTAAGCGTACTACGAATCAACCCTCTACCCTTATCTCGCCACCCTAATACATCACGAGCTGCCAACTTGCTGTGAAGTGGTTAAGTAACTGTCTGGAGGTATACGTACATTACTCTCAGCGGTGGTCAGTAAAACATTACCTTTCGACCTTGAACCCTTATCTCCCCATTCCTCGTCATTTTGTTTACAATAAGGGAAACAGTGTTTTACTAATTTCATTACGTTCCCAAAGTAGTGAGAACTCGTGTTAGCACTTGTTTGATCAAGCGACTAAAAATTTGAAAATATCATCTAGTAACGTGAATGAATTCCACTTTATTCAGATTTACCCTTGGGATACAATTCTTTTATAAAGGGACTATTCTGTAAAGTATCATACATTTACTAACTAAACAGATAAATATATAATAGTTTAAAGAATTAGATTTTAATATTATTACAGGGAAATAATTATATATAGCCTAATTATTGTCTTCATTTTCTAAACTAAACTATGAGTGTATACACTTTTAGTACAATTCGAAAATCGATATTTAGTGTTATTACAATAATCTCCTGTTTACTCCAATATTTGCACCAACTGCTCATTTCATTGTTTGGAAGAATTATTTGCATTTTTATATTTAGCTTGAGTTTGTGTTTAGGATTTAAAACTAAATCATTATTTTTTCCTTTTTACCTTTATCATACACATTTAACTTTGGTTTACGGTTTAATATTGTTCGCCATTTTATCGTAGATTATGATTAATGAAACACTTTTAATAAATATACATTAATTTTAAAATTTGCAAATGAAGACAACAAGGGTTGGTGTGCAAATTGTCTCCCCTAGTATTAATTTTTGTATCAATATGTGTTTAGTTAAGGAAATAATTTAAAAAACGCGGTTAATTTAAATTATTTTGAATATAAGCTTTCTAAATTAAATTTGATACCATATTCTTGTTTTTTACTTATAGTGTCACAATTTAATGAGCACCCTATCTGCATTCATAGCTAAAAGCAAATTCTTCAAAGTTCATTTTCAGTGATAGCCTAATTATGATATTTGTTTCAAATCAAATCAACGACTAGGCTTCGTGTATGACTATAAACCCGCCTTCGAGAAAGTGTACTTACATTAAATTAAGAATGTGCTTTCAAATATAAACGAAATTCTAAAGATAAAATTATGCAATGCAGGAAATTTTCACCGTTGTACCAGTTGCATACACAATAATGCCAATATCCAACCTTGACTTTAAAAAGGAGTAATTTTAAAGATCATATGACTTCGTTTAATTAGAAAATGTATCTGTTTTTTTTTCAATTGTTTTTATTGTAAGGTATACTTAATTATGCACTAGGGTATGCTGTTAGTCACTTTTGATATAGATGATATAATAGTTAGTCCAGGAAAATTATGAGGATTAGAAACTTAGATCGTAAAAAAAACTAAAAGAGCGTGAAAAGGAAAATCATGAGGTAATTTTTAGATTGGATTTAATTTTGTGTATTACAAACACGTTTTATAAAAAATTAGGATTCTTCAAATTTGATTTACTATTTTACGGTTAAGATATTTAGCATAAAACAAAGGGGAAAGAAATATTTTATATTATTTGATCGATGTTCCTTGTTCCTAGGGACACAATCGTTGTTGTGTTAATTGTTACTTCCCTTTTAAAACAATTAATGAAATGGAAACTATTATTCTGCTGTTTGGAAGAACAAACCGGAGTATATGTCTCAGTTTAAATAATAAAAAGGTATGTTATAGACTTATCTCTTCTTATCTATCAACATTAAATTGAAAATACAATTACAAAGCGTAAAGACTTTACAGTATAATCAAAGATCCAATACATAAGAAAGTAAATCGTCCTTAGCCCTTTAATTTATTTCGTTGTTATTTAAATAATACAATTGCAGTATTTCATTATTTTTGACCAGGTTATACGTATAAATTTAATTTTCAAGTGAAAAGTAGAAAACGTAGGAAATATTTACATTTCTAAAACATAGTTATAAATTTTAGTTTTAGAATGGTATTTGCATGATAAAACAATAAAACCATGAGTTATGCATGTTATTTACATGGTTTATGAGTTTTATAATGTTTGGTTGGTAAAAAATATAAATTTAATTCAACTGATGATAAATTTAGTAACCTGTTGGATATTTCTTGGAAAGCAGGATTCGAATCACCCCGCTGCCACCTAACACTATAGGATTTTCTATTACTGATCTTTATCTTAGCAATGCTATAAAAGTCACAACAAATAGGCAGATGTTTTTAACATTTCTTTCTTTAACTTTGTAACGTAAACAAGTATTTACATATTGTTTACCTTCGTTGGAGCAACCTCTAGGATATATAATTAGGATCACACTAGAAAAAAATACTAAACAAAGTGGTGTTTATTTTCTTTTGTCTCAAAAATATTACATCCGATACATAACTTATCTACTTATAAGATACAAACAGTGCATACTTCCATACGAATATAGCATACACTTATTCGCATAGGCATACATAATTAGATGAACACAAAAAACAAATTTAAACTTGGAACTAACGCAGGTTTTTATAGAACTGTTAAATTTTGCCACATGATTTAATAAAGTTTTGTGCATTAAGAGTGCTTGCGTAGTAACACAATCAGTGCCCGCTTTCTAAGGGATGTTATTATAATCATGACGTCCTCTAGCCTTGACATGTAATCACAGCACTGATTGTTTGATGTCGATATATAATCTGAAGGTAGAGTAGGGGAGTTTCAGCTTCATTTTCTCGGGATTAAAATGCTTCATCTCGTTCCCTCCAGCTTTGTGCTGCATTTCCTTACTTAGCCTTATTTAAGTAAAGTTGTTGAACCTACGTACACAATATGTGAGATTATATCAGCTGTGTGCGCCACAGATCCTGTTTGCTAACAATAATTTCTTTATGAACTTTATAAATCTTTTCAAATTAATTCTACTTTTATTTGAACATTAAAATCACGATTAATTTGCCACTTAGAAATGTTGACACTATTTTCTCATTTGCAATTTTATTGGAGTGTTAAATAATCATTAAGAAAATAATAATAACAACATTATAACTTTAAAAAAAAATTTCTGCTAGTAATAAAACGTAAAAAAGTATTTGATACTGGATTAGAAAACATAATGTAGCATTTAAAAATATATAAATAATTGCTAGGCAATAATTAAAAAAATATAAAGAAGAAAAGTCTGTGGGTATGTATAGCCTTCATTTTAGTAATGGTTCAATTGGTATAGTCATAATAAAAACCTGTTTCATTAGTATGATTTAGTTTATTCATTTTTAATTTTTGATCAAAAGTATCGAAAATTGTATTATTATTTAAGTCTATGGAATTTTTTGGGATTTTAAAGTTATTTTAAACCCGGTGTTAATATCTTAAAGATTCCTACGTCGGATCAAGTAGACATATCTTTAGGCAAACTAGAGTTTAAAATACGTTTTTAAGTTTCAATCATCTATTTGATGTGTGATAGTCCAGTGAAAATAGCTTTAAAAAGTAAAACTTTGGACAAATTCACTTTGAGCTAAAATGTTTTACAGACCTTCAATCATGATTGCCAATTAAAATTCAAAAGTGCCTTTTGATTCAACTTGAACTAAACATTTATTCAAGAGGTAAAACCAAAGGATTTTCAAATATCTCTTAAAGAGTAAGCATTATCGTAAAAAAACATCTACCCTACATTTTTTGATTCTCTAAAATGGTCCCCATTCTTTTCTCTGCGAATTATTACTATACTTATATTCGGTATGTATTATTCATTTAATTTTAAATATAAATATAAATGTAGGATGTAAATTTACACCATAAAATGCATGAACATTTATAGTTGTAATTGCCTGTTTCTAATTTCGTTCGTCCGCATGAAATTGAGATCGATTTATTCTACTTTATGAGTACAGACGCAGACGCAGAGGGTCGCGCTTGTCTGCCAAAGGTTTAGTATACTACAAGTGAAGTAAAGTACTGACATTTTATAAAATGTATTTTAATTCACTAATACAAGAATACTTACACGTTCCTTCACTGTGAATAATCGCTCAAATTAACAGTTCAGGACTTCTTTTAGGATAAGATGAAGGAGTTACGGAGGCTGTTTGTTTAACACTGATGTACAGACAGAAAGTGAAAGGATTTCTTTTTACGCTGCAAGTTATTTGTCCAGGCAGCTTGTGGCGCTACATGTGGATGAACAAGTCGTTGGAAATTGATTAAATGAGAACTACCAAATGAGTAGTCACAACCGGGAAATTAGTACTTACATCTGTCAAGGCAACATTTAGTAGAGCTACTACCAGTAAGTTGGGGCCTTGTTTTGAATGTACACTACGCCAACAGAAGCGTCACACATATATTGTGCCTGGAATTACTTTAATCTTGAAGTGTGATTTATTTACGTTTCTTACTGTTGTAGTTATTGCTTATATAGTTTGTGGCACCACCAGTGGAAGGAACAGGATACAAACAAGTGACGCAATTCGATCAACTATTAATATGTGGTTCCAGAAGTTGCCTAGTCTAATAAGAGCCTTATCATTATGAATGTGTAATCCGGATGTACGCCCATGCTCATTGGCACAAACTAAATGCACCGGAAATGGTTGCACTAAATAAACAGGAAGTTCACTTGTCTCAACTAACTTACGGTAAGCTTCATTGTCTTGAGTCTAGTATTGTACCTCAAAAACCCTCTTTTACTTACAAATATTACCAAACTCGTTAAGCGACTATAGATAGAATCAAGACTTGTTTAATTAAAACTTGTTGTGTTTATTTCTAAACGAAAGGAAATTAAAAGTACTAGTTTAATATAGTATAACCACAGCAAAACGATTATATAGCCGCCTACCCAGAAAACCCACTGCAATGACAAAAATGTAATGCCGAAATATGGTAAATAGCACACACCTTTATACCAAGTCGTAATAAAAAGTAAATACAGTAAATAATGAATAGCCTACCTTTATAATTCAGTACTAATCTTTTTATAAACTATTCTATTTTTATTTTGATAGTTACATGTTTCACTGTCATGGGCAGCATCTTCATGGTGATTAATTTGAATTCCTCGCACATCATATTAAACAAAACTGAATTTATACAAAGACGTAAATTCATTTAGTACCACATATTACGACTGTTAGAAGTACCACATTTTAACTTGAAATAAAAACCATATAATGCCTTTTTTTAAAAAAAAAGCTTTCATTTTCAAAATATTATTATCTAGTTTATTTCCTCTAGGCTTTAAAAATAACATGGCTCAGATACCGACCATTATTGATAATGCTCTGCCGAAGCGGTTCTTGGAAGTTTACGATCGTTCTAATGGGCATCTCTAATAGTAACATCCTCTGAAATCCTGTCCTACTAAGTACCTCGATAGTTTGAGGCCAATGTTGGAAAACCTTATCCTTAGAGTGACAAATTGGGTAAGCGAGCAGACCACCAATATCGTTTCTAAAACTAGTCGATTTGGAAACATCTCTTTTAGAGTTGCAATTGAACGACGAGCAATCTGGGCTAGAGACATTTCTTTAACATAACACAGTCGTAATTGGAGATCACAGTCTCACCGCCTCCTTCGGAAAAGTGAGATCCGACTACACCTAAGCGGGACATAACACACCAGACAGTGACTAGAGGGCTTGTTTTTGTTGAAGTTCACAGGCATTTTCTCTGACCAATATGTGAAATTCTGCTTATTTACAACACCGATAGGTGGAAATGCACTTCATCGCTACCCAGAAAACATCTACAGAAGAAAGGTATTGAATAATATCTTCAGATAACTTTTTACGGGATCCCAGTCTGCTTCGCCTAATTCCAGTACAACCATAATTTTTACGGTTGTATTTTGAGGTCTGTGTAAAGAATTCATCTCACAGTGTGATCATAAATCCTTAAGGAAACTGTGTTTTCGAGCGGAACTCTTTTATATTTAGGTGTTGTTAGGGTTCAGAATATATCTCTACATCATCCACCATGTGTTAGGGTTCAAAATATATCTCTACATCATCCACTATTTGTTAGGGTTCGAAATATATCTCTATACCATCCACCTTTTGTTAGGGTTGAAGGGAATTAGATCTACTAAATTCAACTGGAATTATTAGATTTACTGAAGTCAGAAACTAAACTAATGACATCTACTTTACAATCTTTGTATTTTATCCTTGAGTGGTTCAGTGGTTATTTGATCTACTTTTACAATGAGCTTCATGTGTATACAATAAGATGTTATAAGACTAACAAACTTTACAACACTAAACAATATTTATTGATCCCTTTATTACTCTATCAAGGTTGACTTTATAACCGTGTCAGACTCTTTTCCCTATAAATTATAAAAAAGATGAAACACCCAAAATAGCTATGTCATGTATCGCAATATCTTTAATTGAAAGGGCTTCTACTTTAATAACAACCAAAACACAAATGCTTTAAGAATTAATATTGACAATATGTTTCTACCAATCCTTTCCAAGTGTTCTTCAATTGGAGCCCCCGTGGCACCCTCTTGTCGAATCTTCAAAGGTTGGTACTCCGACCAATAGAATTAGTACCGTCCACAAAACACTGGCCATGTATCTAGGTCAGTACGATTCTTTTATAGCATGTTGGTTAGTGCAACTAGGCAAATATTCTCTCAACACTTGCACCATATTTGGCAGTTTTACCCAATCTTACCCTACTTTCTGTGTTCTCGTCTTGGGACTTTTAAACCTTAAACTACTCTATCCTATATATAATAATTATATGATTATGTACATAATCCCTAACCCTACACTACTAATCCTAACAGTGTTAACCTACAAATCTGGTAAAATTTTGGGGGTTAAGCTAAAAATACGGTAATATTTTGCTCGCTATCCTCATGGTCATATGACTCTATAACCATTGATTTTATAGTTACTATACGTACGTTTTTTATTATGACCCGTCTCGTCCTTGCCTAAACTATATATACAGTATCAAGCCGTAGCCAGGAAAACTTTTCGGGAGGGGGTCTGGTCAGGACCGGGGTTTTGAATCTACACCCTTTTAACACGTTCGCTGCTAAGGGCGCACATGCGAACTTGACACTGAACACTATGACAAGCGGCCGACAGAGCATTGCACGTCAACCACATATCGGGACTTTTTTCAATACGCAATGCATTGCGTGCTTCGCACATCAACCACCGTATTGGGAGAATTTTCAATACACAATGCATTGCGTGTTTTATTAGAGTAAAGTATTTTTGTTCAACCTTCATAGATTTCTTATTTAATAGATCAGATCAAGCTCACAAGAGAGTAAGGCTGTAACCTAACTGCTCTGTAAAATACAGTATGTTGTTGGATCCTCTGTTGTCTATTTTATAATTTAATTTGCACTTTTTGAACCTAGTATTAGTTTTTACTACTAAATTTTTCGGGATTTCAGGGGGGGTGGGTTGACTCCTGGCTACGGCCTTATACAGTATAGAAAATGTATTTCAAACGCAATTATTTATAAAACCATTTTAATTTGTTCATTTAATTATACTTAATTTGTTTAGCTGAAAACATTTTTCAGTGTAAATATTGTCAGTTGGTAAATACTGACCTAAACTGCTACATGTTTGATAAATAGAATTCCAATTTGGGAAATTTAAAAATGCTAATTTTACTAGTGTTTATAATTTATTTTTATGATGAATTTATTGTAACATTATTTTTAAACCATAAAAGTCACACACGAATAAAAAGTAGAAATTAGTGCCAGTTCACTATTTATTTAGTAGTGGCGATATAACTTGCCACCATTAAAACAGTCAACTATCAAACAGAGAGGATATTATTTCGTTTTTTAATTCCTAGTATGAAACCAATAAACCAGTGCCTATTAGTTGCAGGAACAAAGACACGGCTAGAATAGCAGGTTGAATAACAGCAGTAGAAGGAAGTAAAATAGGCTCGTGTGACAGAGGCTTTAGGATGTGAGTTCACACGCCTCTTCTTGCATAGAAACACACAAACCCTTTTACTTGTTGCGTTGGCTGTATTGGATTAAAGTCGATACTGTTTGGAAATGCAGAGTTTACAGTTGGGAGGAGGTACTACCCAACTAAAATACTGTAGAAGAAGCATTGTTACTTTTGTCAACAAGGAATTATATTTATACTAGTTATTTAAAAAGAAAATAATTTAAATATGTATTTCACTATCATGTTTGTGTTTTATTTATTAAGGTTAAGTGGAAGATGGTTCTAACATCTTCATTTAAAAAAAGACTGTATATTATAAAAATACCGAATTTAAAATATCAATTAAACAACATGTATCATGTAACTCTTCTCAGAGGTTACCTAAATTCTTACCATAATAATATAGTAATAAATATTATCTACAGAATAAGAAGATAAAATCAAAGTGGTATAAGAGGAGTTATAAAAAATATAATGGAAGGAAAAGGAGGAAGAAGAATAACACCAAGAATTATTGTAAGAAGTATTGGTACAATACTTCTTAAGACATATTTTGTTTTAGCTTATAAGTTACAGGAATAACAACTAAAGTTATCCCTGCCCCTTACCAAGGACAACAATTGCCAACCTTCCACAACGAGACGGTTTACATCCAACTTTCTTATTTTAATGTCAATAAGTGTTTAACTGTTTTTTTTTTTTTTTTTTTAATGTTTTTAATTAATATCGTCCTCAGAAAGGCGATATTAAACATGTGAATGGAGAAAAGCTTACATTCTTAAAATATAATATTCTTAATAAATAAAAGTCTTACTATAAAGGTTTGAATATATCACTCGCGAGGTACGTAAAGCGGGCAAACAGTTTGAAAACTTTAAATAAGTAAGTACAAAATGTCTCAAATTGAAAATATTATATATCATGTATAAAGTCACAGTTTCACTTTTTTGGGCACACTATATGTTAAAACTATGTATTGATCTTTACAATTTATAACCTCTGCCACTGTTATAAATACCAAACAATGTACTTTTGATTTACTTTAGATTGTTTTTACACTCCATTGACCACAAAGTGCTGCGTTTATGTATAGCATTAATACAATATGTTTTGATTTATCTGTCCATTACTGTAATAGAATCTATCAACGCGTAGTTTATGCAAATAGAAAAGTAAATCATTAAACACTGGTGTGTGCGAGAGAGATGATGCAGAAAAATGGGTTTGAATTGGATTTAAATTTGTGTAAACATTATGTAATATCCGGTGAAATAAATTGGAAACATTTATTACCTGTATTGTGTTATACAGAGGATGAGGTTTTTAAATACAATTTAACTAACAAATTTAAATACAAATTTTTTTAAATGGATTATAAGTTTTACTAAAAAATATCATTAATAAAAAAGTTAAAAAATACAGAAATTGAAAAACTGTGACTCCACAGGGACAAAGTATGTTTTGTGGAAGTGTGAATTAAATTTCTCATTACTGGTGCATTCAAGACAACAGAGAGCGGCTAAAATAAACGTTAAACATTCTTTTCTATAGTGTATTGTGCAAGCAGAGTCCAAACCATGGAAATGTACACAATTACACAATTTATTACGTGACACATAATGAATACTAATTTATTACACAATAGTATTGTAATATATAAAAAAAACTACTTATTCTGTTTTAATGAAACTTTTACCACAGATAAAGTTATTATATTCTGATTTCTCAAGTTACGGTTACTCGAAGCTTTGACAAAATATGGATGGCTGCTCCTTATATGATTTTAAATGGAGTGGCTTCACTTATCGGCTCCAAAAAGAATTGGTAGTGTACTTGAAAGAGCATTGATCCGCACAATTCTGAATGAATCGAAGCGGATCGAGTATGTAGTGTAGCAAGCACCTTCCTCACGCGGATCGCATTCGGGTATCTTCGGCAAGTGCGTTTGTTTCTAAAACATACCACCACACTCGTACAGTTCACGGGATTCCATGTGGTCCTTGGCTGAAGGTATTCTATAGCACTGGAAGGATGCGCAATATCTTGCATTTCCTTTGGGTACTTTCTTTCCCTTATCTGTTGCTCCTGCAGTTCACCTGCTAAACTTGGTATTGCTATTCCGCCAGTTGAAATTTGTATAGTTGGTTTGTTGTGTCAAAAATGGTCTAGGAACTCATCACGATCTCGTGTCATAGTTTATTAGCGAATTTCCATAGGAAAAATGAGCTATTGCAGTGGCCCTTATGGTAAGACCCAAGGTCGGGAGTAGCAAATGAGCACCGATCATGGTCCCCAGAACACGTTTTGGGTGTCATTAAAAATCATATATATCGCCGATTCGGATCAAATTTGGTACTACACACATGTTGGTTGTCTACGTCGCTCGGACGAGTTCGTTAGCCAAAAAAATCCAACAATCGGAAGCTCGTTTTTTGACCGGAAGTAACTATTTTTTGAGATTTTCCTACGAGAATGAATGAAGCATTTAATTAAACACATATTTACATTAAAATGATGAAAGAGCTAAGAGGCTGTTTAAACGGTCTAGTATTGAAGCGCACGAGTAGACACATCACTAAATATTCTGCTCGGAGAGGATCTAAGCGGACCGGCTTCATCTATTCTGAACTAGAATAAACAAAGTGTAACGCCTTTTAGTAAAAAAAGTTAAAGCTAATTGCCATATTGGAGAACTAAAGCACTGCAAGTAGGCGACTTTCTTCTTTCTTCCTTACTATAGAAATGACAATGATATCTCAATTGGAACTATGGTCGTGCTTAGTGTATATTAATTTACATGGGGACCTTCTGGGTAATGATTATTTATTCTCTGTGCTTGTTCTAATGTCCCACTTCATTGTTTTAAAATACAGATACCATGTTTGGATGTATGTTTAAAATCCGCTGGAATAAGCTAATAATGAAGGATGTTTCTATAATGAACGAGGATAATTCAAGGGAAGCTTACATAGGTCAAAGTAAAGAAAACAGTTCACCTGACAGGAACTTTTCTTTTACCAGTTATCCAAAAAAGTTTTTACTGAATAATTTATATCTCTAGAACAGGGTTTTCAAAATTAGGATGAGCAATAATTTTAAAATGTGTATATTTTGTGCAAACCCCACCGATAAGGAGCCTTTTATGTTTCCACTGACTAAACTGTTAAAGATAAACCAAAACAGTAAACAATAAATGTCAACAAAAAGATCTACTAAAAAGTTTTTGACAGGGTATATAGGTACACCGAGTGATCAAATTAACCTGGATGCCTTCTTGAGATCTGTGAAAACTATTTGCTTTACTGCAAAGTTTAAATAGAAGTTACCCATAGTTTCTAAAGGAAAGTAAAAATCGTTATTTTAAATTTGGAAAACTTGCCAATTTTTGAGGATTTCAATATGTTGAATCTATCATTTATCACATTATTGAGTGTGCTGGTCATGATTTCTGTGTTTAACCGTGCGTCTAGAAAACATGTAGGCTACATAATTTTCAGGCCTTCATCTTGGTAGCAAATTGCATGGAAGAACCAAATCTACATAACTATAGTGTATAAGAAAGTTATATTATTTTATGAAAACATCTGTAACTTTAACGTACTTCCATTGTTGTATCACGCGTTTATACATTTCAGACTAAAATACGGAATAAAGTGCTGGGAATGTTATTCAATGATTACATCGTCCTCCTTAAATTTTATCTGAATTCTAAGTTTCAAAAATAAAAGCAAACATTATTTTCCTTTATTTAAACAGCTAAAAATATATTGTCACTGAAACATGTATTTAATTATAAAGTAATATGAGCTGAAAACCCTGCAATGGTTAAAATACAGCAAGGAATACTGCCCAGGTACATATAAAGAGATAAGTTAAGAAAATATTAGTCCAATAAATTGGCTGTAAGGGTCAAAAAAGATAACAAAGTCTTATCACGTGTGAAGAATTGAAATATCTCCAAAAAGCATGTATTTTGCAATTTCTAAATAATGACTCATTTTTGCCAATGTTTCAACGCTCTTTAGCGCGAAACCCATGTGCCGTAAAATAAATTATAAGAACATGAATTGTAGACAGTTTTCTTTTCTGTGTTTTAATGTAAGCACACATTTTACGTAAAACGCTTACTGGGCCAGCAATAAGCCAAAAATTAAAATACAGTACCACCTGATTTTTAGTATTTTTTAATGATTTCTCATATTTGCCGAAAAAATGTGTTGTTCAACTTCAGATTCTTGTTCAGCACCAAAACAAAACATAAAGTGAACCACTAAAAACAATTACACCAGAACTTTCCACTTTGATCCCTTTTTGAACACCAATTTACTGAAATATGTCTTTTTATCTGTGTGAATGTATTTCACTTTTTTAATGATTATTAATAATAATAAAATATATTTATTTTTGAGGTTAAGTTAGACCATTGGGTCCTCTCTTCCACTTAACCTCAAATTATAAAATATATTAATATTAACACTACGAACAAAAATACACAAAAAAATATAAAAAACAGGCAGTCGTGAGACTGCCGTCAGAAGTGTAAACATTTTAGCTTACAGATTATGGGTGAAATCAGCTGTTATATTATTAAGTTAAACGAATAGTTATTTCTTCTTTAAATTTGTATAAACTAATATTTTGATGATAAAAGGTTATATTTATATACAGTTTATAACCTCAAAGCAAATATTATAATGTACTATATATAACATGCATTAGTTCTAGAACTCATATTTAATAAAATCAACTTCACAAGAAATTATAACGATTGAAGTTGTAAACAAAACTTCAAACTATAATATAAACTGGGTTTACTGATGATGGGTGTGAAATCAGCTGTTATATTAAATGTTACTCGTACATACATTCGCTTTTAATTAAATGTTGGTGACGGTGACGTCCCTCTAGTTTAATGATTTTTCCTCACGCAAAAAAGTGCCTAACGCGCCTAAAGAAGTTTTCACTTCAAAAACTATAAAATAATAATCACTTCCACTTCTAAAACATAATGTACACAAAGCCTTTTTGAACTGATCATGATCATTGATGCATTTGAAACTCTCCGGCGATGAATTCCAGAGCCTAGATGCTGTCACAATGAATGATTTATTAAATATCTCAGTACTGTGCCTGGGTATAAGAAATGATGTAGCTCCCCGTATGTCAGTTGCATTTACATTTGAGCTAAAAACAAACCTTTTTGCCAGATAGCGAGGCAATCCAGTGCGCAGTAGCAGAATAGTGTTTGTGTGCAATAACAACAAAATATAACTACGAAAAAATAGGTTTTAGAATTGAAATTTGCTTACAATATTTTGTATCATGATAGTCACATTTTAAGTCAAAAGTTAACTGTAAACATAATTAATCTTTTATGTCTCCAATATGGTATGAAACTAAATGTAGTATACCTTTATAAACATATATTCATATACCAGGATTTCCGCCATGCAACTTATTATGTAGTTTACACTACGCGTTTCGAGAACAGGTTCTCATCTGCAGGTGTTGAAGTAACTCACCATCTGAGCACGTCAAACAAAAATAAAAAGTACGAACACACACAAATTACAACATAAAACATCGCACTGCTCATTGGAATAAAATATTGTTTACGTATATTAAATAAATGCACAAAACACGGAAATACTGTATAAAAATGTTAAGGCGTTGGTGCATGTTAGCTTTACCGCGGTCAATCGTCAACTCTTATTAACTAGATAAAATAAAACCTGAACAAAATCTGACAATAAATACGTTTACTAACCTCAAGCGCGTTTCAACGACAATGTCGCCATCCTCTCAGTGATGCACGGCCTACAGTAACCAAACTATAACTAACTAAAGTTTATATAAGTTTAAACTAAGAAGTTCAGGTTTTATTTTATCTAGTTACTTTCTCACAAGTCAAGCTCATTAGTTATTTATTAACTCTTATAAAGCTCAGAGTATTGTTTATAAGATTCAGTGTGTACGAGTTCTTATGTTATTACCTACGCAATTATAATGAAATAAAAAGGACTATATGTTTATTTTGATTTTTAGTGACTAATCATGTATAGAACAACCTATTAAGCTAATCAATCGCATTTGTACCTACATTATTTTATAAGTTAACTAGCACGTACTCGACTTCACTCGCAAATATGAATATTCCTAACAGGAGTAACGGGTAAATATTGAGCTTTAGCTTTACACGCAATTCAGAAAAAGATTTCAGATTCGAGTTCTCTGACCCAAAATGAATTTCGTCCAAATCGATTTAAGTAAGCCATTTAATAATATACATACATGATCAGGAAGAGATAAAAATCACGATTTACTCGTTTTTTACTCATAACTCTGTACCAATCTTACAAAACGATTAAATAGGGAATCGGAAGCAATACTGGGCCACATAGATTGGTCATGTTCAAAACTTAACTTAAAATTTAAATTCACCAAACGTAGGAATGTTTCAGCTGATTACTCACAATTCACAAGATACCTAGAGGTTAAGTCAATAAACCAAAGGACTAGATATAAATTTTGGCTTTATTAACCAAAATGTAAAAAAAAGTTTATATGCCCTTAATAAAGAATAATTAATTATTTATATGCCCTTAGTACAAAGAAAAACATCAGATTTAAAAAGAATACATATATATTTAATTTGAATTTTAAAAACCCTCCCCAAAAATAAAAAATTAAAAAACCCTCCCCTTTAATAATGATTACAGAAATTATACAGAAAAGATTAAACAAGATTACAAAATTTTAACATGAAATACCATGGATTTGTTTAAGAATAAATATTTATGTCGTTGGTCAACTGTAAAGCTAGATATAATTAAATAAATAAAAATAATAAGAATTATGAGACGTCTCTCTATAAAAAAAAGGTATATAAATTTTCCAATGTGAAGCCCTTAGGGCTAAGGTCCGAAATATGCTATAGCTTGCTCCTCCCAATATTATTAAATACAAAAAACATGTCTTATATACTATTCATTTACAAAACACAAAATACAAAACACAGCCTATTCGAAGTTCATTATAAAGTCCACTGCAGATTTTTTTTAGTAATTTACCAATTTTTCTAGTTCATAGCTATATAAGTAAAAGCACAGTCGGTGAAAAATATCTAGTTAAGCTCCCTGAAGAAAGTTGGCCTTACAGCAGGGTATAAGCAGTTGTACCATTTATGTATATACTTGGATTTATGACATGATACTTGGAATTATGTCATGACACTTGAATTTATGTCCTGATACTTGGACCAGTGGAAAACTGCATCAAACAAAATAACAACTTTTTTTAGAAAGCATGTAGGTTAATAAATAAAGCATGGTAAAGTAGTTAGTTTTAAAAGTTTGCCTTTATAAAATTTTTGACACAAGGTGGCACAAAGTAAGCACTTTAAAAGCTTGTAAATGTCACTACAGGACTTGTCTGTTACATTTAAATGTTTCTGCATGTCAGTAAAAGCACATGGTGAACTTAAAAAAATGTTCTTGCTTTGTAACACTAAATATATCAGAGATATAATTATTGGGTATAGTTCTTCAAAATTTCACCATATTCTGGTTTACACTGCTTTAAATTTGTACAGAAAATAACTGTATAGGCTAGCCTTTGTTAAAATTAGGCTATGGTGTGCTAAATGCATAACATTTTAAAATTTTAGGCTGTCAAGGTTAAAGTTTAAAGTTAGGCTGTAGAAAAATGAAATACATAGATTTTTGAATTAAACTGTATGAGCTTGGAAAGTTATTTGCAATATAGAAGGTAAAACTAACTTTATAAAATTTTACAATGAGTATATTTCAGAACCAACAAATGTAAAGCTAAAACATTCTCACGTACCTGGTATTCACAATATGGACTTATAATGAAAGCATATTTAATAGCCACGCACATTAGAAAACTCGCGACTAAATTAAAAGAAAGGTCACGACATAGTTAAAAACATCGCCCTGAAAAATCAGTCAGACATGACAGAAAGGCACGTAGCAGATTAATGGCCGACGTTCTAGAACATTCCAACCAAGCTAAGAATAACGGTCGAGATAAGGACAGCTGATCGGTTACAAAAGCTATCGCATACTAAAAGCAGTATGTACGGCTGCAGATACCGTACGGAGTCAGCCCCTAGCTGAGAAAAGGATAACTACGTGAGGGAAAGACAGCGGGTAAAGGCAGAAGGTTGTAAAGTCGATGAGACGTTACAACTCCCAAACGAACGTGAATATAATATTCATTTTTGAAGTACATTTCACTTCTATGAGTACATTTTAACTAAAATATTGGCTACAAGTCAAATGCAAATGTTTTTCTTTCTTGTATATAACTTAAATATTATATGTACCTAATTTGAACTCTCTCACTTTCAGGAAAAGGAATTTATAGTTATTGTGTAGGAGGAGCTACCCCCTTTTTAAGCCGTAGATGGTAGTGATCAAAATTCGATGAGTAAACTTTTTCTGTGTAAAATTTATGAAACAAATGTACAACATTTTAGTCTTCTATCTGCAAGAGAAGTTAAATAATGGACATTTATTGTTCTTGGGCGTTGGTAAACCCATTTTCTTCCCTCAAACGCAAATACTATAAACTTGATGGCTCCATTAATTTTATCACATAGGACAAATTGTAAAAATGTCAGCTCTCTACTCGCATGGGAGTTAAAGCGTATTGTGTTAGGGTAGTTACCACATTTTAATTCCTTAAATGTAAGTAATCGAAATAACTGTTAAGGTGATAGCTTCCTCTTTGCATAACTAACAACTGTACCAAATTTGGTCCCGATCTGTCAGTATCGTAGCGAACACAAGTGCAAATTGTATCATACACACCAACGTACTTTTCTTCTTTATATATATGGATTACTAAAATAAAGAATATTGATTTCTTTAGCTTAGTTTTTTCTTTCAAAAATCATCAAATACTGGAAGGAGTGTTTATATATTTCATAACATTCAAATAATATTTTACTTTAGAGAAAGCAAGGGAAATAATATTATTGTTGTAAATTTCCTACGTTTTTAGTTTTTTTTTGCTAATTACAAACACAGTTTTAATAATTTATTGTTCTGTATTTTTTCAAACCCAACCTATTGTGAAAATTATATTTGGATTCTAGCTTCCTGAGAACTATTTTCTATGTACACTATGATTTTTATTTACATGTAGGCCTATCTTCAATTACTTCAGAAATGTATGGAAAATATTTCTAAGACCGTAAGGCAATAATATATTTTACCTACGGTATTTAAAGATGAAGACATATATTTCGAGAAGTTTTTGAAATGTAGCTTACGTTTAAATCAAAGATTAACGATATGCACTTTAAATCATTTCACTACAAGCTGTAATGTATAAGAAACTATTATACCGTGTTATAAAATACTGAAACCTTGATATATATACCCTATATTATGATGTAGCTGTACTAACTTGGATCTACACGGGAATAAATATTATCCTTCAGGAATATGAATATTGCCCTAGATTCCCGACGCTTTGGCTGGTGTTTAGATAAAGTAGTAATTCCCATCAATGTCAAACACATTCTTTTGGAAAAGTTTATTACTTGCTTATGTAGAAAACAAAGGTTCCAGATTTTCAATTGGTTATTTGTGGATGGATTCCTTTGTCGACCTAAGTATATGTATTCCTTCAGACAGTTCAAATAATTTTAGAAGAATTGAAATTATGGCTAAAATAGTAAACCCGATTAAAGAGATCCTCTTTGAATGTGTTG
>JAGFPH010000006.1:153644-169519 GCA_018207615.1 Philaenus spumarius
GGCTAAAATAGTAAACCCGATTAAAGAGATCCTCTTTGAATGTGTTGCAGAGAAAGTGTGAGATATGTAATTTTCTGTTGAAGTGATGATCGTGAAGTATAGGTAGTGACTAGCAGTTGCTTCAATTTGTCATTTCTTGAATTATTCGCGATTCTCTTGATTACACAAATGATTGCCAATTTTTTTTGCTAGGTTAGTATTGGCAGAATCCTTTCTTAGCGAGCATTTATCCACCACGTACTAAATTGCAGTTCAGTACATATGGTGGTTCAGGAGATTTTATAATGAATTAATCACAGTATAATTATTGATAAACAGATAGGACAGATAAGTTTTACTACTGCTGTATTTACAATTATATACTTTTGTTAGAACCACCTTCCTACTTAGTAACCAAACATCTAAGTACATAGTATGTACTGAATTTCGAGTTTGTTGGTGATTTGGTTTTGAAAAACTAACATTATTTATTTTATTTTTAGTAGCTCATTTGCGATTTTGAAGCTTTGATATGGAATTTAAAATATCCTTTCTTAGCATCACCCAATTAGGACCTAGCTAAAAAACATTAGGTATGTATTATAACTAAACATGTCCCAAGCTGTTGTTACGTCACAGTTAATCGTTGTGACGTGCAGTTTGTTTGAGATTCTGCAGTGAGTCGGAATCCATATAGTTGTATAGTGTCTGTTTGTGTTACAGCTTTATAGTTCCTCAATTTTAACAACCTAACATTGTGTGACGCTATTTTACAACGGTAATTGTAGTAAAAAAAAAATAGAACTAAAAAGACGTTTAAACGTAAAAATGTGTGACCTATCCCATCTAATTTGATATTATTTAATACAATTTCCATATATTTTATAATTTTGTATTTCCATTCATCGGTTTCTTGAATTTTTCGCGATTATCTCAATTTATTGTCAATTTTTTGACAACTACCCTAGAAACTAACACCCAAGAGACTGGTAGGTGTTAATACAGAATTTTGATGTACGTATTTGTTTTAAAATATGGAAGAAACAAAGTTTCCTACTTTTTGCTGTGATTTTCTTTGTTAGTTTATTATGGTATTGGCAGAATCCTTTCTCAGCGAGCTATTTTTTATTAACCACGTACTAAATTGAAAGTCAGTACGCATGGTGGTTCAGGAGATTTTATGATGACAGGTTTTAACATTTATAGATAATCAGATTTTTACTGCTTCTGTATTTACATTTACATAGTCTTGTTAGATCCAACTTCCTACTATTAACCAAACATCTAAGAAGTACACAGTATGAACTGAATTTTGAGTTTGTCGGTGATTTGTTTTTGAAAAATTATTGTTATTTTATTTTTAGTACCGTAGTTTATTTTCGATTTTCAAGCTATTTTATGGAATTGAAAATTCCTTTCTTAACATTACCCAATGAGGACCTAGCTACCAAATTGTAGGTATAGCATTGTGTTTCTGGAGATACGAAAACCAGTATTATAACTATATAAACATATCTCGAGCTGCTGTTACGTTAAAGTTAATCGTTGTGACGTGCATAGTTTGTTTGGGATTCTGCAGTAAATCGGAATCCACATAGTTGTTTCGAAATAATCTTGAAATTAGGGTAATCAAAATGATATCATTACATCAATAAGTAAAAACGAATATTTTTGGAATCATACCAGTACACATAGTTTACAATTTAATCTTTCAATTTGCACTTTGTTAATTACAACCTCAAAATATTAACACTTTCAAATACTTTTGATAATAATTGGTGGTAAAAAGTTTTAAAATTTTAAATAAATTGAATCTTATGAAGTTTAAGATATCACAAGCTATGATAAAAAACGACTTAGATACATTCCTAAAGAAAACCTAAACCTAAACAAAAACAAACAAAAATAGAGAAAATGAATTAATTTTGGTCTTACAAATTAATAATCGCCTACGCTTTGTTGCTCTGTATATTAAGGCTATCAAATTAGGAACGCGGTTTTACAGTTGCTCTTTGTTCGATAGTTTGACAGTTATACTATTCAATAGAAAATTAGATGGGAAAATTAAATCTTTAAATGGATGCCATTTTGAAACGATCTATTGTGGACAAATTGAAATTCGGTGCTAGTATTGATGAGCACTGTTCAAAATATCATCAAAATTGATTTAAACCGTTCTAAAAAATATAAAGTATTAATATCTTAATAGCATATAACATGTAAAACATGTGTTTTTAAACCTAAGTTAATACCCACTTTGTAATTGTTAACATATGTAACCACTCACCGGTGCATTACGTTAACATCCCGGATATGTGAATTACAAAATCATCAAATTTTTGCTTAGAATAAAAAAATATGCAATATAAATTTTCAATAAAATATTACGTTTCTACAATCGTAATTTTATTGGTGATTTATTGTAAAAGAAGTTCCCATTATTTTAACACTCTGTTTTTGATATTTAGAAAATATATTTACTTAAATTAATTCATATATCCTTATTTGTTCTTGTTTATATAATATATATGTATATTAAATATATAAAGTTAATATTTATATATTGTTTATTATTTGTTAGGATTCTGTTCCATAGAGTAAAATACTTTTTGCAGAGAATCGTAACCAATATCTGTTTTAGTTCTCAAACTTCTCACTAGGTTTGCGTTTTAAAATTATCACATTGAAAGTAATGTTTGTCTATGATTTGCTTGTACGGATAAGAATAGGAACTCACTGCCAGTTTATTTACAAAACATTAAGCTATCTAAGGAGACTCTAACTGTATAATGTAACTATGAATAATGTATACATACAATGTGTATGGAAGTAACACAATTTATGGGAGAACTAATGACAGTATAATCGGTAGAAAGTAGAACATACAACATCTAAGTAGGTCAAACTTAGAAGTCATACGTACTGAAAACACATTCATACTATTAAACGAGATGGGAGACTTATGAATCTAAAATTTTGTACAGATCTAGTCATTTACCTACTGACATCGATACTATCTGATGTTTTAAAAAATATACACATTTAAAATGTAGGGTTAGGGTTGTATTTTTGAGGATAAAAAATTAAATCTTTGTATTAATTATCCGATTTACACAAATTTTTAATCAAATTATTGTGGTGTAGCAATTTTAAATAATAGTATTAAAAGTTTCAAAATGGGGTCGGAAATAAATGTTTTTGCCGTTTTAAATATTCATATGCAGTTTTTTTACCACATAAATAATTTGCATTAATCATTAGCATATATAATTTTGTTAAAACCCGTGACCCTCATCCATTCCTGTCCCATTTTGGATTTTATATTAACATCCTTTAAAATTGATCTGTCAAGTGAAAATGTATTACTTTGTGTTTAAGTTGAACACTGAACATTGAAGGATACTGAAGAATCTTTTGCCACAGTCACGTATAAATGTTTGAAATGTATAAATACAAACTCACAATGCGCATTAAACTGTTTTTTAATAGAAAATTCCGAAAATATAAAATATTTGTGGGTTATGATAGATAGACGAATGTCATGAAAAACCCCTATAAATGCTTTATAAAGTAAGTTGAATAGATTTATTAGAGTTTTTTATTCCCAGAGTGTCTGCCCCAAGTACATGTTACGGAAACTTTATTTTTCACTAGTCAAAAGCAGATTGGAATATGAAACTATTTGCTGGGAAACTACTTATAACACAAACCTGTATCATATTAAAATAATTCAAAAAAGCATTATTCGTGTTATACAAAATAAAAACAGAATTGAACCTTCAAGACATCTTTTCACAGTTTATCTTTACTACCACTGAAACATCTACTTATACATCAATTTCTTGGTGTCTTCTGCAGAAGAAGTGGGTAATTTTCCACTGTACATAATACGTATAAATTATCACTCCGTTCTAGGAACAATTTGACTATTCCAAAACCTAGGCTGACAAGTTTTATGAATTCCTTTTCTTATATAGCTCCGAAATTGTATAACAAACTACCAGTATATCAACATTGTACTAGACAACCAAAATTCCTGAGAAGCTTGAAATCGTGGCTGCTCAATCTCATCAATGTGGACACTCTCCTTAATAATTAGTATAATCCAGCTCACTTTTGTTATAAAATTTTCTAAAACCATTCTATTAATGTTTTTATTTTTCATTTTGTATGCTTTGTTTGATTCTTGCGCTACAGGAAGAGCCGCAAATGCAAACAAAATTATTATTAATTTAATAGTTTTAAAAATTTGATTAAGTCTAGTTTATCTCATATGCTATATAAAAATTGCTTACATAAAAAGAAATGTTTGCTGTAAAACTCCTCATAATTTATTGTTTCTATTAAATGTTATTCAACAACTCTGATAAAATAAGTGTTATTTTGTTTTTGAAGTAAAGGTAACCCTCATTACAGGATTCCTATAGAGAGTACCCAATTCTTTCCTTTGTATTTTTAATTTATTACTTTATTTAAAATGTCTTATATGTTTTATGTCTTAAAATGTCTTATGTTTAATGTGACATGTATTATTATATTGTACAAGGTTTGTAAAGGAAGAATACATTCATTTCAGTTTCCTGTCAGTAGGATAATTTGAAAGTTGAACATGTTTATTTCATGTGGTCAGTGATAAACTTGAATAGCCTTCTCGAAAACTAATCTAAAATCTAAACTAATCTGGAGTAGTTGGTCAACCTTCCAACGGTGCGCACCGATTCCTCGCTTTATATATGTTTTTGTTAAATGACATGTGTGTTTGTGTTTGTGAAATGTTATATGACGACCTGATCTTCAGAAAAGCCAGACGATGGAACATAGATTCCGAAACGCGTTGCAATAATATATAAAGGAAGTCACACGACGGAAATACGAAGGTAAATATAATAATTTTTACTAATCTAAAAGTTTTGATGAAATTTAAATATAAAAATGACTGGCCTATTGTTAAATGATTGTAAATAAATTAAATAAATTTTTACAAATGGATCGGCTATCCCTTTTATGTAAGATTAAATATTAAACAATAAAATAAATTTGTTTTCATATTAATAATGTTTTTCCTAACATAGTAGTAATGAATAAAATATTAGCTAGGCGTAGTTTGTTTTAACTTACATAAAATTAATAAAGAATTTATTATTCGAAAATAAATTAAGTAAAACTTAATAAGTAATGTAAGTTTCGTTGAAGTAATATTTTTATATAACATTTAGAAGGTTCACAGTAGTTTTGAAGGTTCACAGTAATTTTTTTTTCTGTGCCTAATATAAGTTCTAATATTCTAGATTTTAGTCTTTCAAACCCTATTTTTCCAACTCTTGAGTTAATGGTTGGTATTGTTAAATAATAGTTTTATGTATACTTTTAGGAAGTATAAGATCTTTAAACGGATGAAATATGTTATTATATTAAGAGGGTTATTGGTGGTATCATAAGAGATAAAGTCATACCATGATATCCAAGTCCCCAGAAGGCGGGTTGGCCAAGTTCCCGCGAAATTCTAAACAAAAATGGAAAAAGCAGTATGACTAAAAAACTATAGCATTTAAAAATGCTAAAGTCCTAAATTATTTTATAAAACGATTTTTAGTTTTGTAATAATATATGCATTCTACCTTTAAATAAAAAATAACAACAATTTAGTCTGGTAAGTCAGCCTACATGTTAAAGGCTGTATATAACAACTTCGTTTGGTGTACAGCATAAATTTATTAGAGCAAGGGAGAGGTTGGAATTGATAGACAAGAATTGCATAACTTAGTTTCATTCAGTTGTGATAACAACTAACAACTCTTAGTGAAAGTAGGATGTTTACCCAACTGTCAATAAAATTATTATCGGTTAACTATTAAGAGAGATACAATAATTGTTTAAAGTAAAATACGGGAAGACGGGTGTCGTATGGTGGAGGTGGAAGGTTTGTGTGTCGGAGAACATAACCCTCAAGATAACTGACCTTTCTGAAAAAATTTCCTGGGTACAGCCTTGATGTTGACGACTCCAATTTGTAGTAGTTTTTTTTCGAAATCTCGATAAAATACAGAACTCTTACACGTTTGTTTGTCTGCTACATCACAGATAACGATAGCACAATTCAATTTAACATTATATAAAGTGATGCTAACTCACATATATTCAAATAATCAAAAATAAAAACATTAATAAATCCGGAGAGGCCTGTTTTATTTGTTTTAAATAATGATTGTATCATATTGCCATGTATGTCTTAGTTTCAACTTTTTGTTGTTGTTGTGATACACCTAGAATTAAAGATATTTCCAAAAATGATGCTTCTATTTATGGTAGTTTAGAGATGTTACGCGTATTCAATCGATTATTGTGCCAAAAATTTAAGTATACCATCCTTAGTGTTATGAATTTTAAAAGGACAATTATACTTTTTCAAAATACTACTAGGCTGGATAGTCTTTAAAGGTCTAGATAGTCTTTAAAACTGATTTCCTTTCAGTATTTTTCCTTCACAATTAAGGCCACACCCTTTAGTTTGTTTTATAATTCAAGAGCAGTAAATTGACTTACCAGTACTGTACACAATTAGAATAAATAGATTGCATATAAGTCGTTTAGTTTAAATGTTTATTTCAAGCTATCCACACTGGATTTATACATAGATTTTTGTACAACGTTAAATTATTAATCTTTTAAGGAACTACATTATTATTGTAATTCATTATCGCTAATATTTTCCACTAATTTGATTTAAATTTTTCTGATAATGAAGGTAAAGCTGGAAGTGCTAAACTCAGAAATACAAAATGAGTAAACTGGAGTAACGTTGAGCACATCTAATATTTTCCTCTTATCTTCCTTTCCCAGCACTGAGACTTAAGCCTTTAGTCCTTAAATATTTTGAAACGCCTATCCTATACTAAGCAATGTTTGACAGTTATGATCCCGAGGGGTAAGTTATTGTATTGAAAAATAAAGGGTGAGACTGAAAGAGGGGTTGCAACAGATGTATTTGGGATCAAGCTAAACAAATATAAGTAAATAGAAGCCAATTACACAAATCTATTTATAACCAAATTTTGTAATTTGTTGTATGTTTTCATTACTAACACAAAGTACTTTTATTTAAAACTTAGTTGCTGAGTACTGGTGCTAAAACTGGTGCTTCCTGCTAGACAATTAATTGCCATCATACCATACTGAAAGTATGCTATAGATAAATTAATTGTTATTTGATGGCGAATATGTAAGCTAGAAACTTTGTTTAACATTTTATTAGGACTACTGATTTATAGGACTACCGTCGAATACTATTGGCTGATGCGCAAACACACTTTTATACCTGCTTCCATGGTCTGAACTTTTTGAAGAGATAACTTCTAATGGCCCGTAGGGCACTTTCGCTTGACTACGTTTCAGAAATCTCGCGTTACGCAAACTTTTTGCATAGACACAAGTCAGAGCGTGAAGAGGGAATAGGCGATACATAGTATATAATAATACGTTATTATAATTATTATAATATTAATATATTATATTATAATAAGTGTACGAAAAATAGTGACCATTATAATGTAAGCATTATTTATTTAGTGACTAATGATTTTGAGTGAGGTATTAGTGTATGCACTCTACATAGAATTCTGAGAATAATTCAATATGTAAGGGATAATAATAATAAAAATAATAATATTATAATATAATAATTATAATATTAGCTGACAGGACAATGTTCGCTATTGCAATAATATGGTTACCTTCAGCAAATGTTACATCTTAAAGTATTTTAGCTGATTCTGTGTGTATTTTAAGACAGTGTTTTTTTTACCGCTTGCCTATGTGCTCTTACGCGATTTGTATTAAAAAAACTCTTTCGTATTTTTTCCCTCATTTTTTGGTATTTGTTCTGGATGCGACCGAACTGCATCAGAGATGATGCACACTGCACACTGTTCTGATAAAGTTGGAAGTTGAGAGATTTGGAGACCATCGTCTGAAACCTGGGATTGGGAAGCTGACTGTATTTCCTTCACACTTATATCTATTGTGTTGTCAGGTAAAGAAGGTGTGAGAGGAATTAGAACATCAAAGTGGCCTCTCGTCAGTTTCCCAGTAAACATTAGCCTCCCTACTCCCTCAATCGGTTCGCCAAAGCTCCTCCACAACAAATAACCATCTCTGTACACCTGAAATTCATAAAAGATATTTCGGAAGCTGCGTGAATTTCACAGGAGGTTTCAAAAGTTACCGGTTCATATCCGCGATATATTCTTTTTTTGTTGAATAAATATCCTGTTTTTTTTAAAGTATATGGTTTGAACCTGCGCCATTGTTTGAAACATGACTAGCACCTCTGGTCCTCACCTCAAACCCCAGTGAATCGTGTCATGTACAATTAAAGCCAAAGAGTAGAATAAGCATTTGCCATCTGGCCTAGAAGAAACTTATCTGTGAGGAATAGATACTCCATTAACGTGTATGAACTCCATTGTTGTATTATGAAGCTACATTTTATATTTAAGTAAGTAATAATAAGTTATAGTAAAATAAAACAATGTAAAATATTACTTTTTCAAAATGTACAAAATGTAAAATTTTATCTAAACTTACTGCAGTTAGACAAAAATCAATCTTCTTTACAAAACTTAAAACGCACAAATATAATAATAATTTGTAATTATAATAATTATTATTATAATTATCCCTTACATATTGAGTTATTCTTATAATTATATGTAGAGTGAATACACTAATACCTCACTTAAAATCATTAGTCACTAAATAAATAATGCTTACATTATAATAGTCACTATTTTTCGCAAACTCTTTTTAATATAATATTATTATAGTATATTAATATTATAATAACGTATATTATATACTATGTATCGTCTATTCCCTCTCTACGCGTTTACTTGTCTATATATACTATGTATCGCCTATTCCCTCTTCACGCTCTGACTTGTGTCTACGTAAAAGTTTGCGTAACGCGAGATTTCAGAAACATAGTCAAGCTAAAGTATCCAAACGGGCCAATAGAAGTTATCACTTCAAAAAAATCAGACCATGGAAGCAGGTATAAAAGTGTGTTTGCGCATCAGCCGCTAGGATTCGACGGTCACGGTCACATAACAGTCGGACCTCTCTGTCTCTTCTTCTCTTTCCACCTTGTTGAAACAACGTTTCTGCTTTTAGGAGCTGAAACAACGTTTCTGCTTTTAGCCACGTAGTTCTTCTTAACGCCACCAGGTGGCAGCACCTCACAGTGCCTGCAAATTCCCAAACTGTAAAACCAGCATTATATGACAAAACAGCTGATTTGGCGAACAGCTGATCTCTATCATATTCTTTCAAAGAACGTTCTGGAAAACTGCCTCGTGGCACATTTTCTTGCTAAAGTAAAGACTTCCGTTCTGTGCAGTAAACCTTCAACATCTCAAACATTCATGTCGTCCTATTTCTGTTTAAGTTTTTTTTTTAAAGTTCACCTACAAACTAAACATCTACTAGCCATGCTTTGACTTCTCAATTACCAGGTAAAAACAATTAACCTCACTTGCCTAACTTTACAGATAGTAAAACTAAATTATTCAAGGTGGATTTTTACTTTCCTTTACAAGTTTTACAGAAACACCTACTGTTGTTTAAATGTAAATTCAAATATTGTTCTAAGGCTAATTCAGTTGCTCAAATGTAAAATATGTTAAAGTTTGTATTGAGTTTATTAGATAATAATTTTGTCACTCCAAAACTCAATTTAATACCTGCTAAAAAGCCATAATCTGAATTTTTCAATATTTATAACTTGTATAAGTAATAACCTATATTTCATGTTTTATATCTTTACCCTGTAATTGTTTTACTATAAATTTAATTGTTTTAAAGCCTATCAGAACATATGTAACATGTTTAAAGCCTTATATGGTAACATTATGTAAGAAGGAGTTAAAGTGTCTTTATACAATTGCCTGTTACAAAGTATATCTTACAGAGCCATTTTGAGTGCAGGACTTTCTGTGTTTCTCTGTTGAAAATTAAAATTTGAAATACTCAACATTTGCATAAATTAAAAGAAATTGCAGTTGATCATATGTAAAAGGTAATTACATTATTTGTAGTAATATAAAGGCCTGTGTTTTAATCAAGTCAGAACTACTAAAGAACTTAAAAGTTTAACAGCCTAGCTGCATCATAGCCAAAACTCTCTGCTATGTTTAATAAACTCACTCTGGCAAAACTAATGATTGTCTTTTCTTTCTTTGAACTTTTAGTTTATGAACTGGTCCAAGTGTAACCTGAGGGTTTAAGAAAAGTTTGGGAACATTCCTTTCACCATGTAACTACCTACTTCAGTCTTTTCAACATTTCAAACTATAAGCTAAGTGCTAAGTGACTATGCTTAAAATAAACCGATAATTGTCATGTTTATCTAATTTAAAGGTAAAAACAGTGGTGTACAATACTATTTAAACAGGCTTATAAACTCAAAACTCATCTGTGTGATATCTTAAATGGCGACACTTGGTGTTTAAAACTATGTTTCCTGTAACTAGCTAGTAGTAGTTTCTTTAATTTTAAATATTTAAATTTATACTAGGGAGGAGAAGCTATAGCATTTTTGAATTTTAATCCCAAAGGGATTCTTTTCAAAATTTATATATTTTTTTTAATTATATGAGAGACGTCTCAAAAACCTTAAACTTATTTTTTTGTATTATTTTAATTTTGTTTACTATTTAAGTTGGCCAACACTCTTTAAACCTAAAAGTATACATGTATAATATGTACATCTATGTAAATTATTTTAAGAAATTCTATTGTGCACTCAACAGGACTTGTGTCTTGCATTTTTTTTTAATTTATGATTATTTGTAATTTGCATAATATAACTTAATTTCAATAAAGGGTGGGTTTTCTTTTGTTTTAAATTCATAAAAGGGAGGGTTAATTTAATAAAGCTTTGTATCTTTTATATTTACTAAGGGCGTATAATTTTGTTATTTAAGGGCACATAATTTTCTGATTAATAAACAGATTGTTTATTATTCCATTAACGTAATTTTCTTGTGCTTTACCTGTAATGAATAATTCAGATTCCAGGTTGTACTACTAAAGGTAAGCAGTTTTTTTATGCAGATTTAGTCACATAACGTTGACTTTAATATATGTGCCATCTTATCTTTTCCCAGTACGCTTTCCGACGTTTTTCTAAAATTAATAACCGATGGCACATTGTCCTCACACTCGACTGGCAAAACTCACCTTGAGAGCTCCTAGCGACTGATGGCGAAAACTCACTTTTATATCTACTTTCCTGATCTGAATCCTACCCATTTAAACTGTTGGTCTTATTGAAATGGAGTCATTATTATAACTGACTGAGTTATAAGCGTTTTATAATTAGACTTTATGTGTGAAAACTAGTGTTATTGTTATTATTCTTAAGTAATTCTTTCACACTAGTCAAGTTCAAAGTTTATTCATTGATCGTTGATTTTTATCTTTATTTGTAAAAGCTACAATATTTAATGTTCATTACTGTGTTCTACAACTGATGAATTCTAAATTTATTTCCCTGCAAGGTTTGACCTATATAAATGCAGCACGTTATCAGATTATACTGTCATTAGTTCTAATATAAATTGTGTTTCATCCATAAACATTGTATAAATACAGTATGCATAGTGTATTATTCATAGTTGCATGATGCGGTTAGAGTCAGAGTCTGTTTAGATAGCTTATTGTTTGGTAAATAAACTGCCAGTGAGGTCTAAAACTTGTGTAAACAAGCGAATCATGAACAAACGAAACGTTCAATGTTACAATTTTAATAATGTTTGTGAACTAGAACCGTTTGATAAATATACATCCATCTTGTCTATATAAATAAATTGATTTTAATTTTTCTCGTCTAAACAGATCGACAGTTTTTTTTATGAAACAGTGTTAAAAAAAGTAAAAGTATACAAATAAATTGTTTCGTTTCATGAGATACAAATAAATATGACAACTGCAAATTATAGTTACCTATAAAATGATGAATCTGTCAGTCTTGTGACTTCTTTTATACTCTTAATTTACGCGTTTCGGGGCCGTGGTCCCATCATCAGAATGAAAAATCGCTCCATTGGAGGTCGTTAAATGTTACAAAAAACACAAACACATAAAAAGACACTACACACGCACACGTATAAGAACGACACATATGGTCCTCATTTGCGAGGTTAACTTTAGTAGCGCTACGTTATCTACCGCGCGAGACACTGATGTACACATTGGAGCACTAGGGGTATACTGGAAGCTAAGAGGTGGGGATATCATAAGTCCTATCTGTCTCCGGAGTATGTTGGAACTCAATGGCCGTGTCATACAAGTAATTCGATTTAAAAAATAGTTGGTCGTTCAATACATTATTTGGGCTGTTCTTGTGTGCCTTATATATTTCGAACTCCTCAGACGCGTCCATTAATCTACCCTTCTTACAAATATGGAGAGGCTTCATGTTATGTTCAAAATTAGTATACCTGTGGTTATTATCGACTATATGTTGTTCGAATTTCGACTTCATGTCACGTAGGTTCCTTTGAGGCAAATGCTCCTTGTAGCGTTCTTCGAACGTTCTGCCCGTCTGCCCATTGTAGAAACTATCACAATCACTACAGCCTAGTTTGTAAACGCCTGACTTTTTGCTTTTGGCAATGGGCCGTCTTTTCCGCAGTAACTTTTGGATGTTGTTATTTGTCCTGTATGTAACACATATATTACGTTTTGATAAGGCATTCTTCAACATATTTGGTATTATGTTGGTGTATTCAACACAAGTGTATTTCCTGCTGTTATCATTGTTTAATTTTAGTTTTGGCCTATGTTGAGCTTTTTATGTTTGAAAAGTAACCTATCGACCAACGAACTGGTAAACCCGTTAGCTTCAGCTATGTGTTTGATAATATTTAACTAGATCTGGAAATCCCGTTCGTCCATTGGTATGGAAATAAGACGATGGATGAATGAATTGTACGCAGCCATTTTATGCGAGAATGTATGGTATGATTTGGCGAGGATTGTGACATCGGTAGTCGTAGGCTTTCTATATTTCAATTTATCGTCTACCTTCGTAACAGTAACGTCAAGGAAGTTAAGCTCATTGTCGATCTCCTTCTCCAGTGTAAATTGAATTTTCGGGTTTATTTTATTCAAATGCGTGTTGAAACATTAAATTTGGCGATTAGTGCCCCTGTATATGATGAACGTATCATCCACATACCTAGTGTATAAAATGATTCTATTATAATGCTGATTATTTTTATCTAAAATGAATCTATTCTCATAATAATTTAAGTATAAGTCAGCCAACAATCCAGAAAGTGGAGAACCCATGGCAAGGCCATCTTATTGGAAGTAAAAAATATCATTAAAGGCAAAATAGTTCTGCATTAAGACAACGTTGATTAGCAACATTAGTTCGTTGATAGCTGTTATATCAAGCTTCCCCGTTTCAATTAGGTTTTCTTCCAAGATTTTTAAAGTCTCCTGAATCGGTACATTAGTGTACAAATTATACAAATATACAAATATGTCTTAGTTCCAAAATAAAGCAATGCTAAACTCAAATTTGCCTTACGTGTAAAGTAAACATCGTTTTCTGAAAGCCTGACAGATGTGATCTTGGACAATTATTGAGGTCAGGAAGAAATACGTTAGATTTGTTTGTTCCAGCTTCGATAAAACCGGAGTGTTTAGCCTGGTAATTGCAGAAGTGTGGTTACACGATGATGAAGTTAAAAAAATGTACACTAATCTAGTGCAGTTAGTGCTAAAAACTCTTCTAGACGTAATTCCTGCTAAAGGAGAACATACTTCTTACTGATAAATGTATATATAAATTTATCTTTGTATATATAAAAGCAGAGAATAAATAAAAGCATAGTTAAGGAAAAATAGTTTTACATTGTCCCAAATAGTTTGCACAGTATAGTATGAAATATTCGGGCATGTGCCATAACGAATTTCAGGAAAGGTCACATAAGGTCAGCTGGTCAGGGGACATGCCAGTTATAAACTACTGACTTTCGGATTTCAAAAACTAGCACGAGTAAGTACAGATCATGATATTTCAATGTAGTTTAAGTTTTAATACAGTTTTAAAGTGATTTTTTTACCAATACTTAGACAGGCTAGGTGCAATAATGTACCAAAATTACAATATAAAATACTGCAATTAAACTGTTTAATTATAATGTTTATTTCTAGTTATCAATACTGGATGTATACATAGTATTTTCTACAAGTTAAATTATAAACAAAATTATTATGTTATGGTACGATGTTGAAAATCAAATCAGAGTAGTTTCTTACAATATTTTAAAATAATTTAATAACAGGACTTAATCTCTGGTAGTAAATGTAAAGCTGGAAGCACTAACTCAAAATTGAGTAAACTGGAGTAATTAATATTTTCCTCTTATCTCCTTTTCCAGCCAGCATTGAGTCTTAAATACTTTGAAAAGCCTATTCTATATTTATAAATGTTTGTCAAGTTATTGTATTCAAAACTATAAGGTGGGACGAAATGTTGGGTTATACTTAATTTGTTTAGATTCACTACAAAATAGACAACACAATTTATGAATTTACATACAAAAACTAGTATAGAGTTCCAAAATAAATTTGAACAATAGTTTAACAGTATTCATTTTAATTTTGCAATAGTTTTACGCACTCTGCTTCCCCAGCAAGGGTTAAATTAACTAAATTACAAGAGAAAAATATAAACCAAGGCCTGCATTTGAACAAAATACCGTTGAATATTTCATGTCAAAGATCTAACCACCAAGCTATCCTGGTCATTGATCTATGTTATCTCACTTGCGTGATTTCTTTGTTAATTATCAGACTGACTACCTCATTACACATGTTATTACATTGAAAGTATTTATGTGAGTTAGGTTTACTTCTGCTATACTCTGCTCCCCCGACTTTAATTTTGGTAAATTAAAGACGTTAAGCAACAAAACAAAAAATAATACTTATATAATAAACAAAATGAGCTACAAACATTGATCAATGAAATGTTCAATTGTACTTTACGTAGTTTTCGAAAATCAATTAAAGCTTGAAGTACTTTTAAACTATGAAAAAACGCCTGAATCTGCAAATTGTAGTACAAAAGTGTTAAAAGTGTTGCGTAATACTTTTATAAGGGGCTTTTGCAAACTGAATATCCACGTCTTGTATTAAAGTTACACTGATAGGAATTATTAAAGCAGAAAGTAAATTTGATTGCAGAAAATACAATAGTTACAAGAAATTGAAGTTTGACTAAATTATGTTTGAAACAGAAAATTAAATGAGTAGAAAAAGTATAAACGGAGTTTTTAAATCAACATTTAAATAAAACAATAATTTAAACTGTGCTTTATGCTGGGTAGTAGCAAAAGCGAAGTATACATAATAAATAATTGTCGGCAAGGAGATATCAAGATGTGGCAATGTCTTCCTCAATAGTTTAACAATAAAAGTTTGTCTTGTTTTCGTAAGAAAGTATTTTATTTGTATTTTCAGGTTTATGCAATCAGTTGAAAATATTTCAATCCACATGCATAGTATGAGCTAGTAAGTAAAATCACTTACAAACTCTGCTCTGACTGCCTATGTATTATAATATGTCAATTTAATGGGTACGAATTTAATTTTGGTTCGGGGGGAAATAGTGAAATTTACAAAGAACTTAAGAAAAATTAGGTTTGTAAATAGTAAAAAATAACGATACTTGTTTATTTAAAAATATAATTCAACTGATATGGATCACAGTTGGTACAGTAATCATCTATACATTATATCCAATCTATGTTATTCTCATTAGCAATTCAATTAAAAACGCTGGCTTGGATCAGAACTAGCCTAAGTCCAAAAATTGCAATTTT
>JAGFPH010000006.1:179400-248073 GCA_018207615.1 Philaenus spumarius
ATCTTTAATACTTAGGTTAAGTTAGTTTATATTCACTGAATAAAAATATTTTGTTTTGTTTTCCATAGATGTTCTTAGTAAAATTTAATATTTTATTGTTTTAAGTTAAACGTGAAAAAAATATTAGTTAATAATATTCTATGTAAAAGAACTGTTAAATTTTAATTATTATCATATTCTTACTAAATACGAACCATAATATTTAATAAAAATTCTTGTATTAAAATTTGTATTTATTAATATTTAAAAAAAATATATATTTCTGGATTTCAGCCTTCATATAAACACTAAATTAAGAAAATCCAACAATTTCCAGACAGTTAACAGCAATAATTCTTAAAGTTTTTATTATAAAAATAATAGCTACTATACCTCTAGTTGGTAGAAATTGAACATAAATATTAAAAAATCAAAATATTGTGGGTGCAGAACTATTCTAAGTGCTATTAAGCTACTTCTGCACTGAACTTTTTAGTGCAGAAATAGCCTATGTCCAATAAATTTGATAAAAATCACAAATTTACTATTGAAAATATAATGATTAATTTAAAAAAGTACAATTTTATACAAACATTGATTTAAGGTATCTCAAATGTATTTTTTATACTAATTATGGCAAAATAAAACTTTTAAATGCCTGTACTGAAAAGTTGAGTATTTGGACTTATAATAGTTCTGATCCAAGCCAGCAGTGATTTCATGCTTTGAATTTATAGTTTAGTTTTTCATTAGGAATATACCTAGACCATAATGGTTCTCTTTAGACTTTTTAATTATCATAGCTCCTGATACATCGTTAACATGATAGCTTATATTATTTAGTACTAATTTATTTATTTATTGTGTGCTAATTTAGCTTGTTCAATTTAATTTAATGAAACGTTTTACTCTGGTCTAGGCCTTTCTTAAAATGAATTACTAAACTCTTATTTCTTAAAAATCTATTCACGAAAACTATATAATTATATTTCAGATAATGTTCAAAATCAACTGTCAAGAGCAATTAATGTATTTATCATTTCATTGCTTTCTTAATAGCAATCAAAATCAAATGTAAAGAGCTATTAATATATTATATTTATCGTATCATTGCTTTGGTAATTGCAATCAAAATCAAATGTCATTAGGTAATATTATTGTTTCATTGCTATGGTAATTTCAGTAAATATTAAATGTCATAAGCTATAAGTATATTTATCATTTCAATTCTGTAGTAATTGCAATCAAAACAAGCTGTCATAAACTAATAGTATATTTATTGCTTCATTGCTATGGTAATTGTAGTCAAAACCAGCTGCCTTACACCATTACTATATTTATCGTTTCAATGATATGGCAATTGCAGTAAAAATCACTTGTCATTTACTAAGAATATATTTCTTGTTTAATTGCTCTGGTAATTGCAGAAAATATCAGCTGTCATAAGCAAATAATATATTTATAGTTTCATTGTTATTGTAATTGCAGTCAAAACCACATGTCATAAACTAATAATATAATCATTGCTTCATTGCTGTAGTAATTGCAGTAAATATAAACTGTCGTAAGCTATTATTATATTTATCTTTTTAACTATTCTTCGTCTTCTGAGTGCTTTTAATTATAATGTAATTAATTTACTTACGTTTTCACCTCCTGTTTTTTGTCTTATATGCACTATTGCCGTTTCGGCTTTTATTCAGCCATGGTCACGTGCGTAATTTCAGTAGGTTATTTTCTACTTTTTTAACGCTTTTAAAATCACTTTTTACACACCATTAACAATTTTGACTCAATTCAACTTTGAATCCCTTTTCTGATGATGGGACAGACAACGCGTCAAATAAATGATTGACAAAAAGATATAACTGACGGAAAATATAAGGTACTATACTATATATATATATATATATATATATATATATATATATAATTCAATGTATGTCCGTCTGTTTGTACGTTTGTCTGTTTGCACGTTTGTCTGTTTGTATGATTGTCCTTTATGCGTTACCAAACCGTCCATCCGATTGCTTTGAAATTTTGCATAGTAACACAGGTTAACCCTGGGAAGGTTTTAGGCCATTTACCGAAGTCCTAGGACATTAGGGCTACGCCCCAGTGGCCCTCAAAGTTTCAATGTTAATCTTATGGAAGGTCAATCTTAAGGAAGAAGAAGAAAGATTTTGATTTTATCAGGGGCACAAAAAACAGCTGTTCGTATGAAAAGCTTAAAACACCTGATTTTGATCAACAACTGATTTGGATCAAAAACTGAATATAATTTTAGGTTAGGCCTACAATGAACTAAAACACCAATTATTGGGCTAATTATTTAAGATATATAAAAGCCAAATACCACTCACTGACTGATCACTTAAAAAGAATACAATTACGTTAAAAAGACTGAAAATACCGACAACCACGGGCAACGCCGTACGGGTCAGCTAGTAATATATAATAATATATTTATTATTTCATTTCTATGGTAACTGCAGTAATTATCAGCTGCTATAAGTTAAAAAGATATTAATAGATTCATTGCTAAGGTAATTATTACAGTCAAGAACAGCATCAAAAGCTAATAATCTATGCACCGTTTCATTGCTATAGTAATTGCAGTCAAAATAAACTGTCATAAGCTAATAATATATTTATCGTTTTATTGTTATATCAATTCCAGTAAAAATCACTAAACTAATAATATATGTTTAGTTTCATTGATATGCTAGTAGCAAACAAAATAAACTGTCATAGTCTAATAATATATTTTCGATTCATTGCTATAGCAATTGCAGTTAAAATCAACTGTAATAAGCTAATAATATATTTCTCGTTTTATTGATATAAGTATTAATTCCATTAAAAATCACTAAACTAATAATATATGTTTAGTTTCATTGATATGAAAATTGCAGTCAAAATAAACTGTCATAGTCTAACAATATATTTTCGATTCATTTCTATGGTAAATGCAGTTAAAATCAACTGTAATAAGCTAATAATATATTTCTCGTTTTATTGCTATATTAATTCCATTAAAAATCACTAAACTAATAATATATGTTTAATTTCATTGATATGCTAATTTCAGACAAAATAAACTGTCATGAGCTAATAATATATTTTTGATTCATTGCTATGGTAATTGCAGTCAAAATAAACTGTTCTAAGCTAATAATATATTTTTGATTCATTTCTATGGTAATTGCAGTCAAAATCAACTAAAATAAGCTAATAATTTATTTCTCGTTTTATTGCTATATTAATTCCAGTAAAATCACAAAACTAATAGTTTCATTGACATGCTAGTAGCAGACAAAATAAACTGTCATGGTCTAATAATATATTTTCGATTCATTGCCATGGCAAATGCAGTTAAAATCAACTGTAATAAGTTATTAATACATTTCTCGTTTTATTCCTATGGTGATTGAAGTCAAAATTTACTGCCATAAGCTAACAATATATTTTACGGTTATTTTGAATTTTTAATAATATTTCTGCTTACACATTTCCCCAGCAAGGGTTAATTTAATGTAATTACAAGTGAAAAAACATAATTTTAATTTTAATATATTTTACCTTTTATTGTTATGGTAATTGGAGTCTAAATCAACTGGCATAATTTAATAATATTCTCCTTTCATTGTTATAGTAATAGTATACAAAATTATAATGCTATTAATATAATTTGTTGTTATTGTAATTACAATCAAAATAGTGATTACAATATAAATGGTTATTTTTATGGAACGAAATGATTTTGTAACGCCTATTTTCAAAGATCTACTGGAAAAATTTTACTAAATTTTATGTTGTTATGCGTTTCTTAAGTAAATTTAGAATAATTGTGAAAGAACCAACTTTAATAAAATTCACGCTTCCTAAGTCCAATTAACTAACCTAATAATTCAGAAATGTTTTCCCACAATCATTGCATAAATACAGTAAGCATTGTGTATTATTCGTTGATACATTACACAGTCAGATTCTGTTTAGATAATGTTCGGTTAACAGCCAAGTAGTGCCAACACTCCCGTATATAAACAAATCATGAACAAACATAAAGTCCAACTTGATGTTAATGCTGAAACCTAGTTTTAAATTTGTTACCTAAAACAGATATTCATTACCTTTTTGATAAATACGGTTGTTGTCTGTTATAAATAAAGTGTTTCAAATCATCGCATTTAAAGATATCGATAGATTTAGTGCAAATTGTAATCAGTTGGCACTTAGTCAGATATTGGGATAATTAATCTATTACACGGGAATTGTTTTAATTAATTTTAAATTGATTTCTAAAATAATAAAAACTGCTAACATATTTGTTTTGATAAATAAATACCAAAAAACAGCTAGCAGAAAAATGTAATTAATAGTTTTTGTATACTTTCCTCAGGGTTGAAATTATAAAAAGAAAGGAAGGGATAGCGAATTATAAAAGGGATAGGATTTTTAAATTAAAAAACCTAGTGGTAATTAAATGCAAGTAGTTGCTTGCATTCGGCTTCTGTTGTTTTAGTGTCTCTATTAGTTTTATTAGTACAAATGTAAAGCAAATACTTTAGAAAATCGTTGTACAGTATTTGTTTAATAAATGACCTAGCTGATTATAATGAAAACCTGATATAATATGAAACCTGATATACTTCGTACGCAAAAAAAAACACATGTGCAATTAAAAATCTAATTCAACTCCTAATTTGGCCAATTACAGTAGACTAAAAATTCACTCTTCACGCTTGAGCTATGGCTTAGAGCTTGGAGAGTAAATGTGAATATGACTACGTGAAAAGTACTTCTACTCTCCTGGCGAACATCACACACCTGTAGACATACTACTCTTCCTATTTAATGAGAACATTCACAGGGAAAGCCAAGTTAAGTACTTGGAGGCAATCATGGGCAGGAATGTTACTTGGTCTGCCCACAAACATAACACCATTCGATCAACAATTAGACCCTTTGATCTATATATAAGTTCTCTTGCATTGAGAATCGTATACTTAATCGCATTTAATCGTAGATTAAAACCTACTGTTGTAAATAAATATTCTACTAATCTGTATTAGATGCAGCAGCCACCATGAAGTATCATGAGGGAAGGTCTCCAGCTCCACCCATTATATTTTCTGTTACAGGTGCTATCAGTAGCGGACAGATGCAAGCCACTAACACGTACATTTTATTATATTGCAGACGTATCTAGCAGTTCACAGTTAACAAAGTATTTTCAAGATAATCCCCTCCTTCACTTTGCACGTTACACCCAGAAGCAAACTGAGTATAAACTGCCTGTATGTTTACCATCTTTTATTTGTGCCAATAAAACAAATTAAAAATTTGAGTAACATTAAATTATTTGTTTATTATTTGAAAACACCAATGTTATTAAATTTCTACTATCATTCTTACGAATATTCAAAATGTGCAATAATACACAATAATAGTTTATGAATAGTTTTGATAAAGATTTGAAAATGTTTAACTAAAATTTACTTAAATTCAGAAAAGAGAGTATTCATTATTCTACTTTTAACCACTCATAAACCATTCTTTATGAAATTGTGAAGGTGTAAATTAATAAACAATGTTAGTTGAATTTAAAGGTAAAATCAATAAATTTACTGAACTTACAATAATTTTATTCAAAATTTGGTTCTGAAAATTTAACATCAATCGAATCTTATGAAGGTAAATAGACACAAGGTAGAAACGAAAATAGGGAGAGATTCACTAGGAACAATAAATAATCTAAAGTTAGTGTTTGTAATTTACCAATGTTTACGTGAAAATACGGTAATTAATATAATGGCTTGACGAGCAATGCAAACTGCCTATAAACTTGTGTCCGTCTGTTTTGGTTGTGGAATTGCTAGCTAATCTTTGTTATCATTTGATGAACGAATCATAAAACCGTGAAACAACATTCTGATGTATGTTAAGTTAAACAAATGTTGCGGGAATGTATTCTTCATGTCAGTTTTAATGTAGCTATAACGTTCTCTCAAACGACGCTGGAGTTCTGCAGCGTTATTTTTGTAAAATGGAAAGTTTGTAATCCGTTTGAAATAGATTAAAATTAATGCTTATAAGTGAGAAGACACAATTTTATATTGCCTATTAGTAGAGAATAGAATAATTTAGGAAACAACAATGTAATTCAAGGTTTTAAGTTATTTTGTAATGTTTGGCGGTAAATGTGTTGCTGTGAATAATAAAAATAAAGAGATTAAGGAAAGATGTCATAAGTTCCTGTCTGTAAGGGTAGGCCTACATAGTGGAGAAGCGAATCTAAATTTAAGACAAGTGTACGTCTTAAATATTTTTTGTTTGACGCTACTCAACACAGAAACAATTTGACTTGGGAGTCGTGCAAATTCTGTATCTGTATCTTTACTAAATTTTGTTCTTTTGTAACATCAAAATTATTGAACAATATTCCAGACCATATTAATGGAAGAATTGTAAAACCTTTTTACAATTATTAAAGCGTTTGTTACAACGCTAGATGGTAACAATGATTTTTAAATATCTTATGGCTTGAGGCTATGACCGGGCTAAATATAGTCCGGCAAGTAGTCTTGGATAATTACAGGCACCGTATTATAAAAGTGCAAATTATAACGTAGTAGGCCTATCCGTTATAAAAATGTTCAAAATAAAACGAGTTTAACTAAAACTCTGATAAAAAAGAAGTACCATTTTGTTCGAATAAAAAAGAAGATGGGAAACGTAAAGCCAAATACATGAAGTACTGTAAGAAGATAGTTACATAAACTACGAATTTCCTTGTACTTATATTAATAATGAAGAACGTCCTCAATGTGTTATTTATTTGAAGGTATTTAGTATATCGTATATAAGGGCAATAGTAGATTAAAAATAAAGAAATTTGTACGAAAATTTATTAATTTTAATGTGAAATTTTTAAGTTAAAAATTGCAGTTTTAATTGCCTCTTAAAAATGTCAAGTAATATAAATCGCCATTTAATAACTCAACAACCAAACTCTAATGACAAACCTATCGATTTCTTTCTAGAAAACTTAATGTAGCTAATCAAAAAAAAATCGTCCTTCACAAACCAGTCAAAGGTCAATAGTAATGCTCTACTTGCATCATACAAGCCAAGCATCTTGCAGCTTACCAAGTTGCTAAGCCCACACAATGCAGAAGATCTCATACTGTCGACATGGTATGAATTATGATAATTGATGATAAATTAATTACTTAAAAAACCTTTTTGTAATAATATTATAAATCGAAAGGTTGATGATATGACCTCCTTTCACTATTCCCCACAACCATACATAATAACCTAGCCACTTCACTTCCGTGTGCAATGATAAAATATTTTTCTTGGCGATAGAAATATTACTACTAATTAATTTAAAACACATATAAATGGTTCCAATCAAACATATTAAAAAAAAAAAAATATTTATTTAAGACATTTCTTGAGAAAATTTAAATAGTGACATCTACTTATACATGTCACGAACTGGAAACATACTGTGGCTGGAGACTGAAGTTATTTTAAGTTTAGGTTTCCTTTAGTTTTATTTTGACATTGTTGATTAGACGGCGTATACTGTAATTTCATAACTTTTATGACGGAAACTACTTTTGCTCGTTTATTATCAATCCTAATTTAAACTAAGAGGAAACATACATATTGAATTTTCTAATTTTGAGGTTAAGAAACATGTTTGTTTACATTAGCTTTTATTGTTGCAATAGTTGGTATGTGTTAAAAAATGTGGATCTCGCTTATTAATATCTTTAGTGAAAGGGGAACTCGTCCCAAACACAGTATTTACAGTCCCAGGAGCTTGTCGTTTAACCAGCCAACATTGTACATACAATTTTTCTCGTTTTATAGATGCCTTTAAAATTATAAATCACACAAATGATGTTACAAATATTTTATTTACAGCCCCTAGACCAACTGCAAGAAACGGTTTACATTTAATGTATCGACGTAACTAGTCGATAACAATAGCGTATCACAAAAAGTGTCCATCTGTAACAAATTGTAACAGTATTAAGACTTTCCATACATTTGATATTATACAACACAAGTCAAAGAATTGCTTCGACGAAGTTATATCTCACTGCTTACACGATTACATTATACAAATTGGATTCGCTATTAGAATGAGGAAACATATAGTAGCAATACTAACTGATGTGGGACATAAAGTTACAAACCTCTGCAATTAATTAAGGATTAAACTCCGTTATATTGCCAACGTAATAACTAAAGCAAGGGGATAACTGTTGCCAACTTTGTTCTGTATTGATTGTAGTGTTGGCTATACTGTAGTGTACTAGAAGTTTCTAAAATAAACGTCAGAGCTTCGGGAACTAATTCAGGTCATCAAAATAAAAATAAAGATTCTTAGGACAGTTATTAAAAAATTCTTAATTTACAAACATTATAAATTAAGATTTCGCTAAATAAGTAATTCCCTTAATTCATAATTAATAGTAGGAGTTAGAAACATTAATATTGCCCTTTCTTATTGCTTGTTAGAAAGAACATTTATTACGTTTTATTAGTGTTTAAATGACCAACAAATATTGTGAATAGATCATTATCACGTTCACTAACTATGATCAGGTATTATGTAGAATGGATAGATAATGATGATGTAGCCACAATAATTACTTTGGCCAAATGTTAAATATTTTACATAATGGCTAGATATTACTTATCATCGTTTAAATTTCTTTAGAATATTACATTTTAACTCTATACAGCGCCGATTCTCTACAGCGCCGCGTCTCCACGGCGCCGAGCGGGCTACCTGGCATAATCTGACGGTATTGACAGCCGACTAATTAAATTTAAAGTTTATAAATGAGGCAACTACAATAAAACAATATACCTTTAATTCCCAAGAGAACAAAGAGCTGAAATTTTGCACAGTCATTTTTTACGTGATACTTGACAAAATTAGAGCCCTCGCATTTTGATTCTTTGCGTTTAAGAATGCTTTTACAGGGATACCAACCCCTAAAACTATACATTAATTATTTAAATTTCCTTAAAGCCAGAGAGCTGAAATTTTGTTCACTAGGCTACCATCTAAGGGGTTAACATGAATAACTACCCATATACAATAACTATAAATTTCACTAATTTCCTAACAAGCTAGAGAACTGAAATTTGATGCATATTATTTTTAGGTGATATGCATAGAAAGAAAATACTGTTTGAATTTCAATTACTTGAGTCTGAGGGATGAAATGGGATAACTACCCTGGGTGCGCGATATAAAAAGACTGGGGGGAATAACTAGGTGTTTAGCTGTTAATGGCGCATAACTGATCATGTATATTATGCCTAAATGGAAAACGAAGATCGATTCGGACGAACCTCACTGTTCATTTTTGTTCCAGAGAACTCGGATCTGAAATAGTTTTTTAATTGAGTGTAAAAGACTCAATATTTACCTGATATTCTTATCATAGTTTATAATAATATCTATTGTCCTCTTATTACTCAAATATGCGAGTAAAGCCGATAGTAATTAATTATATAAACTAATAGTCTTTAGTGATCCCTTTCAGTGATGTTTTAAGTGTTTTAAAATGATTATTTTATGTATTGTTTGCCAGAGTTCTATGATATTTATCAATAATTAATAGGCTAATTTTAACATAAGTTACTCGGGTGCTTATAATATATGTTCCTTATTGTTTTAACTTGTTGTTTGAACCCAGCTTAAAGTTGAACCTAACAACACACACACGTATTGAAGCGTGTTCATGTACTTTATTATATTCGTAATGTGCGTTCTGTTTGTATAAGCCATCGATATATACTAAGTAGTATATAACGTAGTATACATATACTAAGTATATACATATACTAAGATATATACTAAGTAGTATATACTAGGTAGTATAGTTCGTTGGTATAAGCCTACGTTTTCTTATTCAGCCAATCAACACAAGTAAGTGTGGTTTTGGCTGAAATCTAAAATGGGATTTTTATGGTAATTGTGATTTAGGTCTCACTCATTCTTCTGAAATGGGCTTATTAGAAATCTATTTATATTGAAATTCTCAGCATGAACATGCGTCAGTTGTAGCGAACAACTCTAAAGACATTTATTCTGGAAACAACTTACAAAGTGTGTTTAGCAAACAGATTTAATTATTCAACGAACTTGTTTAGCGTACATGTTTTCTCAGTATGTTATCATTATAAGTTTTCTTTGTTCATTAAGTCTAGTTTATATTTTCGATTCTCCTTAGGTCAGAGTAGGAATTTCTCCAGTAAAATTAAATTCAAACACTTTTCTGATAACAATGTATGTTTCCAAACATAATGAAATAAAATAACTTCATTCGCAACCTCTTGAAATAGGTACCCAGAAAACAATTTCCATACGTTTTATTGCTAAAGTGGTTTTCTGCATGAAACGAAGTAAATTTAATTTCTATGAGTTTAATTAAATAACTGGTTGTTGCACTCGTTAGATGTTATACAATGGATGCTTTAGAACTACGAAGAGTCGGTGGCCTTTATTAGTTTAATTACATTTATTCATCTAACAGTGGACATACTTTGACATCAGGGGTATATTTCACAAAGCTACAAGTTATAATTTTACAAATTAATACATGTTCCTGTTTGTACAATTTACGGGTGTTCTATGATCAACGATTGTACATAAAAAGTACAATTTAACAGATTAACAGCACTGAAGTGCAAGTAAGTATAGACTGAAAATGATTATTCAGCTGATTAAAATTTTGTAGGTGTATTATCTCAACTAAAATTGTTGTGTATATTATTAACATAACTTTCTTAGTTAGAAATTTAAATAATATAATTAATTCATTTATTGAAAGATAGTAAAGGAATTATTCTTAGAGAAATTGTTGTAGGACATATATTATTTGCTCCGTTTTCAAAAGACGATAACGAGTAAAGACTAAAATACTTTGAAACTAGCAAGTGGCGTACGCTAACTTCGTTTAAATCCTTCCCAACATTTTTTAAATTTGTAGGTGAGAATATTATTAATTTTAGTATACCTAGACATTAAAAGAAACATATTGCTAGTAATTAATACAAATTAAACTATTTTTTTAAGTCGACAAAAACTTTACAATAAAATACTAGTTCATAAATAAATATTTTGAATGTTACAGTTCTATTTGACAGTTTTTATAATTTATCCAAAGTAATCTCAAAATCGACAACCTAAAACACAACAATACATTTAACCCACCCTTGATAAAACTCCTGTTAAATTAGCTAGTATCTACAAGGAAGTACTTGTTAAACACTTACTTGTTTGTAGATTATTATTTTTGAAACTAGCTTTATAGGAAACTTAGCTCCTGTTTCTAATATTAAACGATTTGTTAAACTTACGTATTCGTCTGACTACAACTTATAGTCTACCATTGCTTCTTGATGGGTAAGTCAGTGAAGGCTAGAGTTTTCAAAATCAGTGAATGTTTATGAGGGTAAAATCATCTTGGATGGCAGCTGCCAGATCTTGGATGGTTTGAAGAAGTGTTTGTTAAAGCGCTTAAAAATGCTGGGGGCGGGGAGCCTCTCCATCCTTCGGTAGATCTTATGGTTGAAAGAAACGATGGCAGTTTTAAAGTTCTATTCTTGCCACCCAATGTGACAAGTTTGCTACAGCCGAAGGAACAGGGGAAGGGTGGGGGGGGTTTGAGTCCATGAAACGCAACTAATGAAGACTTAAGATTGCTCATGTTAGCAAATGAAGATACAATCGGTATATTAGCCTCCTACAAATAATGCTTGTTACTATATGATTGCCGACTCATGGAACTTTGTGAAAGCTGTAACGTTAAAGGTAGTCTGGAACAAACTTATGGAATTTCAACGAAATATGATGTTGAAAAGGAAAAAATAGGAAGCTAAGATGAAAAAAGCCACAGGAAAATCAGGTAAAAATGTTCAAGGATCAGAAAATGAAAACGTCAACTAGACGGAAGAAATCCAGAACATTATTCAAATTCGTGGTAGTTCTGATAGCACTTCAGATGACATAAACGTCTGGCTGCGCTGTGATTCAACAGACCCTGGTTTCCAAATGCTGACTTGCGATGAAATCATAGAGAGCTTATTATACGACACTTTTCAGGAAGATGAAGAAATTGTTCCATTTGAATCAGAAACAGTATCTACCGCAAGTGAAACAGTTGCATGTTTCTATACTGCTTTAAGTTGATGGAGAGACAATCCGAGTCCGATCAACTGTTCACAGTTAACTGTTGGATAAGAGATCTGGCAGCTCGGTAGCGATCTACGTCAGCGAAGCAATTTACTCTTTTGGACATGTTCAAGTAGGACTACATACCGCCAAACTGAGATTCTTTTATAACTTGTAATTTTGAAAATACAGTACAGACTGTACTATAGTTAATAGTTTTAAATGTTCTTAATATAGAAGGCCTATTATTACTTTACTATTGTTTGGCGTTCAATGATGCAGTATTTAAAATGGTCAGTGTTTTTGTTTAGTCTTGTTTGACCTTTCCCTGCAATATACGGATTTTTACAATCCGGATAGGGTCCGGGTCCAATTTGTCCGGATAATCAGCGCTATTCTCTATTTTAATAAGTTTAGTGGGATACTTATGACATTTAAAACCATGTATTGATCTTTTTAGGAAAAGAAAATTATCCCCCTTTTTAGTTTTTTTAATGTATGCTGTCCAAGCTGTGATTTTACCTTGCAAAACAATAAGCGCATGCGCAGTTTGAATTCCGGAGCAAGGTGGGCTCAGTGAGCAGTGGTGCGTCTGATTTGGTTATTTACTGCTATTTACTGTTGCAGACAATTTTTTTATTTGTTTTTATAATTCTCTTTTTTCCCTGTAACATTTTTGTATCAAAAATGTCTCGGAATATTTTCATAATGTTAACTATGCTAAATATTATCTTTAGAGATAATCTCTATATATATAAGCCAAATACCACTCACTCAGTCACTCACTGACTCATTACGAAATCTCAGAAACTACTGAACGGATTGGAACGAAATTTGGTATGTAGCTTCCTCTAGGGCCATAGGCACTCAATAAGAAAGATTTTCAAAAAATTCGAAATTTTAGGGGGGTCAAAGTTACTAAATCAAGATTTCTCAAAAACTACTGAACTGATTGGAATGAAATTTGGTATGTAGCTTCATCCAGGGCCGTACTAGATAAAGCTATACTATTTGTGAGATAGATATTCTAATTAAACAAAATATTGTACGGTTATAAGTCTTACGAAATTTTTTTGAAGGGTTTAAATATTGGTAAATTGGATTTTTTATTTTGTTGCCTACAGACTCATCACGATTTTTTTTAAATGTATATAGCCTTGAAACAAGAAACCAATGATCTCCAAAACTCTCAGTCTCCGTCGACAGAACCGTGTTTGTCATCTGATACTGTTGAGTCAGATCATTGTTCCATTGTTTAAACCACCGAAGAACGTGGGAAAAAACGGCGAAAACGTTTTTTTAATACTAATCGTGCTAAAGCATTAGGGAGTCTGTCAAAAGATACAGTGCAAAAAATCCCGCCGTAAATCGCGAAGCTGCCAAAAGATAAAATTTAAAAAATCCTGCCGTGCATCGTGAGGCTTCCAAAAAGCACAGCCAACAAAATCCCCAGGTCAAAATGGCTGCCTTTTAAAAATACAGTTCTAAAAGATGTCACATGAAGGTGCTTCCATGGTCTGAAAAATCAATGTGAGGGTTTCACTACAACTGCGACACCGATTATCACAAAGACAAAACAGTTGAAGTAGGTCCTATGACGACATGTAAATGGTGTACAGCTATGAAGTGGTGTAAATGACATGGTTTAGAACCTACGATTCACATCCTTATGACGCACAAAATTACCATCATTTATCGCATTTATTTCACCAAAATAATTATACAATAGCGAAGCATTGCCGGGTCAGCTAGTCATATATATTTCTCAAATGTGTTTTTTTGTGGCAACACTATATCTCCCTTGATTCTTCATCAACATTATTAATGATCCAAACATCATTTTAAAGCTTATGTTCCCCACTATTGACAAAAAATAGACAAATAGCTTAAAATTATTTTTTTTAACGAATATACAGCTAATTTAACCCCACAAAACAATGGTGACCTAAGTAATAAATGTTGTTATTGCTCAGCATTATATTTCAAAAGTGAAGAAACTAAAGGATGCTTCACCCTTTGCTGTTCTAAAGGTAAAATAAAACTACCAGAACATTACGTACCTGATGACATAAAGAAATTTTTTATAGGCTGTGATGTAAGGGCAAAACACTTCAGAACCAACATACGTCTTAAGTGTTTTGTTTCATTTGGTGCCAATATATGTTTGCCTCCTGGACATGGACCATATTCTTTTAAAATTCAATGAGTTGTTCATCATTTAATGTCACCTTTGTATGCAGAACAAACTAATAATATTGCATACTTACAATTGTATATTTTTTATTTTGAAAGTGCAAACGAGTTAAGGCTAAAAACCCCCTATAAATTGCAATTTATGAACGGATATTTTCGAAATATTAGCCTGCGAAATACAAAAGTATAATCCTTATGCTCATTTGTACAAAACTATGCATAATAAGATTTTTGAATAAAAACAAGAAGCATTACAGAAAAATCTTGTGCAAAAAGATTTTGTGATGAGATTTTATCATGAACCTAAATCAGATTCTAGGCGCTACAACAATCCAACTTTATCAGAGGTTGCAGCTGTGTTTGAAAGTGTTGATGGAGCTCCACCTTCTTATAGAAACATTACACTACACCCAAAGAAAGGGGGGATGCAGAAAATGTACTATGACATAGCCTGGGATCTGAAGGGGGTTGAGCATGCATGGAAAGCCTGACACAATTTTATTTCTAATTATTGTTATAGGCACTATAGTGATCATGAAAAGCCAAGTCGTCGTCCCCCAGCGTGGTCGACATCACCAGGGGGAGGGGGTAATATGGTGGGGGCGCCGTTTACTAAAGCGCTTATAACTTGAGAACCCTTCAAGATAGAACATTTAAAAAAGGGACGATATACTTCATAAAATATGAGCTTTATAAAAGGTAATTATACGTTTATAGTTGTTGGTTTATGAGTAAAGAGCATTTTTATTGGTAAATGAACAAAAATTGTGATTAAAATAAGCAAAACCAATAGTTTTTACTAAGAAAATCACTAAGTAGGCCAAATATGGACATTTAAGTTATTAAAAGTGCTTCAATAAATTTAAGAAAGCATGTTGAACAGTTAATTCTACTGTAGAGGTGTTTTTTATGTAACACTAATATATACAAGTTCGTGTTGAACGCAGAAATTTGACCGGATTTTGTAGAAGATATATGTACATCCATAGATGCAAAAGATCGGGTAGTTCTGATTTTTGGAATGTATATTTTCACTATTTAAAAAGTTTTTGACCTCAGCGGTGCATTTTTTTACCTTGTTTGTTATTAAATTAAGTTTTTACAATAAGTGCATTACAACTTATTATATTTTTATTTTATTTTTCTGTCAAATTTTATTTAATAAAACACAGAAACAGACCCTGAATATAGATTCAGCCGTAAAAAGAAAAACCAATCTATTGAAATATTCAGTTTATGGGAAACAATGTATTGGGTGCTCTCTTACGTTTTTTCCAGAGTTGAAACTTTTATCAGTGGCACCAATAGTACAGGAAACATAATAAAATTAATAAATTTAAATCACAATCGTTAAGTATTTATGGATTTTGATATGCACTTATTTATGGTGTACTTATAAAACTTTAACATTATGATTACAACCTATTCACAGTGCTCCTTCTATCTTACACCATTAAGGCAAGTTCACAGCAGGGATTTACAGTGGTGGAGGATGTAAATGAGTAAAGTTTAAATTCGATATCTCTCTAGTCAGAGGGTTGTCGGTTCGAGAATGAAGGAAGCTAATGTATGGTTTTGTTTAATCCTAAAGTTAAGCCACGAACTATTTGTAAGCAAAATTACAAGTTACTAAGTCTGGAGAATTTGTATCTTTTGTTTGATTCAACCGAAAGACATTCCCGAATAAGTAGAATTAGTATGATAATACTGAAAGAACTTGTCCACCGGACATTTATGGTTTAGGAAAAAAAACTGGGTGAGAATTTAGAATCCTATAAGATTTTTGCTGGTTTGCTTGGTTACAATAATATAAATACCAGATAACATATTATATATATACCGGGGGTGTATATATATATATATATATATATATATATATATATATATATATACATATTGGGATAGATATATACTAAATTACATCTGGTAAACATGGACCAATACAAGACCGGGATTTGAACTCCGGATATCATGCGTTCCCAGTAAACTGTACCAACTATGATAAGACCCCAGATATTCGTCGATATTATCTCACTTGTAAGGTTTATTGTATTTGTGTGAAGTAACAGACTGTAATTACCTCGTTTCAATCAAACGATATTGAAATAAAGTTAACGAATCAGTAGACATTTGGGTTTCAAACGAAATTCCACTATTTAACACCAGAAGAATCTAAAACCCAAAAGGGGGCCAATATGAACAGTAAACCAATTATAAAATAAGAATGAACTGAAAGTCAATGTGATTGAGTAATCACTGGAATGTTTATCGATGTTATGGGTGCATTTTCTTAGAGTGAAAATGATCCCGTTATTATGTATTTGCTTAGAGTGAAAATGAGTGCATAACTTATTGTTTTGAACTTATACTTTATGAACCAACAATCTTAGGCCTACTTACTGCTAATATCAAATTTTGAAAAACCTTTCAGTGAGATGGTCAGAAAAAATGTAAACAAACCACTAACACGCAGCTAAACTACTTTTCTGCCGTCTCTCTTGTTTTGTCTCTCTATCTCTCTTAATAATATTTAACTTTTCTCTCGTTCCCAAGTCTCAATAATTAATATGAACTGTTTGTCTGATAATTTATTTATTTATAACTGAAAATATTACAATTACATGAAGCACGTATACTTACTTCTAAAACACGATCACCTTCTGGCATACAGAGAAGGGCAAATAAATGGGGAGGGGGGGTGAGAGAGAAAGAGAGGGAGAAAGAGAGAGGGGGAGAGAGAGAGAGAGAGGTAGATAGTCCTTATTTAAGGCGAAATTATGACCATCAAGGCCTCTCTTAAACTTAACCCATATGAAATTAAAACTTTTAGAGATATTTTCATTCTTAAGCCTAAAAGAAAATAAAGATACTAAATAAAAATAAAGAAAAACTAGGGGAGACCCCTGCGTGCTCCGCACGCCAACCCCCAATGGAACCTTCCAAAACCATAAGTTATGTTTTATTTATAATAAAGGTGTAGGATTAATAATAACCTCAAAACTAAGATGGTAAATAATGTTAAATGTTCAAATCAAATTGTTTCGTATATTTTATAACATCAGTTATAATAATGGTTAAAAGAACCAGCAAGACTCAGGTCTACACTTTTAAACCCTAACCTAAAAGCTAGAAATACAAAAATAATTGCTTCAAATTTTGAAATCAGCTGTTAATGGAAATATTGGAGCAACCAGCTATATTAACGGTATCTGTTATTTTATTCAATTGGTTGCTATAGTAATAAATGTAAATACATGTGTTGGTTTATCATTCTAGGCCTAACCTAAGAATTTTTTCCGACTAATTTACAAAAAATAGGTTTTTATCGAAATTAATTATAGTCTATGTTACTCATGGATAGTGTACCTTTGTATTAGTAAAACTATTTTTTCAATGGGTTCTGTAGTGCCAGAGATTACCCCCTATATACAAACAAACAAAAAAACTTTACCTCTTTATAATATTAGTATAGATCAAATGTAAACTACAGAACAGCTGTTTTATGTTTTTAATTTATTTATTTATTACCAAATGTTTTAATGTAAACAAAGGAAATGTTTATAAATTCTCATGTATTTCTTATGGGGATTTTTCGTTTTTCGAGGACCCAAAAAACCCCTTAGTTTTTAATTTTAGAAAAAACTTATATTTTTCCCTCGTTCCTTGAATCGATACCTTTAATTTGATACCTCTCCCATCATCCTCCGATTTACCAAATTTCCACAATTTTGAATCTAAAATTTCGCTTACAGAATTATGTATAAGGATATTCATAAAAACATAAAAAATTAAAATCCTAAATTAATACAGGTTCTTAAACCTAACAAAATAAAATAGCCTAATTTAAACATATTTATTGAAGTAAAAGAATAAACTATTTTTAAACAACATTAATTCTTATAAGAGAGAGAGGGGGGAGAGGGGGAGGAGAGAGAGAGAGAGATCTGATGAATATTTTTAGAATATGCCCGTACCACAGAACCAAATATAGATCAATGGAGTGGTTTCATATTCTGAAAAAGAAATGAGAGAGAGAAGATACTTGATGTTATCCGACTGTGAATAGGAATTAGCCTAGAAGCGTTATATGGCAAGACGTTCCACGCGTCATCAGATCAAACCCCCCAAGGCTTCACATTCCCTCTCTGTGTCTGCGAGATGCGCATAAATAAATGTTTACTTAAAAAATACATTAAGGGGACGCTTCCCTGCCCGCCATATTGAATCTGATTCCCATAAGAGCAATGCTACAGAATAAGTAATTTTTTTCCGTTAATTCGTGGAATAAATTTTAAAATTTGGTTTCATTTTGAAGTACTGTCATACGCGGATGTTGATTGCCGAATACATTTTCAGAAACCGTTTTATTGTTTTCATAAACGTATGATATAAATAGTAAAAAATAGTAAACTTTATAAATTTTTTACTCAGTTGCAAAAAGAGATATTGCAAAAATCCTTAGCAATCAACACCCACAATCTATTTTACTTTAAGAAAAAAAAATACAGCTTTCGTATTTTAACAAAAACAGCACAAAAATATGCTTAATAGTGAAGGTATGTTTTGGTTATTTAACATTGAAATTGGTAACCAATATCGTAGTTTTGAACGTAGAGAGCCGAGCCTTAATGTAGACATTTACATCCATGATGCTTGACTAATAAAGACGAGCTCGTGGCTAGAATTGCAACAAACTTGAACTGCACTGATGACTCACCGCTTCTATGTATAAAAGGGTAAAAACAAGGCTAGAACATTCACTTTGAAGAAGTCACTATCAAATTAACTGGTGTAGGGCTATTTACACAAGGCTTGTTACAAGTGACTTCTTGAAGCCACTCCTACTTGTTCTTTAGGTGGCTAATTTGAATCATATCTGAAATGAGCGCTGAATTTTCAAAAGTAAATCAGACGATTGACGATGTTATTGCTGAAGTGATTGTGGTGATGCACTCGAAATACATTTTTAAACAAGATGAGGATGCTGTGGGTTAGAGATTGCAAAGCACGAAGAATCTAGTATGGGGCAACACAAACTGTGATTCGTGAGTCAGAAGTGGGGGATCCTTTTGGATTTAAAACATTGCAAATTACTGTTGAAAAGTTCGAGAAATTGTTCCAATGGTATACGTCTCGAATTTCCAAAAGAAATAAAATAATGAAGAATTATATATTGTCAAAAAACATATTGCTCTTATGTACTTAGCAATCTATTCCTGAATTGCTTTTTAAATAACTTCTAAAACTCCGGGCGATAAGTTTCTATTCCTTATGTGTTTCATTTTAATAAGGACTCCATACTCATCCAACTCTCCCATTCACTTCATCATTGACATAAACCTTTTGTTTCTATTTACATAATCTGGGTGTTTCTCGTTCCACATTAGTTCCTACAGTTCAAACTTTTCTAATAAACGTATTATTTGTTCCTAACTCCACTTCTGATTATTAACCTTCTATTTTGAATCACTTGTATACTAAATTATCAATATTTTAACCACAAATATCACAAACAACCATTTTAGAACAACACTGACACATTGCAAACAAGCAACTGAGTAAAACAAGTGATTATACTAGGAAAGCATGCTGCATTGTAACTTGCCACTGTCTATTGTCCTGTTACCTGCCCAAATAGCAAATTGGGGGAGAGCGAAGAAATTTTAAAAATGTGAATGCATAATTGGTTGTCCTGACTGACATAGAATCAACATAGAGGAAATACTACTAAAGATAACATTTTAAAGAAATATTCTTAGTGGGTCATAGACGCACACTGAGAAAGGATTTAGCAAAATTGTAATTTTTAAGTGCAAAAGTGGAGAAAATATGTGGTTCACTCCCAACTCTAAAACAGTTAAAACACCTGCACAACCAACAGCTGTTTTAGGTTAGATTAACAAAATAAAAGCAAACACAAACAAAAATCAACGAAAAAGGCTTACTGAATTATAATTTAAACATCTGCTGTTACGGATTTTGGGGGTAGCGGTGACCTACATCCGGACGCACGTGCAATAGGGAGGATACGGGTGATGGAAAGGAGACAAAACTTCAGAGGACCAAATTTTTAGATCCCTCGTAATCCGTCATATTACACATAAAACAGCTGATTTTTACAAAAAACTTGATAATTTTAGGTTAGGCATACAATGAACCAAAGCACGTTTATTTGCAACCAGATTGGAAATTCAGAATCAGGTAAAATTATTCTTCACAACTTTAAGAATTTAAAGGCTTACTTTATGATAAGTAAAAACATCTGCTGTTACGTATTATATTGTTTCCTTTAGTTGGTAATATATAAATTTGTTTGAAATGTTCATTATTGATTATTTAAATAATTATATTAATAATGCAATTACAACGCAAACAGCTGATTTGGATCAAATCACAATTCTAAACCTATACTGAACCAACACACATTTCTTGAAAGCATTTACATTTATTATCATAGCAACCTAGTTTGCTAATTTATAATCTGTTAGTTTGCTTTAACAACCAACAGCGTTTTTATGTTAGGTTTATTTCACTCTATAATACACAAAATCCTGTCATTCCCACAAAAACGTGCCCCTACTGCGTATGCGTAAGTATCTAGTATATCTCACCCCCACCCCCATCCAAGTGAGTATGTACTAATCAATTGTCATTTCATTGAAAATATCAGATTATACATCTGTAATCTGTTTCCATTTGCTTCGTCACGAGTCACGAGGGTTGGTGAGCGAAGCAAGTACTGGCGGAGTCACTAGTGTAAATATAAGTCAAGTTTTACATCATTTTAAAATTATTTACTTCTAAAGTAAACATTAAAACAAGTGTTGAATTGTTTTCCCGTGCTTTCTGACCTTCAACGTAGAAGATAATGTTTTAACTAAAATGGTCTAGTTTCAAAACTCTAAATTTAAATAAACATTACCCATTATATTCCCCACTTTTAAGCAATATGCAATTTGAAAAAATTTCACAAGTTTCAAACATAAAAAAAATGAAGAACTTCAGGAAAATGTAAAAATAAATACCTAAAAATATTCAGTCGAAATCAAATGTCTGAAAACTGATTCGTTTACTAACTATATGTCGCACGGGGCGGTCAGTTACAAACTTGTGCATTGGATGAAGTAGGAACTTCTCCAATAAATTTAAATTTTAGGTTTTTTCTCTCCAAATTGTACACAATGCCATAAATCAACACCGCTCACGAGCTCCTGGAAATTATTTTATTTCGTTGTGTTTTCATGCACGAAACAAATTTCGTTCCGTGAGTTTAATTAAATAAATGATTAATGCTTTCATTTTATAATAACAAACGGCCGCTTTTGTACTTCGGAGAGTCAGTGGCCGCGAATACTTTAATTAATTTATACATCTAACAGTGGACACATTGTCCTGCTGGGCGAATTTGAAGTATTTAAACTATTAAAATTAAATCATTTTGAGGGAAGTAAAATTATTTTAAAACCTCATTATATCAAACCATACCCATATAATACAATGTATGACTATAGATTAAGTACTTTTAAAGGTAGGCAGGAAAGACTCAAGCATCCAACCACCATGGTTAGACCATTATGGTTTGTGTTGCAAAGTCGACGAACCCATTAAACTGGGCAATTCTTTACACTTGTTTTTGACGGAAGTGCGTCACTCTTTTCGTATTCTAATTGTACGTACGTGTGCACTATGTTTTATCTATGCTTAGACAAAAGTGTATTTTTTCTCATGTTTATTTTTGGAAAGTGATGAAGTTTTTACAGATATTCAATATAGAAGGCCACCTTTTTGAACACCAATCCTTAATCTGTTCACACAATATTGAGTAAAATAATTAAATTAAATGTTAATTGTAAACAAAACAGCCATCTAGTATAATTTTTTAAATTATTTTATTACAAATATTCCACACACAGTTTTAAAATGTCATCTCACCAATCGGTAAATATTTAACACATTTTGTGATTGAAGACATTTTATTTCGATTTTGTATGAGCTATTAATTACCTTTTGGCTATTCTGTGGAACAATCCTTAATAAATTCTTAATTTTCGTATTTGTTCTTTCACATAATGCGTAATTACACTTGTGCATACCAACACCATGGACATTGCAATAACAATTATTATTGTTGTTATTTTGTCGTGTAAAATTACAGTACTAACTATATGTCGCGCAGGGTAGTCAGTTACAATCTGTATATATCTGCCTTGTGCATTAGATGAAGTAGGAACTTCTCCAGTAAATTTAAATTTTAACATTTTCTCGCCAAATTCTACAAAACCTATAAATTAACACCGCTTACGAGCTCCTGGAAATTATTTCCCAGAAAACATTGTGTTTCGTTTTGTGTTCCTGCAGGAAACAAATTTCGTTTTCAGTTTAGTTAAATAAATGATTAATGTTCTCGTTGTATATTAAAAAACGGACGCTTTTGAACTTCTGAGAGTTGGTGGCTGTGAATACTTTAAATATGTACTTCTACCAGTGGACACATTGTCCTGCTGGGCTTATTTGAAATATATTAAAACAATTTTTAGGGGCGGGATTTGAAATTAAAACATTTTGAGGGAAGAACATAATATATAATACAATATATGAATATAGATTATCTAATTTTAGAGATAGGCGAGTACACGTAGGAAAGATTCAAGAGTGCCAACCACTATGTTGGTAGGAGCGTGTTTCAAAGTCGACGAACCCGTTTAATTTGGCAATACTTTACACTTTTGTTTTTGATGCAACGAAGTGCGTTACACTTTTTGTATTCTAATTGTACCTACGTGTGCACTACCTTTTATCTGTGCTTAGAAAATATACTTTCTCACATGTACATTTTTGGAAAGTGATGATGTTTTTACAGATATTTTTTAATATAGGAGGCCACCTTTGTGGACAACAATCTTAAATCTGTTCACACTATTGTGAGTAATTTAATTATTACTTCACATTTTTACTGTAAACAAAGCAACCATCTAGTACAATGCTTTTAAATTATTTTATTACAAATATTCCATACACAGATTTGAAATGTCATCTCAGATATATACTAGCCTATTTTTTGTGATTAAAGCGATTTTGGATTTTGTCTATATTTTCGAACAATCCTAATTAAATTATTAATTTTCGTATTTGTTCTTCTTTATTTTAAAGAGTTTCGCGTTTTTTCAGTCATTATCAAATGTCAATCGATTAATTACACTTATGCACAACACAAACACGGACATATTAAAATAGCAATAGCACGGGCTCACACGTGTCTGAGACTGTTCTCAATGTAGATCGAACTGTCCACATACTTTATTGACTGACAATGGCTGAAAAAGTCGAAACGCGTCAAGAGAAAGAAGAAAAATAAGAACACTATATATTTAATAATGGTTTTTCGACAGCTTTGCCTAAATGTATCTAATTAATATACATTATAGTGGAACCTCGATAATCTGAACTAGTTGGATTCGAGGGTGGTTCATATTACCAAATGGGACTACCACGCCTAGTATATAAATGTGTCTAATTAAAAAAATACACAAATTAATTATATTCAAATGGGTATAGAAGTAATAAAAGACCCCAAAATAAGTCTTTCAAATGGATTAATAGGATGAGTTACAGATTATTTATAAGTTTAATTATCAGACATTCGGATTACCAAGGATCGCATTATCAATGTTTCACTGTAATTTAATTTATTTACGATGGTTGAAGGATCTTAGTAAAACTGCTGCGATTACAATGGCAGCCATTTTTTTAAATTCTTCAACTAAGTTATTGCATTTTAAAAATTGATAAACCTAGTCAGTTGAGTATGTATTAAGGGGTGCAATACCACTTGAACAAAAGCGTTTAAGCGGAGTCAACCTTGAGAAGACGGATCTATGATATAACATTGGTAAAGCGCTCGAGCGCGACCAGAATATCGCTTGCATACACTTTCGCTTTTACTAATTCCTCTCTTAATTTTAGTTTACGCCATGTGCGCACGACATTTAAATTTGCAGAAAACTTTAATGTATAGTTAGTAGGTAAAAAAATTCACCCTGATGTTTTACTGCTATCAAGAGACTCGGCTGAAAATAATGGTTTTTGTCTTGTTTACAAGCATATATCTTTAAACAAAATGTATAATAAACAATTTTTGTCATCTACGAATTATAATTTGAAGTTCAAGAACGGTTTTATGCTAATTACAAAAGATTATCTTCAAAATTTTAAGAAAGATAAGTTATATTCAGCAGGACTGTATGGGGCTGTTGTGTCCTGGTATTGCACACCCTTAATTTGTATTCGTTGCAACTACAACAAAATGTCACTTAAATGAGTAATGGTACAGAATCCCGTAAGAGATAATTTCCTGTATAAAGTAGGATTGTAAATCAGTGAAGGATGTTGCGCCACTAAATTATGAAAATCTTTCAATAATAGCACACAAACAAATTAAAATAAGATTACCTCTTTATAATAGTAGTACTTATATGGAGCATAGACGTTCCGGTTACAAATTTAAATATCGTGCCACTTTAATAAAGCTTTTTATTTATGTTATACAAATAAAACGAAACATAAATACTGTAAATTTTAAATGCATTACAGTCGTAGTAACGTAGGTACAATCTATAGTAATTACATAGAACCAATATTGTGTAAAATAGACATCCTTCACGTATACGTTATTCTGAATTGAATAACTATTAATCCGATATCTGTTACTTCACATACGGAATAACAAAATCTTTGCAGAACTCCCACAAATCTACCCTACACTAAATGAAAGTAAAATACTAACTTAGACTATGACACAATTCAGTTTTATATAATTCCTTCAATCCTGCAAATATAATTTATCAAAATGTCAAGTTACATATTCTAGAGGCAGAGGATGACGGTCGCCGTTTTCAAAGTGGATGGTTGGTAATGTGTTGGTTGGCATCAGGGCATCATTGTAACGCAGTTACAGTAAATTTACACAAAAGCAATTTTTATTTTCTCATGTTTTATAATTTAAAGCTATTGATTTGTTCTGATATTAAAAGGAAAGTATGTTACTGTATGTTTATGTATGTGTATGAATGCATATATGTGTATTTTTGCATGTTTGTATGTAAACGTCGTATTTAGCTTAAAGGGAAACAGTACACCAAACAGTGAATCGACAACTGTGAAAAGGTTTTTGGTGAAGCTCAGGGGGATTTTGCTGTGACCAATATCGGAAATTCTGCTTATTTTACAACACTTGATAGGTTGAGATACGCTTCGTAGCTGCGCCAGAAACTATATATGGAAAAGACATTTCGAAGAATATCCTCAGATAACGTTTTACCGGCATTTCCACGCTCTTCACGTAATTCCTGTACGACTATAATTTTATACGAATGCATTGTGAGGTCTGTGTGAAGAATTCGTCTCACAGTTCGACATGAAAACAGCGAACCAGATAGTTTTATAGCGGAACGCTTTGAATTACTCTACCGATGTGCAAACCAGTTGCCCATTTTCAGAATTTCTAATATTCCGAGGACGACCACTTGGTCTTTTTGGTAAAGAAGACCCTCTTGACCTTACGTTATCGCAAGATAGTTTTCCGGTCAGTCGAATGGAGCCTGAAATTCGTCTGAAACGGTCGTTGTGTTGCAAATACAGTATAATAATTACAGAATCGTCGATTAGAAAAACCACGATATCCACCAACCAACTCAAGGCGTCAACCAACAACTATTTATAGTACCGGCCCGACCTGTACTACCAGACCTGTCACCAGTAACTTTGCGTAATATGGAACTCACCCTGTATACTTATTTATATTTTTTTAATAATTATTTAGTACTGTACTGACGTTTCTCTTTGCTTGCACTAATTTCAAAGACTTGTTTAGAAATTTGTTTTGTGTTCTTGTAAATTATAAGTTAAAAAAAAAACTATTCAATAGTAACTTAATTAATTCTGGCCGTTTATTGGTAGTCCCCATACACGAACGTAGAGGCTTTGTGTACATTTTTCACGTATGCATTCTCATATAGAGTTAAAGTGTAATATTCTAAAGAAATTCAAATAATAACAAGTAAAATCTAGCCATTATGTAAAATATTTAACTTTTGGTCAAATTAATTATTGTGGCTACATCATCATATTATCTATCTATTCTACATAATACCTGACTTTCGCAGTTAGTGAAAGTGATAATGATCTATTCATAATATTTGTTGTTCATTTAAACAGTAATAAAACATAATAAATAAATGTTCTTTCTAACAAGAAATAAGAAAGGGAATTATTAATTTTTATAAAACTAATACTATTAATTATGAATAAAGGGAATTACTTATTTAGCGAAATCTTAATTTATAATGTTTGTAAATTAAGAATTTTTTAATAACTGTTCTAAGAATCTTTATTTTTATTTTGATGCCCTGAATTAGTTCCCGAAGTTCTGACGTTTATTTTAGAAACTTCTAGTACACTACAGTATAGCCAAACCTACAATCAATACAGAACAAAGTTGGCAACAGTTATCCCCTTGCTTTAGTTATTACGTTGGCAATATAACGGAGTATCATCCTTAATTAATTGCAGAGGTTTGTAACTTTATGTCCCACATCAGTTTGTATTGCTACTATATGTTTCCTTATTCTAATAGCGAATCCAATTTATATAATACAATCGTGTAAGCAGTGAGATATAACTTCGTCGAAGCAATTCTTTGACTTTGTGTTAGATAACATCAAATGTATGGAAAATCTTAATAATGTTATAATTTGTTACAGATGGAAACTTTTTGTGATGCGCTATTGGTATCGACTCTAATGTGTAGTACTCACGAGTGTGGACCTGAGATTACAGGCGCTAAGACTGGTGCCATTGGCTACGACTGTACTAGCCATGTCAGTAATATGTTTTGCGGAACTATCAACCCTCCAATTTCTCAGAAATGCCGACTTTCAAATCCTAGTGGATCACCTCGGTAAGATCCTTCAATTCTATTGTTAAACACACTTACTAATTTTTAATAAAGCTAACTTCCGTGTTTTCAAGAGAAGAGAAGCAGACTGATGTTTTTAGAAATGCATTTAAAATAAGTGACAGGGCAAAACCAATGCACTGTGCCGTGCGATTTGCGCTCGTTCCAGATCCACACTTTTGAGTACAGCACAGTACATTTACGTAGATACGTTAAATGTCAACCAATTTTTTTAGTTGGTCTAGGGGCTGTAAATAAAATAGTTGTAACAATAAATATTGTAAAATCATTTGTGTGATTTATAATGTTAAAGGCAGTTTAAAGATGAGGAAAATTGTATTTACAATTTTAGCTGGTTAAACAAGCCCCTGGGACTGTAGTAAAATACTGTGTTTGGGACGAGTTCCCCCTTTCACTAAAGATATTAATAAGTGAGATAATATCTTTTTAACACATTCCAACTAATGTAACAATAAAAGCTAATGTAAACACACATGTTCGAAAACCTCAAAATTAGAAAATTCAATATGTAAGTTTCCTCTTAGTTTAAATTATGATTGATAATAAATGAGCAAAAGTAGTTTCCGTCATAAAAGTTATGAAATTACCGTATACGCCATCTAATCAACAATGTCAACCTAAAACTAAAGGAAACCTAAACTTAAAATAACTTCAGTCTCCAGTCACAGTTTGTAGCATGTATAAGTAGGTGTCATTATTTAAATTTTCTTAAGAAATGTCCTAAATACGTACATCATTACTTTTTTTTTAAATATGTTTGATTGGAACCATTTATATGTGTTTTAAATTAATTATTAGACATATTTCTATCGCCTAGAAAAATATTTTATCATTGCAGACGTAAGTGAAGTGGCTTGGTTATTATGTATGGTTGTGGGGATTTCCTTGTACTTATATTAATAATGAAGAACGTCATCAATGTGTTATTTGTTTGAAGGTATTTAGTAAATCGTATATAAGGTCAATAGTAGATTAAAAACCAAGGAAGTTGTAAGAAAATTTATTAATTTTAATGTGGAATTTTTAAGTTAAAAATTGCAGTTTTAATTGCCTCTTAAAATGTCAAGTAATATAAATCGCCATTTAATAACTCAGCAACCAAACTCTAATGACAAACCTATCGATTTTTTTCTAGAAATCTCAATGAAGCTAATCAAAAAAGTCGTCCTTCACAAACCAGTCAAAGGTCACAATATTAATGCTCTTCTTGCATCATACAAGCATCTTGCAGCTTACCAAGTTGCTAAGCCCACACAATGCAGAAGATCTCATACTGTCAACATGGTATGAATTATGATAATTGATGATAAATTCATTACTTAAAAAACCTTTTTGTAATAATATTATAAATCGGAAGGTTGATGATATGACCTCCTTTTACTAATTCGTAGTTTATTTAACTATCTTCTTACAGCAGGAGTGCCCATCTTTTTCTAGCAGCTGTACCAATCTTACAAAAAGAATAATTGAGGGAACGGAAACGATACTGGGCCACATAGATTGGTACTGTTCAAGACTTACCTTAGAATCTAAATATCACCAAAAGCAGGAATATTTCAGCTTATCTCTTACAATGCACAGGATACCTAAAGGTTATCTCAATAAACCATAGAAATATGTATAATTTTAGGTTTATTAACCAAGTTAAATAAAAGTTTATACGCCCTTAATACAAAAAAAAGATAATTAACATACCCTTAATACAAAAAGATTGAGATTTAAAAAAGAAAACATATATATTTTATTAAATTTAATTTAAAAACCCTTCCCAAAAAATAAAATTCAAAAACCCTCCCTTTTAATAATAATTACAGAAATTATACAAAAGATTTACAAGTTACAAAGTTTACATGAAGTACCATGGATTTGTTTTAAGAAAATATATATTTGTCGTTGGCCAACTCTAAAAGGTAATTATATAATTAAATAAATAGACAAAATTTATTATGAGACGTCTCTCTATATATATATATAAAAAAAAGGTGTAAATTTTCTAAAGTGTAGCCCTTAGGGCTGAAGTCCGAAATGTTGCTAGCTTGCTCCTCCCAATTTATTTAATACTAACATATCTTAAATAGTACACATGTGCAAAAATTATTTTCAAAAATACAGCCTATTTAACACTTAATCATAAGAAAGAACAAAAGCAGATAGTTCTCGTTTTTTAAGTTAACTTCTGTCTCTAATTAAAACTCAGTAGAGGATATTTTGATTAGGTATTCCATTTCTTTAGTTGCAAGGTAGGCCTTTTCTAATAGTGGTAGTAGCAGGTTATCTCATTGCATTAAACAGCCCCTGCACTCGCACCAGTTTAACTGTATAACACAGATCACAATTTCCTTTTTAGAAAACTTGTAGTTATTTAAATAAGCATAAAAAAGATAGTTCTTTGAGTTGACTGTTTTTATTAAATGTTGTAGCATAAATAGCAAATTGCTACATAGATGGTGATTGTTAATATAACATGCGTAATGTTGCATAACACTGTCTGTACATGTTAGGTAAGCCACATGGTAACATAAAAGAAATGTTAACGTTTAGTTACATATCAGCCATATATTCTGCTTATAGCTTATTAAAAGTTTTCAAAATCTGTTACACTGCAGAAATACTACACAGTTACAGTTAATTAATGCATAACACTTTAGGCTTGGTTATGGAAGAATATTTAGGCTTGACAATGACCAAAATGATATCGGCTTTATAGTTTTGTAGGCTGTCAGATTTACATTTAGAATTTAGGCTGTAAGAATTACATTTAAAGTTTAGGCTGTTGTAAAAAAGAAATATATAGGTTTGTCTAATAAGTTGAATAAAATGAGTTAGGAAGTTGTACATGAAGCAAAAGTGGAAATAACCTAATTAAGTTTTACAAGTAATATCTTATAATTATTAAGGTAAAGCTGAAATATCGTACCTGGTATGCGAAAACAAAAGGTTTAGAAGTAAATCATGTTCTTTACGACACACGTTACACCGATGAAATTATTTAAAACTCGGTAACATTACGAACACTCACAGCGTCTGGAAGTAACGGTCTAAAATGGCCGACGCTTTGTAGAGCAATCTTATGACAAAGCGAAATTTCAACTTAACAGATAATGAACAGCTGGTCGGTTGTAGGATGCTATCGCATTCTAAAGTAGTGTTACGGCTTCAGATACCGTACGGAGTCGACGTCTGGCGGAGAAAAGGATAACTGGGTGAAGGTTAAATACAGAAAGGTTGTAAATAGGTAAAATGAATGATTGAAGTTGTTGATGGACGTTACACAGCAAAGCCTATGGCGCAAATCCCCCCCAAACCCTGACTGTGGGTTCCCTCTCCCAAATAAAGTAGACATTTTATGCCACTTTAGCAAAAAAAAAAACTTAATTACGCATAATTGTTTTTTTCTTTTCTTAAAAGTGTTATTTTATTCTCTGAAAACAACCCAAACATTAGGTAACTTAAAGTTTACAGTTAAATCCAATAACTTATTAAAGTTTTTCATAAAAATATGTTTATGGAAAAAAGCAGGCTCTACGTAATTTATAAAATAATACAAATACACGAATTCAGTAATGTGTTGTTTTTGTTAATAAAAACAAAAACAACACATTACTACTTTTGAAAGTAGCAGAAGACAACATAATATTAAATAAGTTCTTTAACCTCTATATATTATGAATATATAATATATTATGAATAATATATTATATTTCACCTCTAATGCTTGGTGAAAAAGAAATCCTTGTTATTGGTGGTAATCGTATGTAATGTAACATGTTAAAGTATTAAACTAGCTATTCGAATTTAATAAAAAAAGTAATATATAGTTGAAAAATACATAAATAAATTTACATTCATTGATAATAATTAAGTAAATGTTGTAAGAAAATAACAATAAAAAAGTACAATACATTTTGAAGACCAGTAGTAGGTACTTAACCGATTTGGAAGAATACAAAAACATAATACAAATAAATGATATTTCATGCAACACAAAATTAAGTGAGAATAAAATTGTTTTAATATTATTTTGATAAAATTAGACTTTGATTGAAAAGTAGTTACAAAGTGTAAGTATTGGGGTTAACACGAATACCCTAAATTAAGATTTTTAAATAAATAACAAAACATAACTAATAATAATTAATAATATCAAATACATTTCAAAAGAACTTAATGGAATAAAACTAACAGGCCAGACGCGTTAGATGTAAAGGTACGTTGCATTGTTCAAAATGGTCTTGTTATGAACGGGCGACTGGTAGAATAATCGTTTCAATAACAACAACAGTCTGACGACAATCATCGCAGAGCTATGCTCGCACCAGTCGCTTCAATCACAACATACCTTAACCCGATAGCAAATGGAAGTCAAAACGGACGTACCAGGTCAAATTCCATCGAACTATATATCACTGAACAAAATCATGAGATGAAACAAAAAATTTCAAATGTGATCTTTCAAAATTTCAAATGGTCCAATCAAAGGAAAATCGAACACATCTACGTCTACGAAGAAGCAAGACAACACCCAAATAAAATAAAAAACGAAAACAAACACTGAAATGGAGAGGAAAGAGAAAATACCCTGAGATCAACCATCCCAATATCACGGCTTACCATATGAAGATACACATACTTTTATATCCAGATAAGAAGTGGCTTACGGATGGACAGCCAAATCACAAATCAATCTATTAATTACATACCGTAACGTCGAAGACAACCAAACAATAGCACATGTAATACAGGGTTTAAGACCTGAAATTTGCGAACATATAATAATAACAATGGAGAATAGAACACTAGACCAAAGAATCTAAAGAAAATTCAACAACTTTTGCAAAAAAAACTTAAATCACCAAAAAATACTTAAGAATCACGGAAAACCACAATAGCACGGGAAATAGACAATTTTAAACCATTAAAATCATGACAGAGCAACTTACAGAAATTGTGCACACATTAAGGTTAAATATACAACAGAAAGGTTATAAAACAAACACATTTCAAATAAACGGTACCAGAAACTGGCACATACTTTCTCACAAACATATTTAAATTATTAAACAGATTCACAGTGACTTCATTTTTGTAGGAGGGGTAGGAGATTTGATTTTAAACAAGGAGATTACCTAATAAATATTATTATTATTAGCTAGAGATAAAACTATTCAATCGATTTCGAACAAATTTGCACCAAACATGTTAATTAGGCCTGTATAGATGCACGAAAAAGGTTTTGAAAAACAACCCCCTTTTTGGCAAAAAAAAACTCTAAAAATCAGTTGTTATTATTATTATTATTATTAGCTATACAAGAATTTTTAGAAAGATACGGTTTTCTGCATGTGGTAGGGTACATTAAGGGCTGCAAATAAGCCAAATTTTATCAAAATCGTTAGAGCCGTTTTTTATTTATAAAAAAAATAATACCCTAACTGATTTTTGGGGGGTTTTTTGGCCAAAAAGGGGGTTGTTTTTCAAAATTGTTAAACCCGATTTCGTGCATCTATACAGGCCTACTTGACATGTCTGGTGCAAATTTGTTTGAAATCGATCGAATAGTTTTCGCTCTAGCTTTGTATACATACAGACAGACATTTTGTAAAAACCACTTTTTTGGACTCAAGGGTCAAAAAATGAATATAAGACCAACAATGTTCAAAACAATGTAGGACAAAACTACACAATATGTAAAATAAATAAATAATAATACACCGAACAGATTTTTCTTCCGAAAATACAACTGCAATATATGTAAAATGGACAACCATACAAATGAAGAAAGTGATTTCCATCCAAAAAGAAACAAGCAATACATAAGTCAATAAAACTGTTTTATATTAAAAATTAGTTTAAAAAAAGTGAATAGTAATACTACTTTCAATGGATTTTTTTTATGATTTGAACAGAAGTTTTTTTCTTTGATTAGACGACAAGACAAACTTGTTCACTCACTTCCGCTCATTTAAAAATTATGAATTTGTTATCGTTTTAAAGCTAACTAAACGTAGTTTATAACGATGTAAATTTGATATTGAAGTTAGAAAATATTCAACTTTTAACCCTATTTGAATTTAGACGAATACTTCTAATAATATGCAAATTATTTCTAATAATAACTTCTTCTACACTTTATTTATGTGTAGTGGGAAAGAATTTTTACTATTTATTTCACGTCATTTTCAAAATCACCAATCTAAAGAGCATAAAATAAAGGTAATTCGGTATAGTAAATTTCATATTTGTATCGTTAAACTCATACTTGTTGAAAAGCACGTTTCATATAGAAACAAAAAATATACACTTTGTAAGACATTTGTTGATGATTTATGCGCAAACGTAGTTTGGACGAAAGGCTGCATTTTTAATTCGAGCCGTGACGTCATCTGATAAAATGCGCTGAATCCGTCAAAAACTCGTCTTTCTGAGTAGCACCCCTTATCTATTTACACCGTTTTACACCATGGTTTTGGGACTGTTGTGAGGGGGAGGGCAGTTGTTTGCAGAATGACCTTGGCAGGTTCTCAATGCTGTAAATGTCTATAATATGTTTACACCGCACACGGCACCCTCTATAGGCTCGTCTCTACACTGCACTACAAGCAGAAGTAGTCGAATTGCCTGGCTGTCAATAATACGGCACTTTCACACGAATAATTGGAGATTTTTAACACATAGAAACAACAGATTATCTCCTAATTTCTTGGGGGGAATCGTCAAATCTTCATATTTTATATTGATTTTAATCAGGAACATATGAAAATTCTCCCCCAAACTGTGAAAAACACCCCAAAAATTGATTCCCCCCAAAAATTCTGATGGCGCAACTTGCGCCATCAAACCATGCTGTGGGCACCCCTGTCTTACAGCACTTCATGTATTTGGCTTTACGTTTCCCATCTCCTTTTTTATTCGAACAAAATGGTACTTCTTTTTTATCAGAGTTTTAGTTAAACTCGTTTTATTTTGAACATTTTTATAACGGATAGGTCTACTACGTTATAATTTGCACTTTTATAATACGGTGCCTGTAATTATCCAAGACAACTTGCCGTGCTCTTGACTATCTTTAAGACATCCCGAAGCACAGTTTGACCTAAGGTTACAGACATAGTAACTCAGCGTGAGGTCATAGTAACATAGGTCATACTATGCATAGTAACATAGGTCATACTTGACATAGTAACATAGGTCAAGCCGTGAGTTTTAAGATGCAGGATGCAAACTGCGATTCAGCTGTTCATGGTCAAGCCGCAGCAAAAAAGGTAAACTTTTTGTTTTAAAACATTTTTGAGATGAAATATTGTGTTTTAGGCATTAAAATCTGAAAATGAGCTTGAAGAAAATAGGCTGTGTATATTGAAATTAAAAGTCTGTACAGTTCACCTAAGAATCAAAATAACAATAATAATATTTACATAATAAATAGATTTATTTATTTATTTTTTTAAAATCGAACTAAATTTAATATTTAACAAATATTGTGAATTAATTTGTTTAAAATAAACATATTTTATTATTCCAGCAAGCACATTAATAATTAGGACCTTTTAACTTTTGTACACAAATTTGGAAAACAATATTAATTAATTGTATTATTTTTAACTGTAGGCCTACAGGATGTAAATTGCCTATTTCCTTCTATAACTTCCTTCAATAACTGATTTAAAATACATATCTATAAACTTTAAAATAGCAGGCCGTGAAACACGATAGAGAAAAAACAAATTAATAACAGAATCTGATACAGTAAAAATCTAATAATAGCTTTAGGAATTAAGAATCCATTGGAATAAATAAAAACATAAATTGCTATAAAAATAATACCAAAAACATAAAAAATGTATTAAAAGTAAATTTTAATTACCACAGTAATTCACACACACACACACAATCTATCCCCACTCACCCCCACATATAGCATCCTTACACTCATGATTATATTTAGCCCGGTCATAGCCTCAAGCCATAAGATATTTAAAAATCATTGTTACCATCTAGCGTTGTAACAAACGCTTTAATAATTTTAAAAAGGTTTTAGAATTCTTCCATTTATATCGTCTGGAATATTGTTAAATAATTTTGGTGTTACAAAAGAACAAAATGTAGTAAAGATACAGATACAGGTACAGAGTGCGCACCATTCCTAAGTGAAATTGTTTCTGTGTTTAGAAGCGTCAAACAAAAAAATACTTCTCACTGAACGCTTATTCCAGTTAAGATCATGGGCGGATCTAGCCGGTTTTCAAAGGAAACCTCCTATCTGGGGGTATAGAATAATTTTTTGGATTACAGTGCCTGAAGAAGTATTTTTGGAGCACCAATTTTAAATAGAAATTAAGGAATACTATATGCTTTACACAAAAATTAAATTATTATAACAAATTGTAGAGAATAAATCGTAGAATTGAACTGTATACCTGAACATTTTAATTTGCGTCATTCTATAAACTTATTTCACTTTGTTTCACTAAATTAGAACAATTAAACTACTCTCACAAACATATAGTATACAGTTCCAGCCAGACGCTGTAGACAATGGAAAAGGTAACGGCTAACGAGTTTAGGGCGTTGAAGAAATGTACGAATTTCATAAAAATACCCGAATAGCCTCGACCTAAATCAGGTTTTCCTTATGTCAAACGAAAATATAGAACTTCCACTTCAAATCGATATAAAAATCATTATACACACATATCGATTTATAATAGATAAATCGATTGCAAAATTTGCTTTCTCATTCGTTGAAAAACTATAATTGCAAAGGTTTACAGAAAACTTCATATCTAAGAAACTGTAAGAGTGACGAATGATTGGAAAGTGGTAGAAAGTTCAAATATTGATGAACCCAACGGTGTCCTTATCAGGCCCCGATTTACCAATGGGCAGACTGGGCAATTGCCCAGGGCGGCAATTTCTGGGGGGCGGACATTTTTTGAAGATTTTTTTATTTTTTCCAGAATACTGTATTGGTGAAAAAACGGGAACGACACAACAAACTTGTTAACTTGCGTAGGCATTATTAAAAGCAAATTGGTTTTACACTTAACAAATTAGAAATGCGCAAACTGGTACCTTTAAAATTATGTTCATGCATGTTTGAAGTTTGCACTAAATACGTAGTTATAAAAAATTAATGGTATTTAAAAAAAATAATAAGCCTACAATTTTTTTATGAACAGTACACACAATATTTCAGGTTAATACCTAACACGTTATTTTTACAACAGTAAATGGTATCAGCCCACCATTATTGGGGGGACACAACAATACTATTAAGACATCACAAATATTTCAGTAACATTTGTGGGAGGGGGCGGCTACAAAAGGTTTTGCCCAGGGTGAAGCTTACCTTAAATCGGGGCCTGGTCCTTATCTATACTTCTCTAAACAAGTCTGTGTAACGGTTATGTACCTTTAAAAAAATAAGAGTTTGAGTCATTTCTTTGTGCTTTTTCGCACGGCATCAGTTGATTTAGACAGCTACAATTTTACAAAGACGGCTACATATGTAAATTACGTTTCAGAACAAATGTGTAAATAAAAATTGAAAGTTTAAAACATTTCCTTTCCAATGGTTTTTGTTTTATGGAGATTTGATAATATTTAGTGGGTGGAATTATTCCATACAAGTTGTGTTGTCTAAGACTACTCAATTGTATTTAAATTATTTAAACTACCTCTTTATTTTTATTATTCACACCAACACATTTACCGCCAAACATTACAAAACAACTTAAAACATTGAATTACACTTTTGTGTCCTAAATTATCATATTCTCTACTAATAGAGATCAAATAGCAATATAAAAATGTGTCTTCTCATTTATAAATATTACGTTTAATCTATTTCAAATGGCTTACAAACTTTCCCGTTTACAAAAATAACGATGCATAACTCCAGCATCGTTTGAGAGTACGTTATAGCTACATTAAATCTGACATGAAGAGCACATTCCCGCAACATTTGTTTAACTTAACATATATCGGAATGTTGTTGTTTCACGGTTTTATGATTCGTTCATCAAATGATAACAAAGATTAGCGAGTAATTCCACAACCAAAACAGACGAAGTTAATAGGCAGTTTGCAACGTGTAACGTGCAAGGTGAAGGAGGGGATTATCTTACAAATACTTTGTTAGTGAGCTTACTGTGGGATTACACGCTATACGCACCATCTTTTTCTGCTGCCCACTCGAAGCTGAAGTAAGCGTGCAAAAGTAACATGCTGCGTGTAACTGTGAACTGCTAGATACGTCTGCAATATAATAAAATATACATGTTAGTGGCTTGCATCTGTCCGCTACTGATAGCACCTGTAACAGAAAATATAACGGGTGGAGCTGGAGACCTTCCCTCATGATACTTCATGGTGGCTGCTGCATCTAAAACAGATTAGTAGGCCGTTGTAGAATATTTATTTACAACTGTAGGTTTTAATCTACGTGTGGGACATCGGCCGTCTGTGTTTGTCAGTTAGTGTGTTGTATCAAACCATTCAAGTGGATGTGAATGAGTCCCATTGTAGATTTTAGTTTATGTATGTGTTGTTTAATGAACAATTTTGTAGTTTAGTGCTTCCAGCTTTACGTTTACTACCAGAGATCAAGTTCTGTTATTTTATTATTGGAATATATTGCAATAAACTACTCTAAATTGATTAACAATATAGTAACATAACATATTAAATGTTTTTTCTTATAATTTAAATTGTAGAACATTATACTTAAACAGTTTAATTGCAGTATTTTCTATTATACTTTTGGTACATTATTGCACATAGCCTGTCTAATTAGTATTGGTAAAGCAATCACCTTAAAACTGTATTAAAACCGAAAATACATTGAAATTTATCATGATCTGTACTTGCTCGTGCTACTTTTTGAAATCTGAAAGTTGGTAGTTTATGACTGGCACCTTTCCTGACATTCGTTATGGCACATGCCCGAATATTTCATACTATACTGTGCAAACTATTTGGAACAATGCAAAACTATTTTTTCTTAACTATACTTTTATTTATTCTCTGTTTTTATATACACGGACAAATACATGTATCAGTAAGAAGTATGTTCTCCTTTAGCAGAAATTACCTCTTGAAGAGTTTTTGGCACTAACTGCACTAGATTAGCATACATTTTCTTAACTTCAACATCGTGTAATCACACTTCTGCAATTACCAGGCTAAACAATCCAGTTTTATCGAAGTAAGCTGGAACAAAAAAATCTAATGTATTTCTTCCTGACCTCAATAATTGTCTAAGATCACATCTGTAAGGCTTTCAGAAAACTATTTTTACTTTAGCACGCAATTCAAATTAAGGCAAATTTGAGTTTAGCATAGCACTATTTTAGAACTAATACATATTTGTATTCTAAATGGTAAGTGAATATAATCAAAGGTAAATTTAAAATAAAGGAATGATGAAACACACTTTTATTCACTTTTAGTTTATAAATGTTTCTTCCTTATTGCTTCTAGTGTAATCGCATAGACGAGAAGTTCCCGCTTCTTACGTAGTCTCAACAGTCTCAAAACTATGAATATAAAGGAATTTCGTGAAAGCTGGATATTGTTTGAAAAGTTATATACTTGTTTTATTTTATTTTCGTAATTTTTTACCTGATTCTTTTTAAACATATGATATCTTATGTTTAATATTTTAAACATTCACATATGAAGTGAAAATACATACACATTTAAGTAACAACATACAAAAACATTTCACTAACATAACATTAATTTTGAAAACCTCATCATAATTACACACACTTTACATAAGAAAACAAGGGATTCAGCCCTTTACTTAATTTATAAATGAAGATATAAGGGAAACGATTATTCATATTTTATTTTTATTCCATGAAACGAAACAATTTAATTTTATACTTTTATGTTTTCAAATTTTTGTTATTCACTTCTACAATAGATTACCCCCACACTGTTTCATGAAAAAAACTGTCGATCTGTTTAGACGAGAAAAATTAAAATCAATTTATTTATAGATACAAGATGGATGTATATTTATCAAACGGTTCTACTTCACAAACATTATTAAAATTGTAACGTTGAACGTTTCGTTTGTTCATGATTCGCTTGTTTACACAAGTTTTAGAACTCACTGGCAGTTTATTTACCAAACAATAAGCTATCTAAACAGATTCTAACCGCATCATCCAACTATGAATAATACACTATGCATACTGTATTTTTACAATGTTTATGGATGATACACAATTTATATTAGAACTAATGACAGTATAATCTGATAACATGCTGCATTTATATAGGTCAAACCTTGCAAGGAAATAAATCTAGAAGACATCCATCCGTGAAAGCACATTCATGAAAATTAAATATTTTAGCTTTTACAAATAAACAAAAAATTCAACGGTTAATGAATAAACTTTGAACTTGACGAGTGAGAAAGAATTACTTAATAATAGTAACATTAATACTAATTCTCACACATGACTAACTCAGTACTGGCTGAGTACGTTTTATTATTAAACCTCTTTTATTTTTATATTTATTATTATATAACTGTATAATTTGATAGTTGTAGCTCATGTATTATTGATGATGACAACTCTGTCGTTGAAAAGTGTTAGATTATTAAACTTATGTGGTGTGTGCGAATTAGTGTTATTGTTATTATTCTTAAACGCATTATGAATGTGATTGGGTAAAGTCCTTGCCTTTTTCGATTTTAAATCAGTAGGCCTAATAAATGAGTAACAGACTAATTTTCTCGCTTGCATATTGGCCATCAAATAACAATTTACGTACAGCATACTTTCTGCATGGTATGATGGCAATTAATTGTCTAGCAGAAAGCACAGTGCCCATTGTGTTATGTGGAGTTTAAACCAGTAATAAATAAATGTAATCGGAGTTTCTCGTTTGTTTGTACGTCATCACACCACACTTTAGAAACGACATACTTTAAGCACTGTAATATGGCGTCTGTCTAGCAGAACGTACTGTACATTATGTGTGTAACTCACTATGAGTGATCACTGTTTTTATTTAAATGTTGATTTCGGAATTGCCGTTTCTTCTCCTTACACTTATAATTTTGTCCTTCGTACAAACACAGTTTAATAAAACTTATTAAGCCCAACATTCAAGATTTTGTAACAATAGGATTTCTGCAAAGAATCAAATTTACTTCCCGCTTTAATAAACCCGACCTGTGTAAGTTTAATACAAAACGTGGACATTCAATTTACAAACGCCTGCTCAAGTAGAAATACAGTACGTAACTTTTTTGTATTTCAGGACGCAGGTATATTGGCGTGTTTAAGAACGACTTTAAGATGAAATTAACTTACGAACACGTTCAAAATGTATTTTGCTAATGTTTTAAGCAAGGTTTGTTTATTATTATTTTGGTTTTACTTAACGAATTTACTTCAATAATGAATACTGAATAAGCGCCTTTAAAGCAAATTAAAATATCTTTTCAGGCAATTTCAGACTCAGCAACAAAAGTTTTAAATAAAAGTACTTTGTGTTAGTTATTGAAAACATTCAGAAAATTGCAAAATTTGGCATCGGTGTCAAAATCAGGTCATAAATAAATTTGTGCAATTGGTTTCTATGTATTTATATTTGTTTAACTTGAACACAAATACATCTGTTGCAACCTCTCTTTCAGTCTCACCCTTTATTTTTCAATAGAATAACTTACCCCTCGGGAACATAACTGTCAAAACATTGCTTAGTATAGGATAGGCGTTTCAAAATATTTAAGGACTAAAGGCTTAAGTCTCAGTGCTGGGAAAGGAAGATAAGAGGAAAATATTAGAAGTGCTCAACGTTACTCCAGTTTACTCATTTTATATTTTTGAGTTTAGCACTTCCAGCTTTACCTTCATTATCAGAGAACTTTAAATCAAATTACTGGAAAATATTAGCGATAATAAATTACCATAATAATGTAGTTCCATAAAAGATTAATGTGGTTATAATTTAACGTTGTACAAAAATCTATGTATACATCTATTTATTCTAATTGTGTACTACTGGTAAGTCAAATTACATCAAAGCTGTGCAGTTACTGCTCTTGAATCAACTAAAGGATATGGCTTTAAGAGCAAAAGAAAATAGTGAAAGGAAATCAATTTTAAAAACTATCTAGGCCTAGTAATATTTTGGAAGGCTAAAATTCTCTTTTTAAAATAACACAAAGGATGGTAGACACACATTTTTGGCACAATACGCTAACAATTTCAATTGAATACGCTAACATCTTTAAACTACTAGAATAGAATAAACTTCCCAAAATAGAAGCATCATTTTGGGAAATATCTTTAAAACTAGGTATATCACAACAACACTTTGAAACTAAGACTTACATGACAATATGATACAATCATTATTAAAAAAATATATAAATAAAACAGGCCCCTCCAGATTTATTAACGTTTCTAGTTTTGATTATTTTAATATATGTGAGTTAGCATGATCACTTTATATAATGTTAAATTTAATTGTGCTAGCTTTATCCGTGCTGTAGCAGACATTTGAAAATCTGGAACCTTTGTTTTCTACATAAGCAAGTAATAAACTTTTCCACAAGAATGTGTTAGACATTGATGGGAATTACTACTTTATCTAAACACCAGCCAAAGCGTCGGGAATCTAGGGCAATATTAATATTCCTGAAGGATAATATTTATTCCCGTGCAGATCCAAGTTAGTATAGCTACATCATACATTAATATACGGGTATATATATCAAAGTTTCAGTATTTTATAACATGGTAAAATAGTTTCTTATACATTACAGCTTGGAGTGAAATGATTTAAAGTGCATATCGTGAATCTTTGATTTAAACGTAAGCTTTTTATTGCAGTTTAAAATACGTAACTCAGACATGTCAATATTTCAAAACCTTCTAGAGATATATGTCTTCATTTTTAAATAGGTAAAAAATATTATTGCCTTATGGTCTTAGAAATATTTTCCATACATTTCAGAAGTAATTGAAGATACATGCATGTAAATAGAAATCATAGTGTACATAGAAAATAGTTCTCAATTAGCTAGAATCCAAATTTAATGTTCATAATAGGCTGGGTTGAAAAAAATACAGAATACGAAATTATTAAAACTATGTTTATAGTTATTAAAAAAACTAAAAACATAGGAAATTTAAAATACAGTAATAATATTATTTATTTTCTTAGTTTTTTTCTAAGTTAAATTTTACTTTGAATGTTGGGAAATATATAAAACCTACTTAAAGTATTTGATGATTTGTGGAAGAAAAAACTAAGGTAAACAAATAAATATTCTTTCTTTTGGTAATCCATATATATATAAAGAAGAAAAGCACGTTGGTGTGTATGATACAATTTGCAGTTGTGTTCGTTATGCACTTTTAGACAATTTGACAGATCGGGACCAAATTTGGCACAGTGGATAGTTATCAAAAGCTATTGCCGTAAAAGTTATTTTGATTGCTTACTTGTATGGAGTTAAAAATGGAGTAACTACCCAAACACAATACGCCTTTATCTCACATGCGAATAGAGATCTGACATGTGATAAACAATAATAAAGCCATCAAGTTTTGGTTATTTGCGTTTGAGGGAAGAAAATGGGTTTACCGACCCCCTACAACAATAAATATCCATTATTTAACTTCTCTGTAAGATATAGAGCTAAAATGTTGTACATTTGTTTTATAAATGTTACATAGAATAACCCATCGAATTTCGGTCACTACCATCTAAAAACAGATAGCTACTTCTACACAATAAATATAAATTCCCTAACTTACTGTAAGTTAGAGAGTTCAAATTAGATACATATAATATTTAAGTTATATGCAAGAAATAAAAACATTTGCATTTCGATTACATGGGATAACTACCCTAAAAAATAAATAAAATTATACTTTCTATGAATTTAGATACCGGAAACTTGGTACATATATTATAGGAAAGCAAAAACAATGGTGTCCGGACAGTTCCCTACACTGTAACTTCCACACACTGCCCAAAATACTGAAACTTCCTCACAGCCCTTGGACGTGGCTACCTGTTTAGTGACTCACAAATAATCTCGACTGATATTTCCACACACATCTCCCCAACCCCCTCCCCCAAGGAACTAGCCTAAGTTCATTAACCGCTGTAGTGTTAATGTAGGCCTACACTTTTGCCAGTTAGCATTGTAGGGTACAGGGTGTTGGCGTAAGTTTACTATTCGACCCTATCCTAATATTTTTGCAGACAACGACGTTGTTTTACATTCTACTGTTAAATGTTGAATGCAGGTAAACATACTGTGAGTAAATACTACAGGTTAGAACCTTTTAGTTTTTTTTTCATTATTCTCGCATTTCTGTTGCCATAGGTTAGTCTAGGGTCGAATAGTAAGCTTGCGCAAATCAGACTCTGCATTTATTTTATTTTGATGGAAATTACATTACATCACAATGATAATTTCGAACCGTGTTAGTAATGAAGTACATAGACCGATCGCTTTTCTTCACTCCAAAGGAGTATTATGTTATGGTGCATTGTAACTGGCGCGGCTGTAACGAACAGTTGTTTAATACTGGAATATTTACATCCTTATCCATTACGTTTATGTACATAGGCCTATTGTTATTTTAAGGTAATATAGTAAATCACTTGTCCCCTGGTAGTTATGCCAGATAAAAAAAGTAAGCATTTTATTTTAACATAAACTAATTATAATTTATAATTAAAATTTGGTATTATTGAAGTGGACACAAGAAGTTAAGTTGGAGGTTTACGTTTAAAAAATAATATAATTATTACGTACATTCAAAGAAATAAAATGCTTACTTTTTTTCTTAATACTTAGCTGGAATAAATTACCTGGGGACAAGTAGTTAACTATATTACCTTAAAATAACAATATGTACATAAACGTAATGGATAAGGATGTAAATATTCCAGTATCAAACAACAGTACACCGGGAGTGGCGACGTGTCACCGCCTCGCGCTCATTTAAAAACGATTTCATAATGAAGTAATCATTTTATCACAAATCGGTGAATTGAAAAGTTTAGGTGAACTCATCGGGTACAACTTTCCCGCTAAAAGTTTGTTTGTAACCCAAAAATAAAAACTTTCCTCGCTTAGTAACTGTTCCATGTCAGTCTGTGATAATTCTCAAATATTTTCAATTATTAAAATTCGAATACCTGTTAAAATAAGAGTATTTTTATACTGTTAGAATAGGTACTTTCTGTAGATTAAGAATATGCAAGTTTTATTTTACTGAAGCTTTTGGTGTTACAACAGCCAGTAAACGACAGCGCGCACAAGGAGTCTTCGCAGATATCAACACAGTGACGTCAGAGTGAAACTGGCGGCACAGTGCCGAGATCAAAGGAACGGTTTAGCCCTTGTTATAGAGCCCTGGCCTTGCTCAGGGGGTCCCTAAACGGATATTTCCACAAAAATCTCAACATAACTTTCTTGTGCAGTATAGTGAGAAAGTAAAATTGTGTTGCTAAGCTGGTTATCATAATCAGCTGTTTTATCTGTTATTTTATGTAGGTGGTTACTATGGCAATTATGTGTACATATTACCGTTAAGAGAAGTAAAATAAAATAACTAGGCGTAATTTAGCATTGTGTTTCTAAGCTGGTTATCCGAATCCGAATATGCTATTGCAATGAATATAAGCATTATATGTTTGTAGGTCATGGGTTTACATTTTATAATGTTCCAGTACCTGGGCGACCGAGCATCGCTCAGTATTTTTTTTTTTTATAATTTTTTTAGGAAAATGTATGTAAATACGAATTGCGTACTGAATAAATATGATTATTTTTCGATCTTACGTAGCCTACATATGAACTGTTTATTTAAATTTAAAAAAGACATGAGTGTTATTAGTTCTTACATTTTATTAGAATTTTTTCAGATATAAAACCTATCCCTTTGAAATCCTGACGTCCAAAAACCTCTATAGATACATGTAGGTTATGAACCTATCCAACGAATAGGCCATATTTGATATTGTTTATGTATTTTAGAAATAACAAATAATAATTATAACCATTAGATAATTTATATTACCTTCATAGAAATACAAAGAATGCAGAAACTGGTGAAAAGGTTTTCAGAACGCTTAGTAACAGCACAAAAATAATGTTTTAGTTACGTTTGGTGTTTGAATAAAGAAATCAGTTGAAAATTATACCACCTGATACATTGTTGTTAATGATTTATGTTTGTTCAAGCTTATCTTATTAAACGAGCAATTCTTGTATATTTTCTATTCGCTTATACTTAGTAACTTCAAAGGTGGTATATAAAAGAAGATTAGAGTTTAAATTGTTTGCGCATTTTTATGAGTTTATGCGCATTTTTGCTGAAATAAGACCTAGCGCATTCGATTCTTCACGTCAAAAACCCCCTATATGAAAATTTTCATCAAAATCGTTAGAGCCGTTAGCGAGATCCCCGAAATAAATTTATAAACTAATATACCAGAATTGCTCGTTTAATAATGTTCCATACAAAACGCATCAAACAATGAATTTATTTGATTACATTCACGGCTGTATGAGATAATATCCCTTTGCCTTCCCTACACGGGAATATATTAATAAAAACAAAATAATATCCCAACAAATAATAGCGTTGTTTCCATTTTTTCAAATTGAATTATCATTTAACTCTATTTTTATTCTACCATTTGATAGTTAAATTCTTTACTTCTAAGTAATTTCACTTGTTTACTAAATAATTATCATGAAGCTTCTTCTTTGCCCTTTCCCATTTTTTCCCTCTTAGTGTCTTGATACGAATATTGAAATTGAATACTTTTAATAAATTACAATTAATTAGGTAAAAAACGAGTTGAATTTTGTTACTTCACATCGGCATAGGAGATACTCGTAGGCTATGTTCAAATACGCTTAGCTTCAAATACAATAATTTGATGTGTTAATTAAGTGTTAACAATCTAGGCTTATGGTAACCTAGGTTACCGCAACACCTCTCTTCAAACATTACGTGTCGCTCAACATATGTCAACCCCCCCCCCCCCCCCACTAAATGATTGACGTTGATATGCAATATTTATCCGTTTTTCTTGTTTTCCTTGGCGACGCGACGTTGTGACAGTTTCATTTTTCTTCTTCACGTCACCTCTTAATGTTGAACAATATATCGTCCCACAATGCTGTCACCTTCTCTTGATGAAATTGTATTCCGTTTGTCATGCTTATACTCTTTCGTTCCGAATGCAATAAAATGATATCGATGGAAATGCGTTTGTTACTCAACATATTTGTTATGTCAGAGTTGTGTTTCTCTACGATTCAGTTTACGTACAATGACCACCCAATTTGTCTTCTACACTCTAAATCCTTTCCTATAATTACCGTCAAGTTTCCAAATGTCGTATTACGGGTGATAATGCTAAACTTTCAACACTTATGAATTGAAACCCAAACAATTTAAATAGATTTAGTTTTTGTCAATGATTACTATTCATTTATAAGGGGAACAAAGTTTAAAATATTTTGAAGCAATAACCCCTTTCTCTCAAATTAGCCAAAACTTAAACGTGTACAGAGACAACCGATAGTTTGTGTAACTCAGAGTAGTAAAATACGTATACATTTTGCTAAACAAACTGACGTGGGCCTATGCACAAATGGTCAGTATTTATATTAGTTGACCATAGGACTGCCGTTAGCTCCAATGTTCAATATTAATGAAAACTACAAAGTTAGCTTAAAATGAGCAATATTGTGGCAGGGATGTCAACCTAGATTGCAAACGCCCTAGATTGGAATGTTCAATTGATTATTTATTTTTATTATCGTTTTTTAGAAATCGATACAGCCTTGCCAAATATACAAGCTTACAATCGATACTAACGTAAATTGAACTACTTCATATTTCCAAAATGTATACATTTAAATATTTAATTGAAACCTACCCCTTAACTGACCTAGATGCGCTTATGAATCCTCGTGATGTATACGAATAGATTTTTCATTGTGGTAATTTGTCACAAATTTTATGAAACTCGTTTTTATCAAGTTATATAATTCACACCTACTCCTAAATTATTTCTCTTCGGGGGCCCTTTCCGTAACGTATACGCATTCGTTATGCTAACTTGTTTTACTAGAGCCACGGTGGCCGTGATTGTTAAGGCGTCAATGCTTTATCAATCGTCATGGCAACCATCAATGGAAAAGTTCCGGGTTCAATTCCCATTGACCCCGAATAATTTTCTAAATGGTTTCTTAACAGACATCGTTGGCTGTGGTTCGGATTCCACGTAAAACTGTAGGTCCCGTCTTCATTAGCCGCAAAACAGCATTCGTGCAAAACAGCAGGACGTTAAAAAAAAACTTGTTTTACTGAGCCTATTTTTGTAGAAAAAAATTAGAAAATTAGCCAAAAAGGTTTTATTTTATGTCACAGGCAAGACCTACTCATGCCTCAGCTCAAAAAATATCATACTCCAACAGATGGAATAAAATAAATTTCAGATTGAAAAAGAAGAGCATTTATTTATTGGAAAATTAAAAAACATAGTATTGAAAAACTAACGTAAACAGAAAACTTTATGGATACAGAACAGTGTATTGTTTGTCAGAAATGTTTAATCCAGAATAACCTCATTAGCGAATTTCCATAGGAAAAATGAGCTATTGCAGTGGCCCTTATGGTGAGACCCAAGGTCGGGAGTAGCAAATGAGCACCGATCATGGTCCCCAGAACACGTTTTGGGGGTTAAAAAAATGTATATATATATATGTATATATGTGTTCGCACTCTAGCGGCCGTATTTTAAGTCCGATTTGGTTAAAATTTGGTACACATGTTGGTTGTCTATGTGGCTCAGACGAGTTCGTTAGCCAAAAAAATCCAACAACCGGAAGTACGTTTTTTGACCGGAAGTAACTATTGTTTTTGATTTTTGCTACGATAATTAAATTTTTTTAGAGTTTTTTCTAAAAATATAAATGTAGGGTGTTATTCTGCACATTTTGTTTTTTTACGCGACCTTATAGCTCGCTTGGTTCCCCCAAAATCGATCAAAACGTAAAATACCATAAAAATACCCGGTTCGAAGCCAAGTGTGCAAACTCGCGAGGCCATTAGGCGCAAACAAATTCTACTAATATATTGCGTACACACAGACAGCTGTTCAACGCCTTCTTGAGTAGACCTATTTCCCAAATTGTTGGTTGAAACCCTAAAACGTAGGCCTATAAACTTGATTTTGGAAATTTGCTCAACTCACGTCAGCGGTCCAGCTGCGTGTCGAATTATTTTCCTTCTTAAACAGCAAGAAAATTAAAAACAGAATACAACAAAATTAAGAACTAAACACTAGCTCACTACAACAATGTCGAGTAACTTGAGTGTTGTAAGCATTTACTTAGTTTATTTGTACAAAAAAGGAGAAGTTAATACTAGGACCAACTGGAAAACTCAAGGTAATTACTGGCTGTTTATTGACATCTCTTCGGACACAGCAATATTCTCTTTCCTAAAAACTGGTCGTAGTTTGCAATGTTATCAACAGGGAGGCATATTGTAAAGTTACACCCAACGTTTTTTATTGTAAACAGCGAACATGATAGTTGTGTTAAAAAACAAAAACTGGCCTTTTAGTTCCTTAGCTTCACTCAAAAAACGGCGTAAAATATTGGGTCAAATATTTCAAGTTATAGGCTTACCAGTTTGATAAAAGTAAATTTTACCAATTATTTTGAATCAAAAGTTTTTTCCTACAACCGAGCGTAAAGTGCTATTTTACGATTTAAAAACACATTGTAAAACGACCGTTTATCGCTAGCCGAGCGGTAAAGTAAACAGCTGATTCATATTGATTGTTGTTGTGTCATATGTTGACTAAAAACCGTAACCACAATAACTTTGTGAGTAATTTTGTTCACTATAGGTGAATAAATAATGGCAGAAGAATTTGATGAAATTGGTATGGAGCTAACTTCTCCAAATACTAGTAACATCGCAAAGGAAATAACACTAGACTTGTTACACGAAAATCAAGAGAGCTGTATGAAAAAAATGTGAAGAATTTATGTGGTCCAGTGAAAAACGATTTGTAGGGAAAATGTAATTGTAATTCGAGTGTAATCGCTTTCGAGAAATTACCGCGCTCCGCTCCTCTCAAGCGATAAAGACATACTTTACGTTTACGCTCTTAATACATAACTATTTCCTACAACCGAGAGTAAAGTGCTATTTTACTATTTAAAAACAAATTGTAAAATTACCGTTTATCGCTAGCCAAGGGATAAACAGCTGATTCATATTTGATTGTTGTTGTGTCATACGTTGACTAGAAACCGTTAAACTAACCACAATAACTTTGTGAGTAATTTTGTTCACTATTGTTGAATAAAGAATGGCAGAAGAATTTGATGAAATTGGTATGGAATTTTAGGAAAAACTATGGTATTTTCGGTTGTGTGAAAAATGTAATATGTAGTTTGAGCATACATATGTCTTTAAGCTTTTAATACATAAATAACTATTCAAACACTCTATTTATAGAAATGTGGCTGGAAAGGTGGGTCAACATAACATAAATTTTAAAAAACACTTAATTGCATCGACAAATATAAAAAGTTTTCAAATGAACAATTTGGAGGTACGATACATCCTTTAATGGTCGTTAAAATTTGTAATTTTCTCAGTAATTTGAATGGAACTTGGTTGCAACTGCTAACGTTTCTGAATAAGAAATATTTCGACCAAATTCGTGTCACTACACCCCGATAGTAGTTCAGTAGGTGTTTCTACTTTTAAATAAATCAAATTGAACCCACAAACCTCAGTAGTATCAACCTCATTGATAAGCGTGTTTGGTAGCCTGTCTCAATCCACTACGTCGGGATTAAACACGGTTGTAGCAAGGGTGTGTAGGCAGCATTTAGCATAAAGTTGCCTAGTGTTGGAAGAAATATCGTAGAAAAATCTAATATACAATTTGTACTGGTATGTAAATATGCACGAAAACTGTGGACTTATCTTGTATGTATTATTGGTACTAAACGTAATGCATATCAATATAAAGGGTTGGGGAAAGGAATTAATACTGGAACTGTCTATCTCAAATATAAATATGCGTTTGTCAATTTATGCATCAGCTGATTGAAGATGTTCAGTGTTGATACTATATTCAGATTTTTACTATAATATTTTCACAAACAGCTGATTTTATACTTTAAAATAATTTGCATTTTTAGTTGCCAGGTTCAGTTTTTATTTAGGAGTAGGCCTAAGTAATGCTATTAATATACTGTGAGTTTGAGGTGTGAGAAGGAATTATTTAAGAATAATAACATAACACAATTCTCACAGGCAAACCATTAATAATCAATCATGTTTCAACCACAAAGTCTTCATCTTCAGAGTTATATGAGGTACAACTAACAAAATATAACTGAGGAGGATTGCTCCACTACTTTGATTAAAAAAAAACATTAAACATTAGTCTGAGGATGTGCTATTGGATGATGGGTTTATTGGATAATGGTAGTGTTATAAATATAACTTTTCATTAACTTGTTTTAGTTACTGTTTGTGTTTTGTATTTCTGGTTTTATTTTGTTCAGTAAATATATTTTTCCTCAGTGCTCATAAAATGTTTGTACATTAAATATTATTCACCAACTTAGCTTTGAGGTTATTATAATTTTTGCAATGACCTTCCCTAGTATAAAATGCAAACAAATTCAATTATAACATTTAAAAATACAAATCCTAATTATTAAAATTAGGTAGTTCGATAAATGTGGGAAGTAGTTCATTAAAGATGCAACGCCCATGAGTCTAAAATATTTTGCCTGTTCTGTATTTAACGAGACTAAAGGTAAAGTTTTTCTGTTGCAAAATCTACATTACAGGTACTGTAGTCAGGTGGGATATTAAAAAATTCAACATCAAAACCCACCCTTTCAACTACAGCAGCAGCAAACTAACCATTCTAATCACAGGGGAATAGATGTCTGAAATTTACAACTGTAAATAAAAAAACACAGCATCGAAATTGTATTTTTTTATTTTGTGTTTTTACAAAATACTTATTACACCATTTACAAATACTATTCACATTGGTTTATTAACAAAATTGTACAAAATTACTAAAATGACAATATTTTATTTTTGGATTTATGTTTAACAGTTCTAATTATGATATTAACAGTTATTTCTTTATGCGTTAATAATAATGTTGAACCAAAGCAGACATTCTCTTCTAATTGTGATTTACACTATGTACCTAATAAAATACATTTATAGGTTTACTTTTTACCATTTCTACAAATGACAGTACAATCTTTATCAACTTGCAAACTATTTCCGGGCTAAGAAATACGTAATAAGGTTTAAACTATTTTATTTTCTTGAAAAAAAATACAAAATTATTGATCACGTCTGCTATTTAAATATACTTTAAAAAATGTTTTGGCTCCACCAACTCCGGTTTATTCTTATTTGTTTTAAAACTAATATATGTCCAATAATATAGAAGAGGTATTAAATTAAAGGGATTTGTTGTATCCAACATGAACTTTTCAATATACATTTTAGTTACATAAACTAATAACTTTAACTATTACGCCTATTAAATTTAGAATAATTATTATACTCATCTTTGTGACAGTAGGGAAGGCGAGTGGATTTATATCAAAAGATTGGATTGTTTAAAACTGTTTTTTTTAACATGTTAATTTTAGGCCTCTTTAAATATTTTGTTTCCCCATCCTTCCTCTATGGTAATCAGGAAGGGAGGCTGAAGTGAATTAATCAGTAGTTGTATAATTTTTAATATGGGATATTTAAAGCTTGTTAACTGTTACAAACGTTATTTGTACACCTTCAACAAAGTAAATGGGACAAGATGGCAGAACTACAGCAAACGGTGTTTTTCTTGAATTTATGCTCGAGTATAGTTTAAAAGAAATTGGAGCAAACCGGTGAAGGGGAGACTTTTTAAATAAAACATTAGCACACATTCCAAACTGAACACATTTTGCTAAAACATTTCTAACGTGTAAAGTGTTTAGGCCTATTTCACTAACTTATAAAAAGCATAACACAAGCGTTACATACTTAAGGCCACTATGGTGAAGTTAAAAACATATATTCTGACCAGCAGTTTACACAAAAAATTCAGCAACGCGTCTTTTACTGTACAATAAATTTTCAAATCTATAAATCTTTAAACAGTTATTTATATGAAACATTTATTTAATATATGTTATAATATGTAAAATTGTGCCCAATGATCTTTCGTGTATACATTCTTCAGCACATTTTATCCTGTTAAAGACAACTTTATTATTTACAGAACCTTATCCGTACTAAAATATCAACAACTCTTTCATAATTATAATTTCATCTTTGAAAAATAAAGTAATGTTGTAAATTAATTTTAACAATGTAAAATACTTTTTGAATTATATGTCTTGTTTGCAGTTACAAATAAGATTTAGGCCTATATAAAAATTATAGTTTAGAAAACTAAATTTATTATTTACGATTGTTTTAATAATAAATTATATTTATGTACTACCTTATTTTATAACTTTTTTTAGAAATCCCTTCTGAGGCAATAAAGTACTCTTTAGTAATGAAAAATTATTAAATTTTTTCTTATGAAATTTGATAAATAGGTTAACTTTTCACCATCTCAGTCAAGTTTGTTTAAATCACAAAACAATCTTGCATAGTTTTATTGTTGCCTAATCATTCAAACGCATTTTTATGTTGCCCATATAATTTACACACAATAGAAAACATATTGTGCAAATCCATTATAAATAATGTAGCCTAGATCATATTTTACAAACAAATTGAAACATTACAAATTTAGTTATTTAGTTAAAACTGTATTATAGTTAACATTGATGAAATCTTTTATTAGCACCACTGTTATAAATGTTGCATATTGTCTTTATATGTTTAGAATTTCACTGTTTTATTTACTTTTACAAAATTAGAAATTTTTATTATATACAAAATGTCTAATTATAGCCGTAAGAAATTAAAGCTGTACCTAATCAATGACTAGTAATAACATTTAACAATTATAGTGTATGATATATTTACATTTATAGTTCATCGTCAGTAGGCAGGTTATGGTTAAAGAAAATAGACAAATAAGAAATATTATGTCAGAGAGAAAATGCAATGACTGCTTGAGAAATATATAGTTTAGAGTCCAGAAACTAACTTTATGTCCAGTTAGAAATTTGTTTTTTTTTGAAGAGACAAATTTTACAAATAGAGTATCTATGGTGAGGTATAAGCTTCCAAATATTTGATGTAAGTTGTTGTACCACGCCAATGGAAGTTGTATCTACTGTTCTAAAAACATGATCTTTTTGCGAATCAAGAGAGAATTCCTAATACACTGAAAAGGGGTATAGTGCAGTTCGTTTATGCAGAGACCACTCAACTGTTTGACGCTCACTCATGTTGCTACTGCGCATCCAAACACCCTGTGCCAAGATGCAACTATACAGAGTGTTTCAGAACTCTACACAATAACGTTTTCACACAGCCGCCATTTTGTTTTTCACTTGGCAATTTTTATCTCAAACATACTAAGTCTGTGAACAAAAATTGAAAACAATATTTTTGTTCTACACTAATCTTGAGTACAAAAGTACAACGAAGAAAATTTCAGTGTTTAGGTACTATTTGGTTATTCCTTGTTCTGTAGAAAAACGCAAAAGTTGTGTTCTTCATTAACAAATACTACCTTTTTGTCTCTTATTAGGCCTACTTATTTCGTAGTTTGGCATTTTTGCTATATAAAACTCCATGCAAAAGTTTTACTTCGCATAATATTCATGTTTTAAGATACAAATTTACAAGCGAAAAAAACTAAAATTACGGCCGTATGAAAGACTGGGGGTTTCAGAATTTTTAATAATGATATTGTAAATTTTATTTTTGGAACAGAAATAATACTGTACTTAAAGAATTGTGTAACACCGTGTTTAGGTTCCCGTGTCTAACTGTAGCAGTACAATAAAGTTTCCAAAAATATATGTCGAGTTTATGAAGTCCGATTGTCTCGAGTTCTAAAGTATCTGGATTACGCCTTAAGTCAGATATGTTCTCAGAGTCTGGTTGCTTCAGAGTATAGCTCAAACTGGATGTCGAAACAACTACCATGAGGCAAAGTGGAAGTGAACAAGATGATCAAGTGGCAAGATGGGCAAGATGCAAGGGTGAAACCAATGCATAGGACTGATGGGAAGAAGTGCTCAAATCCCTGGAATCTAATTGGCTATACGCTAAAGTAATCCACACTCTACTGACACTCTCTTTCGAATCTCGAAAAGACTTGCATTTTATTCTTTCAGTTGATATTTTTCCAGTCACCGCTTCTATCAATGCGGGGTAAAATTCAAGAGATGTCCTAAGTAGGTTTCAATTTTAAGCCAAGAAAAATTATTTAACCAATAGGGACTTCGATAGCTCAGTTGGTAAGTGGGCGGGTTTTAATACGTAATGATCTGGTTTGTCTTAGGTTCAAATCTGGCTATTGTTTGTAAAATATAATTTTAAAAAGTTTTGTAAATATGATGAGTTTCGATCAATTTAATTCCAAATAAGAATTGGAACCACCAACCCTTCTCAAACTTACGATGCAATATTTGGAAATAATACAAACCTTTTAGATTTTATCGTCAGTTTGTGTAGTGTTAGTCTACAAACAAATGGTACAAATACACTACACAAAATACATTTTATTTAAACACTGAACATATTTTATATACAACTAATCTTATATTTATAACTACACAAAACTATGTATTCCCTATGTATTTATGTACAAACATATTCGAAAAATCCTAAATATCACAATTAATTGTTTTATTCTAGTATATTTTTTAAAATATCCCACTGTTTTCGTACTACAGAAAACAACATTTACACCAGCTAGAGAATTTATAAAATATATTTTAACTAGAAACATCTTTATAGAGTATTTACAATATAATAGACTACTGTTACTCTACAAAAATGTATAACTACATATTATAACACAAATAAAATATCTATTAAAAACACACTCAGACAACATGGCACTCACTTTAAACGTGTTCTATTATGCTACATTAAATTTTAAATACATTTTCATCTTACTGCAAAGTGGCGGTAAAAAGTTTTTTTTTAATGTTTGAAAAAGTATTTATACAGCCAGCTGTGGTTATCTAGAGATCGAGTTGTTTGGATTACAATACAAGATTTTATTTTATACTCTCGGTTTGATAACAGCTTTTCTTTGGAATAACATTTTAAAATATGTTTGTTTACTCAAAATTTAATTTTACTAGGATAATTTGCCATTTACTATGGTTCAAAAATGGTCCTATTTTGATAAAGTATATATCGTGTGATTTTGTAGTCAACGAATAAATCTTTACAAAATATGCTCTATGTATAGGACAGACCGAAGGTACAGAACATACCAAAAGAAGCTATAACATAAGCCGCAAAACAAAATGCAATTTTGGTATCCCGAGGTTGTTAATGACTGATTACAAAATGATTGAATCGAGGGTATTTTAGGTTTACTAGAACCATGGTTGGCTGTATTATAAATTTATTATAAATAATAATTTGATCTTAATATAACTTACAAAAACTGAACTTTTACTAGTACAGCGTATTTATTGTTTGATACATTTAATTTCAACGTAATTTTGACAAACTTACAGATTTAATTATAAAAACTAAAGAAACTTGCAAGGAAATACCCTATTTCAAAATATTTTCTAATGTAAACTATTTAAATTAATAATTGTATTTGTAAAATTTCAAATAGACTTATAATCATAAGTAAAATAGTGATAATTTTATTTAGTATATGTTATACTTTACTAACATTATAACAATTTTTTTTGGGAAAAAACATTTTTTTGTTCTTCTAATATTGAATGGTCCGTTTTATATAGAACGCCCATTCAATATTTAAATAATACAAAAAACAAAACATAATTTCACCAAAGTGTTTAGAGCTAACTATATTGCAAACGTAAAGCTGTGAATGGTTGTTATTGGCGGACCCCTTTTGAATAAGTCATACTGTATAAAAAAATGTTTCAAAGGTAAGTATTTATATTTCGTAGTAACAATTGTTACTTGAACCGTAAATAAGTTATGATAACTAATTAGTTTAAACGCTTGCAGTTATTTATTATTTTCTCAAAAACTGGATTTCCCCAAAAGTTACTGATTTTGTTTTTGTTGTTGCAGTAGCGTTAACTACATTTAACGTAAGCTTGTAAAACTTTTTATTTTATTTTCATAAAAATTTTTCATACGGAAATTTTTTTTTTAACTTTTTAATTTTTAAATCAAACATAGCCTATACATTATAAACAAATTTCAAACGGAAAGAATTTAAAAAAACAATTTAGATTTTAAAACATATAAATTACGAAAAACAATTGTTATTAAAAGCTATTGCGGTACGATTTTTATATATATTATCCAGTGATTCACCAAATTGCTTCTAGTACAACTTGTTTCATATAAAAGCAGTCCCATTCATAATTAAAATTAATACAAAAGAATAATAGTATACTCTAATACTTGTGTGCTTAATGTTAGTGACCTAAGAGTTTCAGTGTCAACTATATTGCGAGAGGATAACGGTTAATACTCGTTACAGGGAGCCGCTTTTACATGGAACACTGTATAAATCGAAGTATCAAAGGAAAATACATCTACCACATTAAATTACTATATTCACAGCTCTAAACACGAGTTTTGTTGAACTTGAACACTTTGATGAACAACTTTAACTATTTACTGTAATTTTTTGTGTGTGTGGATTTTCTAAAATGTTAACAACATTTTTTAGTTTTACTATTTATATATATATTTAGGCCTATTAAACGTTTCATTCAGCATTTGGTTTAAGTTTTCAAAATATGACTAATACATTTCTTTCATGAAAACCTCTATTTTTAAATCAAACGTAACTTACAAATAATAAAAAAACAATATTCTACAGATAACAATTAATTCTTTCCATATTTACCAACTATGCAACAATCCTATAGTCTAGTATTGACTGACAATGTTTTTACAAATATCTGAAAAGTATGAAAAACATTTAAACTGAGTGACACAAGCGGAGATGGTCACATGATGGAACAGCTTCTCGCTCTGTCCTTCAGTTCAGCCTTTAAGTCTAATTTGCTTTTACTCCTTGTAGCTGAACAATTTTGGTATACTTTTTGCCTCTGCAGGACGTGGTTTTTGTTTAACTTGCCTAGGGCAGCTAGAGCGGCGACTTCGAAGGCATCTCTCACTGCTTTCCCTGATGTTTTTGCTGAGGTTTCCACGTACGTGGTCGCCCCTACTTGTCTACTGACTGTCACAGCCTGGGAATCAGAACATATTTTAATTAGAGCTTGCTTAGATAAGTTTACAACATTTATTTTGGATTAAAACTTAAATATTGATTAGGGAATTTTTGGGTTGAATATTCTACGTAGTGGAAAAGAATATTCAATAGTGGAAAACGTTAAGTTCAGGTCAGCTGGTCAAATTTGTTTAATCTAATTTATTGTTTTTCGTAAAAGAATTCGGGTGATTAAAGAATTACGGGTTGAAGCATTTGACATTAAAATCCTCCTTTGTTTATAAAATAGTAATATTTTTGGTACCGACACAATTTATACACGATGTTCAAAACCCCTTTTGCAGAAAAGTTAAGAATGTTTTTACATAACAAGACAGTATTCGTCTGTTGTTCTTTGTGTTTTGTGTTGTTTATACGTATAATAATTAATTAGTACCTCAAGAACAACTTCGAGAATTGTGCAAGCATTTTTCAGATATAAATGCCTTATAGTGTAATATATTTAACGTTATTAAGTCAACTATTTCAATATGGTAAACTTTTCAAATATAAAAATCAAAAAATAGAAAACTAAACAATTGGCTAAAAATGTTTAAGAATAAATTTTAATTAATTACTACTTAAGAGGAAGTTATTTCTAGAGCCCTGGTTATTTCATGCTGCAAGCTATGATTTCTTATTTAATTAAGTTCCTCGGAAAATAACTGAGACATAATGTGAAATGTGTGTTGTGCAAGGCGCTAAATAATTAACAATGGAATTCAATCATTACGCTCAGAAGAGAATAATACGAGTGTTATGCTCAGGCTCAGACAATCTGTCTGCAGCCTTCTTTCTCACTTTCTAAATTGTTGTGCATATAACCATTGAAACAATTCTCTCTATAAATAAAGGTGTTTTATACTTGGTCAGGGAATTGGGAGACTTATTGTTCCGAAGGTGTTTTAGGCGGAAACCCTGAGCGATGTTCATCGCCTAACGTTCATCGGTAAAAATGTTCCAAAGCCGTGTCCAAAACTCTGGTTTCTCAATAAACAATGATTAATTTTGATGCAAGTAAGTTGTGTATTGTTGTTGTTTTTACGTTTTAAATAATACCAGTACATCTCTCTGTCTTACTTTTCCCAACTCTCTCTTTTTTTTAAATAGTATTTTTTGTTTCAGTTTCCTTACCCAGCTCTCTTTTAGAAAAATTGTATTTGTTTCGATTAATTTCTCTACTTCTCTTTTTTATTTGTATAGTTCAGTTCTGCTTTTCTAAACTCTCTTGTCGAGTAATATTATAATTTAAATTTTTACAGCTTGTTTAATTTTGTGTCTCTATTGCAAATGTAGGCCTATTGAAGTTTTTTATGTTTTACCTACTTGCCTGCTACTTAGAACATGATGATAGCCCCGATTCAAGCTCGTCTTTGTGGTGCGTAGCCTAATACCATGACTGTCCTTTTCATGTTTTAGGTGTATTTCTTGTTTTAAATTTGTAAATAAATAAATATTTCAATTAAGTCTTTTGCTACAGAGTTTAGTTTTTCTGTTTTATTATCTATGGAAGATTTGTTTTGTCATTTCTTGTAAGAAGTTTAGATGGTATCATTTTAAGTGATCATGTTTCTATACAAAATATATTTAACTAGTAAGCCCCGTGAAAAATCACAGGCAGATTAATTAGATACACATCAGAAATACATCTTGTAAAAAAATATTATTTAAAAACCACAGACTTTATCTAGACTTACCTAACCATGCTGACGGGGATTTTTAACTCGGAAAATGTGTACCAACTATAAGGATTATAAAACTGTAGACCTATTTGTTAAACAATTTTCTTTATTTACGTTATTATATACTTAAAGAAAGATAAAAATATTATCTTTTAATTGCTTTTTATTTCATATTGATTGATCAAATAATTTAGAAGTTATTAATATTACAGTGAAAACTTAATACTAATCGAGAATATGTTTATATGTTATAAGAAGATTTACGAATGTTTCCGAAGTTAAACGAATGATATTTCGTATTAAAATTTGTATAAACAAATATATTATATTGATGATAAAAAGTTGTATTTATATACAGTTTATAACCTCAATATTAAAAAAAATCAACTTCATAAGAAATTATAATGATTGAAGTTGTAAACATAACCCCAAAGTATAATCTACGCTGGGTTTTGTTTAAATATTACAGATGATGGGTGAAATCAGCTGTTATATTATATTGTTATTCAAGTATGTACGTACGTATGAAGAAGATGATTAAGAAGATGATTAAGTTTGTATTTACTGCAGCACTAAGTTTGCCTTATTTTTGTTTTACGTAAACTTTCTTTTTTGAGGATGTACTTCTTTAGTCTCATTATGAAAAAATGTGAGAGTGAGTTTGTATGGTGCCCACGCAGAGGGTAAAATCAAAATTCATATGCGCTCGCACAAGTCTTGAAAAAAAGGCTATCAACAGAATAGAGGTAGAGGCACAAATAGAGGTTAATACTTAATGCACAAAGTGTTAAATAATTGTGCATTGGTGAGAAGTTTCTATCTAAAAATATTTTTAAATAATGCACAAAATATGGATCACATTACTGAGAGGTTTTTGTTCATGTTGTTTTAATTAAAAGTATAAATAAATAAATCGTTTAAAATTACCTAGTAATAGTGTCAGTTCTAAAAATAAGCATTGAGGAAAATTGTAGTAAAGTTTCATGTGTATCACAGCTTAAAACATGTACTTAAGGATGCCCAATATCTGAACGAAACACTTATCTGTGTTCTTTATTTGTTATCTTCAGATGTAAAAATAAGTCGCATAAAATGATGAAGTTTATAAATAAAATTATTCTTTATTCCTGAGACAAAATTTTAAATAAATACGCTCAGTATGTGTTATTCTGTAAAAAATGTGTTCCTTAAATAAGGCTAGTATTAATGAGAGATTTGTTTTAATATTTTATAATATACTTCTAAATTATCGATTGGGTTACTGCAGTTGTATGAAATTTTATAGAATGTAATTAAAAGATTTAATTTTGTACTTTCGCAGCAAAGCCGAGCTTCTAAAACTTTTAAATAAATATGATATTCAATGGATATATTCTTTTATGTTCACAAAATCTTCTTACTTATTCACAAAGTATGGCTTAAACTACTGGTGAGTGGTTTTAAAAAACCCGTTTTTTTAATAACATGAAATGAAAGCAAAAATTAATAATCCTGCTTCGATGTGCTATTGCATCGCGCACAGAAAGCACCCACAAAGACGAAAAACACTTATTTTCCTTGTTATAGATAGATAAATCCACTTCCCTTTTCCCCATTACTCAAAATTGTTTAAATACTTTTATAATATGCCTAAAATATACTATCCAAATACTGTAATATCAAAACTTATTACCCTATATATATTACGTTTTATTTAACCATTTCTTAAAATAATAATAACCTACAGTGGTTTAGTTTTGTTTAATTAGATTAGTGGTTAATTTCTATGTAGCATAGGTTTGGTACATTTATTTTTTTTAAATAGCCAAATGATAATTCTCTTTTGCATGAAATTTTAATTAATATATAATTTATTGACAATATAAATTTCTTTACAATAAATCTTATATATTAAATCACAACGAAGAATCATACCTTCTAACGTGCTTACAAAGAGTACACACACCCTCAGCCTAGGGGCCCATACTACATCAGGAAATTGTTTTTTAATACACCAAAAATAAAATGTTGTTTTAATACTGCAGTGACCCTTTTTAATATATATATACTAGCTGGCCCGACCCGGCTTTGCACGGATAGACAAATCAACCTTATACTAATAATTAGCCCAAGTGTTTTAGTTCATTGTAAAAAAAAAAAATGTTCATTGTAGGCCTAACCTAAAATTATATTCAGTTTTTGATCCAAATCAGTTGTTGATCAAAATCAGCTGTTTTAAGCTTTTCATACGAACATCTGTTTTTTGTGCCCATGATAAAATCAAAAGAAATCTTTCTTCTTCTTCCTTAAGTTTGACCTTCCATAAGATTAACATTGAAACTTTGAGGGCCACTGGGGCGTAGCCCTTATCACTAAGTTGTATGAAAAATAGATGTTAGCCGATTCTCAGACCTACTCAATATACTCACAAAATTTCATGAGAATCGGTCAAGCCGTTTCGGAGGAGTACGGGAACGAACATTGTGACACGAGAATTTTATATATAAGATATAACAATATTTTATTTTTGGTGTATTAAAAATTAATGTTTTTACTTTCTCACTATAATATAGTAGGCCTATTATAGAGAAATTATAGTGATCGCAAAAAAAGTCGATGTTGAGATTTTTGTGGAAATATCCGTTTTGGGACCCCCTGAGTCCAAAAAAGTGGTTTTTACAAAATGTCTTTCTGTATGTCTGTATGTATTATGTCTGTATGTAGGCTATACAAAGCTAGAGAGAAAACTATTTAATCGATTTCAACCAAATTTGCACCAGACATGTCAAGTAGGCCTGTATAGATGCACGAAAAAGGGTTTTGAAAATTTTTGAAAAACAATCCCCTTTTTGGCCAAAAAAACCCCAAAAAATCAGTTATTATTTTTTTATATAAAAACGGCTCTAACGATTTTGATAAAATTTGGCTTATTTGTAGCCTTTAATGTGCCCTATACCATATGCAAAACCTCATCTTTCTAAAAATTATCGTTTAGCTAATAATAAGAATAATAACTGATTTTTGGGGTTTTTTGGCCATAAAGTGGGTTGTTTTTCAACATTTTTCAAAACCTTTTTTCGTGCATCTATAAAGACCTAATTGACGTGTTTGGTGCAAATTTGTTCGAAATCGATCGAATAGTTTTATTTCTAGATAATAATAATAATATTTATTAGTTAATCTCCTACTTTAATAAAAAATCACCTCTCCTACCCCACCCTACAAGTCACAGTGGAGCTGTTTAATAATTTAAATATGTTTTGTGAGAAAGTATGTGCCAGTTCCTGGTACCGTTTATTTTCTGATGTGATGCAGACCTCTTATGGTAATTCTGGAAAACTAAATTCATGCCTGGCTGAAATATTGGTTTGTGGTAGTGGGTATAGAATACAACAACGAGAGGAAAGAGGGAGATATAGGCAATATTATGGCAGTGCTATGTACGTTTCCTTTATTAAAAAAAATTAAACTTCTCCTTAGTTCTAACTATACAATTTTAGATTTAGTTAAAAACCAAGCACCTAACAATGAACTTGTAACTCATATTAAACATCAAGAGTGTAAATTGTAGGCTAAAGGTGAAAGCTATATTTATAGAAACGTCAATTAGAGCAAGCAGTAGGCCAGGAATGTTACATAGGGTTTTCGTACTTGCAAACGTTCAAATTAAAGTGAAAGGTTTTCATAATTGTTTTAATTCATTTATATACATATTTTTTTCGTAAAATCTAATATCACGGACAGCCAAAAAATACAAAATGATCGCCATATAAATAAAGAAAAATTTAAAAGCGGAAGTGCAAAACGAAAGATTGCAAAAGAAAAAAGGAATAAAGAAGTTACGACAAAGTCTCGCCGTATGACGGATTATTTAAAGTTGAAACCAAATTCATCTGCCAGCCCGAGTCAACCTCCGAAAATTTTTAGAATGCGAAGTGGTAAGTTTCCTAAAAATAATTATGGTTTGAACACCGTTGCAAGCGACTATGATAACTGAATAACTTTTTACAATCCTATAACGTCTCTTTTTAACTTTTAATTGATTACGTAGGGTTTTACCAGCATTGTTTTTTTGTAACAATGCTTCTGACCTTCACTAGGACGGGCGTACAGCGCTCTACTTACTAACCATAGGTAAGAATCTTTTGTTATTGTCAAGGCCTATATTTTTTGGGTGTCTCAAAATCCAACTTACCAGATTTTCACAACGAAATTCAATGCTTGTTTTTGTTACTCAATTAATATTTTTTAGGCTACTAAATTTTGATATTTGTTTCCTGTTTTTAAGGAACAAATATCAAAATTAAATTTTTTTAATAACTACGCTACTTTAAAGTTTCTTTATAATGATCCAGTATATTTCTGTATCTGTTCTATTTCAGATTGAATATCTGGCCATCTTATAGGCGACTAGATCGCTCATCTACTTTGGAGATTCAATGAAGAACAACAGTCAAATTACAGAGATGGCGATTAAAACAAACCTGCACCCAAAGTCATGGAAAAACAAATTGATTAAAACGATGAGCAATTGGCTGATGAAGATGTCATGTAACATCAACCTGTCGAATCAGGGTAAGTTTAACTAGTGAATCCATTTGTTGGGTCAAAACGTTAAAATCACTAGTTGATCACATGCTGAAAAATAATAAATTGACAATGACTGGGACACTGAACAAAAACAAACCACAGGTTCCCGCATGTTTCTTTCAAGTAAGTGCCACTAACAGTTCTGTTTATCGTTTCGATGAAACAAATACCTAGGTTTCATTTTCTCCTAAAAAATGGTTGTGTTGGTGTCATCAATGCACTGCGATGATACTGTAGATGAGGGGACAGGAAAACCTGAAATAAGAATTGTGTACAACAAGAATAAAGGAGGAACTGACGATTTTGACAAACTGTGCGCAACTTTCTTAACATCAAGAAAAAATCAAAGGTGACAAATCCAAGTGTTTTATGGCATCCTTGACCAAAGAGGAGTAAATGTATATGGGCATTGCATATGCATATGGGGTTTATTTATTGTGTCTAATCCAAAATGGAAATAAAATGCAAAACATAATAAACGATTTAAAAAAAGGTCAGTGCTTCATTGACTTGACATCACATGATCGTCAGAAGCCAAAAGAAAAATATTCCTAGAAGCTTGAAGCTTCAGATAAAAGAGATATTACACCATAAAGATGATCAAGAGTCAGATGAAAAACAAGAAGCAGAACCAGCCGACAAAAAACAAATACGGTGCTATTCTTAAAAAAAAAACAATTTTTAATGATCATTGAGTGGACATCTGTAATAACTGTGCAGAGTAAAACGGTATTTAAAAGTATCTTGGAGTATTTCTATAAATTCTTAGTGTTTGATTTTAAGGGTCTGCTCCAGTAAACGAGAACGCAACAAGGACACGCACTTCCGGTATCACTGTATCCCTATCTAAACAGTGCAATTGCTTGCAGCTGAACGCTTTGACAGTGCCTTATTTCAAACCATTTTATAAGTCTATCTTTTGTAATTGAGTGTTGATAAAAAACCTGAATATTCTTTATAAAATTTCGGATCCGGCTTGCAAATTATTTTTCATTATTAATTTTTTATTGCGTTAGGAAAAAAATTTAAACTTTGTACTTACTAAATGTCAGTTACTTGACAAATGAAAGAAATTTAAAAAAATGTAAATTGCAAGACGGATGCGTATTGTGACTGTGCTTAAAATGAGACCTTGCAAACAATTTTATGATAAAAAGTAAACGAAATAAATGGTTTGAAATTTAACATTGCTCTTATGGGATAAAAATCCATTTTATTTTTACTGGAGCAGACGCTTAAGCTTAAAAATGTTTTATTACTACATAATATCTTTTGAGTGTTTCTAATAATCTGAAGTTAAATTTTGCATTTATAAAACCATAACTATTTGTGTCTATACAATTAATATTTAAAAACAATTAAATATTTAGAATTGTAAAAAATAGGAATTAAAATTCTATATTTAAAATATATATGATTTTTTTTATTTGTGGTGTGTAACACCCCATGTTACCGTATTTCCCCTAACCTTCACCTCACCATTTAATGGTTATACTTGGTTGGCTTCGTAACATTTTTGTGAATTAAGCGGAGCAGCTCGAACAGTGATCTTGACCCTGTTGTTTAAACTTAAATTTCATTGCCTGTAACTATTAATAATGCCTGTAGCTAAGTAACTCAAATGAAAATAATAACTTCAATCTTCTAGTTCTAGCAATCGGTGAATTTTCAAGTAAAAACTATTTTTGCAGAGCCTAATAAACATTTTCGAAAAATTAAACCGTATAATGGTTTACATAAGAATCTAGAGATACAGATACCTGTGCTCTTTTTTAAATGTACAAGTTCTTTAATGTTTTTTTTATAGTTTTTGTAAGTAATTTTTTTTTAAGTTTCCAAGTAGCCGGCACCACAAGTTTAGCCTAAGGGCCCACAGATCATAAACACGGCCCTGCAAACCTCAATTTTTTTGTAAGTATATTTAGTCCCTATTATATTTTAAAAATTAAAGAGATGTATTATTTTGTTTAACTCATGTGGAAACATTATGTCTATTTATTTTATTTGTCTAATAAACCAAACTTTTATGAAAATAAAACTAGCAAAAATGCTTATACTAATTGATATTAAATTGTAGTTAGTGTAATGGAGTAACAATTTAATGTTGTTGAGTATTTCTTATAATTTTAAATAAATTGATTGTCGTTCGTGTTTCGTATCTCTCTACAAAAATATTTTCAATTTTTTATTTGTAAACAATTAAATTATACACTAATAAACGGATTTCAATGGTACTCGCAAACTCCAATGATATTTTGAGCGAGCAAAGCTCTGAGCAGTCTGGTATTGCACATTGTTTACTATGTCAGTTAGGAAGAGACTAGATGGGTGGGACGAGAACCGAAGTAGAATCGCCTCTTGTAGGAGCACTCCCCCGTGAGCAATGCTCCTCTCCGGGGAAATTACTGGCTAAGTAGGAATTGAATATGATGTCTTTAGCTGGTCTGCATACAAATTTAAACCAAAATGTTTAACGCAAGTGGATATAACTACACTTAAACAGATACTAAAGTACACGCTGCTGTAGGATTTTTGTTACTAGGGTATATAGACTCTTGAATTTGACAAGGATTCGGGCTAAATGCTAAAACATAGTTATGTATATGATAATTGTATTTATAATTTTGTTTTGTATTTATTCATATTAAACCTGAATACTAACAGATTCTGGCTGAATGCTAAAACACAGTTTTATATATAATAATTGTATTTGTCATTTTGTTTTGTATTTATTCATGTTAAACATGAATACTAACAAAATCTGGAGATAACATATTTTCTGAAAAGTTCAAATTCAATATTTTTTGAGTAAAGACTATTACCAATAAAATTTGTATTTTTCGAAAGTCATTATTTATATTGATCTTAATATTATTTAAAACTGTTTCATTTGAAGCTAATTTAGCAGATAATAATGTGTGTTTCAATATCGACGGTTTTTGCCACAATTGGTCAGTCATATTTAACACTGATACACACATGAAACATTGCTTCAGAAACGATTTATATTTTAAACTTATGTTAGTGAATCAATTGCGAAGATGGCTAAAGTAAGTAAAGACAAAGAGAAATGTATTGGCCAAGAGAGTAAAGGCGTTAAGCCAGTTTGCTGCAGTTCGGACCTAGTTACTGGCTATCGATACAAACAAAATTAAGCTTGGCTTATGAGAAGGAACCACAAATTAAATAAACACAGTTTCTCATAAAAAATTTGTAATAGTCATAAGTGTTTTGATGACCAAGACTAAAATACTAGGCAAAGTAATTAGACCTGACGGGTCATGATGGACAGCAATTGTAAAATACAATGTCTGTAAATTAAACTAAAAATGACTTTATATTTTTTAAATAACTTTAAGGGGAATAAATTTTGAGTGGGAAACGAGTTGGTGAGCCCAAGTTATACACTAAGGTTTTACTTTGAAATGTTTTAACTGTTATAGAATGGGCTAGAATGTTTATTTTTAGTTTACCTAATGGTGGTTCGTAAACCAGACATAAGGATCGCTTTCTCTTGTCCTGCAGTGCAGAGGTGCAGGATCTGTAACAAGTTGTGGTGTGAGCCATCTCTGTGCTTGAGAGAATTTGTGAGTTTAAGAATGAACTCCTCGAGTGCGGGGATTATCTGTCCTTGTGAGATGGTTACGTTCGACATGGGGGCTTTGCAATTAAACGGAGTGATTTATTTTGGAAGGAGTCCAACTTTTTCTTCCAAGAAACAGATAGAAGAGAGTACCAAGCTGGAGTTACATACGTGAACACTGGGCACATATATAATTTGTACATGGTCAGCCTGATGAAGATGAAGTGGGTTACTGTTTTTTTTTTTATTGGAAACAGTCTGTCCCGGGCTCATCTGGCAATTGACTGTGTTTGCTTAACATGACGGGATTGATTTAGTTTAGAGTCAAACATTATTCTAAGCTATCTGATATGTCGATTCCATGCTATGGGCGATTTGTTCAGAGGTAGTTGGAAATTTGGTTGTCTACGTTTAGTAAAAAATGGATGGCTGAGTTTTATCTGTGTGGAACCACGGTTGCAATCTACCCAACTGTTGGATCATAGCACCATCATCAGCACTACCGTCAACGAAAACCAGAAACCATCTACTGTCGAGGTAAGAGTTTATGATAATATGGTTCTCAACTATATAATATGTATTATAAGCAATGTCTAAGTAGGGGCGTGGTCTACATATGAAACGATTTTGGTTATCGAAAACAGCCGTTTGACTATTAATCTATTTTTGCCAGAAAATTAATTATTAGTTGTATTAAGTAGCTACACAGGGTGATTTTTTTAAGGAAGCCACCATTGGGATCTCAGAAAGTATTAATTTTACAGCAAACTTTAAATGGAGAACCTTTCCTTGTTTTTTGAGAAATTAAAAAATATGTAGTTAAAATATTTGTAAATGGCCACCATTTTCTAATATGGCGGTCAACTTTGAAATTTCTCATGAAACCCCTATTTTTATTTTTATTCTTGGTGTTTTTTTTATAAACTTAACCGTTTAGCCGCTAGGAACGCTGAAAGTTTCAGAAACTCTTATTTCAACAATTATTAGAGGCATGTTTTACCATTTGCAAACAATAAAATTTAACTCAAAGTGCAATATTTTTTACAAT
>JAGFPH010000006.1:274687-286120 GCA_018207615.1 Philaenus spumarius
GAGAAATGTAAAAGTTAACGAGTTGTTTCTCGAGTCTGTTAAAGACTATGGTTCGCAGTAGATAGTCGTTATCCGTGTTTTACCTCGTTTAGTTTATAATTAGATCGTGTGTCATAAAGCAAAGAACAAACAACTATTAGCTTAATGTACATTTTTCTAGAATTCAAGACTTTAGTAGTGTAAATGTAAGTGTTAGATTGTTTTTTAGTTTCAAATACTTTCCTATTCCTATTTATGTAGTGATCGCAGACTTTTAATTGAAAAACTATTAATAAATATTTACAGTTTTAGGTTGACTTTAAGTGACTCGTATATTTTATATAGTTTGTGAATTTTATTTGCTCTACATATTTAAACTTTTATTTAGTATTTTGTTCGGCATTGTGTTTTTGCACTGAATAATCTTAAAGTGATTTTAAAATATGCAAATAATTTTTACTAAAAATGGGATTTAAAAAAAATTAAGCAGTATTATTTCACACAATTTTTAAAACCAATTGAAAATTTGAATGTTATAATGTTGTGTTACTTAACCGGTACTCTTTATGTTTCAGTATTATTGTGTAAATTTCAGCAATAGTTTAGAAACTTCAATGTTATATTTATATTAAAAGTAGGCATCACTTACTACATCTCATTCCGACTAGACTACTGGACTAGACTAAATTAGTGAACTAGTTTATTTTACTGATGGACTGCTTCACTAAACTAAAATACATTTCCCAAGTCTGCAGAAAATAATTTCACAATCAACTTCTTGTTTTATGTCGTGTCTTAGTGCGGACAGATATTTGTCTCAGGCGTGTAATTAATACCATACAGGGTAGTAATATTAACACTGAATTACAATATATGAAATCGCGTATAGGTATTCTTCATAATATAAAAACTATTCCTTTTTTCTGAACTAAAATAGTACATCATGGTGCATACGAATAGTTTTAATACGCATTGTTTTTTAATTGAATAACAGAAAATATTAAAATTATTACTTTCTATTAGGGATGGGAAAAACCTACCGTTTTTACCGAAAACCATTTTTTTTGTGTTTTGATTAATCGGGTTTACGGTTATTTTTTGTCCCGACTAAAACCGTTTTTTTTTTAATATTCAATAACCGATCAAAAAAAAACCGACAGTAAAATGTATCCTATTTTATGAATCTATAAATATTTAACACGATTGTCTTGCGTTGCAATAGTTCTGAACTAGTGAAATCGTGGAATGGCTGCAATTACATCACTTTTGTTTGCCTATTTTTCTCCAAGTCCACATTTCTGTTCTAAGTTCTATCAACTATCAAGATGGCATTGACACTGTCTTTGTGTCATGTAGGCCTACTATTTTCTCCAATCTGGTGCAATCTTAGTTTTAAATAATTTTAAAATGCATTACTTTTATTTTTGTAAAAGTATCGGTACAAATTTGTGTCTAATCGTTGAATTGTGTGGTTGTTTTAAGCCTTGTAATAAAAATAAATGTTTATTTTGCCCTTTCTTTTAAATATAATTTTTTTGTTGATTTCTTCTAAAAAACCGGTTTTTTTAGCAATTATAACCGCTAGGTTAAACCGATTGTGAAAAAAACCGGAAAACCCAATAACCGGTTATTTTTACTATAACCGCCATCTCTAGTTTCTATTCCATTGTTACAACTATGCGAATTTTATATCACAACAATACGAGTAGGAATCTACCCGAGCATTGAGCAAACGTACCAGATATACTTTTCCAGGATTATAGAAACCTGCATAAGCCATACGAAACAAAAATTGATAATTAAATTAGAGTAGTAATAAAACAAAATGCAGTATTGGTTATAGGTTCAACTACTATGCAGTTAAACCTTTTCAAAAATTTAATGTTTATATAATTTAGAATGTTTAAGGAAGAGTGGTTATGTGGTTGTTATTTAAAAAAGTATATAACGTATGTGTGAGAGGTTGATAGTATTGTAGAGTTAAAAGGTGCTTTGGCCTGCAAACATCGCACTACTAACCACGCAAATAATGCTGCCCTTCGCTTCCACATTACGTAGATTCACTTTAAACGCCACGCTTCACTCCCACTACGTTCTTAGGAGTTAACTGTCATCGTAATAAATTGAAACTGCATTCGAATAGTACAGTAATGTTTAAATAAAAAATGGCGTTGTTCCATTCTGTGTAGTGATAATGTTGACCCAGTGAGGATGTTTTTTTCCAGGGAAATTTTGTATGTAAGAAAGTTTTAGTCGCTCCTGTTGTGTAAACTAGTTTGCCATTTCGGTAAATTTACATATTTATTTTGTACTAGTAAGCCGCCTACATCAGAAATACATCATTTAAAAAACAAACTATTTAAAAACAACATTAAGGCCTACTTATCTATGCTAGTTATCTATACTTATAACTATGCTGACGGATATTTTTAACTCGGTAAATGTGTTCAATATTAACGATTATAAAACTGTAGGCCTATTATTTGTTAAACATTTTTATTTAGAAGTTATTATAATATTATAGTGAAGAAATTAAATGGAATATGTTTTTATGTTATACGAAGATGTACGAATGTTTCCGAAGTTATACGAATAGGTATACCTTCTTTAAATTTGTATAAACAAGTATATTGATGACAAAAGGTTGTATTTATATACAGTTTATAACCTCAAAGCAAATATTATAACGTATATTATGGCTTACCGGTACATTAGTTCTACAACTCATATTTAAAAAAAAAAAAAACTTCACAAAAAATTATAACGATTGAAGTTGTAAACATAACCCAAACTATAATCTACATTGGGTTTGTTTAAGTATTACAGATGATGGGTGAAATCAGCTGGTATATTATATGCTCATCACGTACGTACATACGTACATGCATACATGGGGAGCACTCGCTTTTATAGGAGTTTATTAGTACCTAAAAATCAAACAGGACAAAATAGTTAATTAGAATATTAGAAATAAAAACAATTACGCCTTTCTACAAATAGGCGCCCAAGCGTATTTTAATTTTATATTATAAACATTACTTTACTAAGTGCATTAAATATAACATTAAACATTATTCAGTTATAAATTCGGTTTACAAATATTCCGCCAGATGTAAGCGAAAGTTTATGACTATTTAAAAAAAAAGTTCTTATGTCCAATACCTAACCGCTACTGCTCAAACCACAATTTTAGTAACTTTTTGTAGGGATGGGCAAACCTAATCTAAGAAACCCTCTTTTAATTTGTTTGTAAACCAGTTTGAAATTCTTTGCTAATGCAATATATGATATTAAATATATTGATTTGTTTTTTAACCCCTGGGAAGATCTGAAAGGCTCGCATGTAAATAAATTTTGAGTTTTCAGCTTGTTTGAATGTAGTGCGTCAAACCATTTCTATTTAGCTAGCAAGATATTTGACTTTCAGCATACTTTTTGAGGATCAATTTATTGTTTTCTAGTTAGAGGTGGACCGGTTTACCTTTATCTGGTATTTTGTACCAGGTACTCCTGGGTACTGTTAGAAAGTACCTGCACCTGTTGTATCTGGTACTGGAATATATCCGTTTAGCACATTTCTATTTCTAGTAAAACATTTCCAAATATTAGGTTATAATATTATTCAGAATAATTAAGTAGTAATATTGACTCTGTGATTGTTATTTAAAACTGTATATAACTAGTCTGTGAGAGGTTGTCAGGCTTATTAGCGAATTTCCATAGAACAGATTAGCTATTGCAGTGACCCTTATGGTAAGACCTCAGGTCAGGAGTAGTAAATGATCATGTCCTACGAATACTTTTAAGGGTGTCATTAAAATGTATATAACATGTGCTCGCACTCTAACGGCCGCATTTGGTCCAAATTCGGTACACACGTTGGTTGTCTACGTCGCTCAGACGAGTTCGTTAGCCTAAAAAAATCCAACAACCAGAAGCAAGTTTTTTTTGAGATTTTTCATACCAGAATTAAACTTTTTTTAGGGTTTTATCTACCAAATAAATCTATAATATTATTCTGCTTTTTACACGACCTTATAGCTAACTTGGTTCCCCCAAAATCGATCAAAACGTAAAAAAGTACCATTAAAGTACCCGGTTTAATCCACGTGGGGATTTTACCGTGGAAGTAACTTCTGATCTGAGGCCCAACGGCCAAGTTTTTTTGCTGCGAGTGGAACGAAGCAGCGCGTGAGGTGAAGCTTAAGTAGTGCAAACTAATCCTACTATATATATATTTGGTACGCGCAGGCGAATCCTACATCACGTTTTTAGGGGTTTTATCTAAAAAATATAGGTAAAGCTAGGAGAGTTGACGCACAATTCAATAAAAATAATTCTACCTCGCAGTTGAACCGCTGACGTGAGTTGAGCAAATTTCCAGTAGCTGCAAAATGGTTCGCACGCCATTCCGCATATTGGGAGTACCTTCAATACACAAAGCATTGCGTGCTTCACACGCCAACCCCCGTATTGGGAGTATCTTCAACACACAAAGCATTGCGTGCTTCGCACGACAACCCCCCGGTAGAATATGTTATACAGTATTTATATTTTTTCAATATATTTCAATTGCAACTTTTTTGTTTTTCTGTAATTTAACACAAAATTAAGAAATTAAGAAGAACAGTTTATGAGAATTGAATCAATTATCTGGCAACAAAACTTAGAATATGAAAGATACGTATTACAGACGCGCGTAAAAAATAACCTATACTTTCAACTACACATTTGACTACTGAGGTTGTACAACTATCTGAAGTCGATGCTAACTAACTCTATCCCTCCACCCTGAGACACAGTGTGCGCAATCTGTCCGCCCGCGCCATATCTCCTAGCTTTACCATATGTAGGATATTATTATGCACATTTTGTGCAAAGCTAGTTTTCCGCTGCTGGTAGAACGAGACTGGAGGCTTAGGTGTAAACAAATTCCACTAATATATGTCGTACACAAGGCAGCTATTCAGCGCCTACGTAAGTAAACCAATTTCCCAAATTGTTGGTTGAAACCGTCAAATATATAAACTTAATTTTGGAAATTCGCTCAACTCACGTCTGCGGTTAAGCTCCATGATCGAATTATTAGCTTGTATGTCGGGCGTCAAACCATTTCTATTTCGTTCGTAAGACTTCTTTAAGTAAGATTAATAAGAAAAGGCAGCATACTTTTTGAGGTTCAACTATTTTCGAGTCAAACCTTTCCAAAATTAAGTGTTTAGTATTATTTAGTATTTAGATTAATTAAGTAGTAACATTGACTCAGTGATTGTTATTTAAAACTGTATATAACTTGTCTGTGTGAGGTTATCAGGCTTATTTTATTATTATAAAATAACTTGCAATAGTTAGATTATAATGGAATAATAAATTGAAGGTTTTTATAAAATCCATTTTTTCCTAATGTAAAGGAGATATAAAATAAATTATTTTCTTCCTTTGATCAGCGTGTTTTTAATTTAATTAATTTTATGAAGGGAAAAAAGGCGTCGAAGTAAAATTAATTACGAAGCGGTTTCAAACCTCTCTATACTATAAGTAACCTACAGAGGAAAGTACGTACCTTTAGTTTATTTATTTATTGTGGTTTAACTAAATAAAAAAGGACTACTTGATGAAACTTTACTGGAGTTAGATGTCGATATAAGTGTCCATACAAGACATACGTGTTTATGTCCATACGCGTGTGTACTTATTTCCATGTGACATAAGTGTCCATACGCAGTAGCTAAGCTTTAAATGGAAATTTGTTCAAAACAGTTGACATATTTTGTAGGCGAATGGGCAAAAAAACTCTAAAGCTCTATCATTCGAATTTATGCTGTTCGATACACCTTGAAAATCGGCGCAAACTTCAAAATGTACTGATGATTGTGCAAGCCTAGTTTGCGACAAAACATATAATAATAAAATAACATATTTGCTATCGTTATTCCGAGTATTTATTAATACCAAATATATTAAAATATATTAAATAAATATATATATATACCGTCGCACTAGTCAATATTTATTTTATTTTTAATGTCGCACTACGGCCGTTTTGGCTGTTTAAACATTAACGAGTGTGATTTACGAACTATCGTGCTCTGATTGCATGAACAAATATATAGGACAAACAGGCAGGTCTTAAAAAAACAATTTAGAGAGCACATACCAACAGCTTCACAGTCTGCTAACCCAGCAAAAGTCGAATCTAAATTATTTACATACCATTTAATTCAGACCGATCGTGTACTCAGTCATATACATCATTGTAAATAGGGGAAATTATTGAAAGCATTAGAAGAGTTCGATATAACATATAGACAATCTAAAAGCAATCAGTTCGTTGTTGTATGAAAAACTAAAATTCGACTCAAACGTAATTTACAACACAATAAACCAGTATATATAAGAACCCCTCCTTCCTACCAACAATACAGCATTGAGAGTACGCGTCGTGACAGTGGCCCTACTACACGAATAAAAAAAAATTAATAAAAAAACTGTATACAGAGTTTGTGTTATGTGTTGTGTATTTGTATATTTATGTATTTTTAATGTCAACGGGAACTACGCAGCAAGCACTCGGCAATGGCTGAATCTGAAACGGCCGTAGTGCAATATTAAAAAGACAAGAAATATTGACTATTGTGACGGTAAGTCATCAACTCCTATAAAAGCGAGTGTACGTCCGTACGTATGTACATACGTACGTACGTGAGTAAAATATAATATAACAGCTGATTTCACCCATCAGCTTTAGTACTTAAACAAACCCAGTGAAGATTATAGTTTGGGGTTATGTTTACAACTTCAATCGTTATAATATCTTGTGAAGTTGATTTTTTTTTAAATATGAGCTACAGAACTAATGTATGCTATAATATACGTTATAATATTTGCTTTGAGGTTATAAACTGTATATAAATACAACCTTTTATCATTAATTAATATATTCGTTTATTCAAATTTAAAGAAGAGATACCCTATTCGTTTAACTTCGGAAACATTCGTACATCTTCGTATAACATTTATAAACATATTCGATTATTAATTTCTCCACTATAATATTAATAACTTCTAAATCATTTGATCTATCAATCTATACTAATATTATAAAGAGGTAAAGTTAGTTTGTTTGTTTGTTTGTATGTAGGGGGTAATCTCTGGCACTACTGAATCGATTGAAAACATAGTTTTTTCTAATAAAAAGCTACACTATCCCTGAGTAACATAGGCTATAATTCATTTCGATAAAAACCTATTTTTATTTCAATATTTGTAAATTTAGTTGGAAAGAATTCTTAGGTTAGGCCCAGAATGATAACCCAACACATGTATTTACATTTATTACCATAGCAACCAATAGAATAAAATAACAGATAATATAGCTGATTGCTCCAATATTTCCATTAACAGCTGATTTCAAAATTTGAAGCAATCATTTTTGTATTTCTAGCTTTTAGGTTAGGGTTTTAAAGTGTAGTCCTGAGCCTTGCTGGTTCTTTTAACCATTATCATAACTGCTGTTATAAAATATAAGAAATAATTTAATTTGAACATTTAACATTATTTGCCATCTTAGTTTTGAGGTTATTATTAATACTACAAATTTATTATAAATAAAACAAAACATTTGTTTTTAGAAGGTTCCATTGGGGGGTTGGCGTGCGGAGCACGCAGGGGTTTCTCCTAGTATGAAATAAAGATAAAAGATAGTATATAAACAACAATGTTTAACAAATAGGCCGGAGGACAGCTTGATACGCGCACCCTGCCGTTCTCTTCTCCTCCGTTGCTGGTTCCCCCACTACCACTGCCTCTCTCTCTCTCTCTCTTTCTCCCGTCCTTCGGTCGCAAATTTACGCGTTCCGCACTATGTTCGGATTTATGTTCGGATGCATTTTTTATCATACTTTATCAACATTATTCAAAAATCGAAGATATTCTAATTGTAGGTTTTAATGTCTCCTTTCAGAATCCGTTTGGTAAATTTAAATCTGGCCACTCAGGTTAATAGGCGCATTATGCAAGATAATTACCTAATTTGTTTATACTGTAACTGTGGAAAAATTATTTAAGCGAAAGATTTCATCTTCCGTCTGTTTGAAGATTTTTTGATAATTTTTCGAAAAATCTGTCCTTAATATTTTAAATTATCAAAGATGTGAATGGTTTTAAATAGTAATTTTTAAGCGTTTTCCAACATTTATCGGTGGAAAATAGTCCGATTTTGGTCTATAAAAAAAACATTTTGTAGGTTTTTTAATTCTCTGCAAATGTCCCATTGGAAGTTTCGTGATGCATTTTATAATATCAACGAAAAACCAAAACCAAAAAAAGTGTAATTTATTGCTATTTTTGTTTATAAGAAATGCGCAAAAGCCATTGCCTGATAGTTTTTGTATTTTACATACATAGGTGATATCAAACTCAATATCCGATAGTTCAGTTTTGAGCAACAATAATAACAAATTGCATTACTGATTATAGGTTCAACTTTTCCCAGTTAAACCTTTTCAAAATTTTATACAACTTATGTTATGTACAACTTTAGGATCAATCAATAAAAGTGGCTCTGTGTTTGTTATTGAAAACTGTTTATCACGAATGTGTGAGAACTGTTCAATATTATTTTAGAAGTTTTAGAAGACTGTGAAATGGCTAAATTTCTATGAAATATTAAAACTGTTTTGGTCCCAAATAAACTCAAGCAATATATACAATACATACATGCTGTATATATATATTGTTTTAATAAATACAGCTTCGTGTCAAACTAAATTGTCTCAATAAAGGATTAAAAAACGCCAAATAGAGAGCTTTTATATTTAACGATATTAAAATCTTAGGTATATACGTAAGTAAAAGCAAAGCAATGAATAAGGAGTAAAGAGTAAGAATGAAATAGGCCTACACTAACCTAAAAATGAAAAAAACACTATTTTTCTGAAATACGGTTTACCTTAGAGATGTATCTGTGATAACTGATTTGTGTTACTTTCCAATATCTGTTATATATAACAGAGAATTAATCTGTAATGTAGTGAATGGAAATATTTTGTACGTCATAGACGTTATTCCAGTTGTTTATCATTATAAAATACAACGTCTTTAAAATTAATGCCAGGTGTAAAGAGATAATCAAGGCCGAATGAGTGACAATTTCAGTAATCCAAACTTCACTTACATACATAACGCTGCCATCTTGGTCTCCTTTTTAAAGAGGAGAGCTAAAAAATTGTAGCAGTACAAATCCAACATACGTGGCGGCCGGATATTGCAAACTACACACAGGCAAATTAAACATATGATGCTCAAATGTCCACACGTGTACGTAAACGGGATTATATCTCAGAATAAAGAGAAATTGTACATATTGTCGTAGTACTGTTTTCATTGTTTTGATGAACTTAAATAATTTACAAATATTCTGCAAAGTGTTTTTGAATAAGAATGCATTATTTTAATAATTGATAGCAGTATATTGTTTATGTAACAGATTAAAAGACTTTTTAGAAAGAAACTCAATGAAACAAGTACCACGAGGCGATTCTTTACTACTTTGAAAAATATAAGACAGTTAAAGTTTACTACACTGAAAAAATATAGGCAACTATACTGGAAAAAATAAGGCGATTTTTGGTTATATGAAATATATACAGTATCGTTTAATAAATTGGAAAAATATAGAAGATTGTTACTATTACTATATTGAAAAGATATAGGCCATTATCCATGACATTGAAAAGATATAGGCCATTGTCCACGACATTGAAAAGATGTAGGCCATTATCTACTACATTGAAAATATATAGGAAATTATCTATTAGGCCTATATTGAAAAAATATAGGCGATTTTCTAATAAATGGTAAAATATAAGTGATTGTTTACTAAATTGACAAAATGTAGGCGATTGTTTACTATATATAAGACAGTGTTATTGTTTACTAAACAGAAAAAGTATAGGCAACTAAACTTTAAGAAAACAGGCAATTATTTACTATATTGAAAAATATAGGGTATTGTTTCCTATATTGGAAAAATAGAGCCGACTGTTTATTGCATTGAATAAATGTAGGTGATTGTACACTACATTAAAAAATATAAGACATTTATTGTTTACTATGCTGAAAAATATAGGCCATTAAACTGGAAGAAAATAGGCAATTATTTATTATATTGAAAAATATAGGGTATTGTTTCCTATATTGGAAAAATATAGCCGACTGTTTATTGCATTGAATAAATGTAGGTGATTGTACACTACATTAAAAAATATAAGACATTTATTGTTTACTATTCTGAAAAATATAGGCCATTAAACTGGAAGAAAATAGGCAATTATTTACTATATTGAAAAATATAAAGCATTGTTTCCTATATTGGAAAAATAGAGCCGACTGTTTACTGCATTGAATAAATGTAGGTGATTGTACACTACATTAAAAAATACTAGTGGCTTGTAGGGGCAATTGCCCCTATATATTGTAGTAATTTTATTAAGTAAATTGTTAGTCTCATGATTCACCGTACCTTAAATTATCATTAAAAATTTGTGAATATAATATGATATTTGTGATAGATCAAATGATTTAGAAGTTATTAAATATTATAGGCCTAGGCTATATTATTGATTGAAGTTGTAAACATAAACCCAAAGTATAATCTACGCTAGGTTTTGTTTGCGTATTACAGATGAGGTGAAATCATCTGTTATATTATTAAGTTAAACGAATATTCATTTCTTCTTTAAATGTTACTCCACGTACACTCGCTTTTATAGGAGTTGATAATGAAGAAATTATTAATGGAATATGTTTGTATGTTATACTAAGATGTACGAATGTTTCCGAAGTTAAACGAATGTGTACATAAACTTCTATAAACTTTTATACATAAATATATTATATTGATAATAAAATAAAGTATTTATATAACAGTTTATAACCTCAATACAAATCTTATAACGTATTTTAGGCTACATATTTAGAAAAAAATTATTTTCGCAATACTTATATTGATTGAAGTTGTAAACATAACCCCAAAGTATAATAATCTGCGCTAGGTTTTGTTTGCGTATTACAGATGATGGGTGAAATCAGCTGTTATATTATATTATTAAGTTAAACGAATATTTATTCCTTCTTTAAATGTTACACCTAATTTACACCTGTATATGCCCATGCTATTTAAATGGGACTTATTTTATTCCGTAATAAACATTTGGGACACAATTAAGAAAAATGAATATTTTTCCCCAAAACTTCATGCCCAGACCTCTAAAATGAGACCTCTCCCAGCTTCCTACGACCTACCGTTCGCTCTGAATTTCATTTTCAAATTTGGGCTTACGGAATTAAATATATAGATAAGACATTTATTGTTTACTATACTGATAAAATTAATATAGGCCATTAAACTGGAAGAAAATAGGCAATTATTTACTATATTGAAAAATATAGGGT
>JAGFPH010000006.1:286130-305841 GCA_018207615.1 Philaenus spumarius
TAATATTCTGCCACTCACAAAAAGCATGGAGTTTTTAAAGTCTATCATATTATGGTAAATGCGTCTTGTCTATACTTACCTACCACTAAGGGTATTAGTCCGCATAGGAAATGTATTATTACTACTTTATCAATATCACGAATTCTATAATTTATCGTGCAATATATATATTATTATATATATTATATAATATTATATGATAATATATATATAAGATAAGATATATATAATAATATATATATATATATATATATATATTATATATATCATATTCTACGTATTTATCATAAAAATATGAATACAAAAAATACAATAAAGCTTAACCATAAACATAGAGTAATACAACCAGTTCGCATTCCTATATGCTATACCTGATGTATATATTACAAATACATTATGAATATTACATAAACCTACAAATATTTCGGAATTGATTTATTTAAATACAAAATACATACCATAAACTAACTCGTGACAAAAGTTTCTGACAAATATATTAAAACAATATATAAATTCAAATTTAGTAAGATATATATACAAATCTATCCTAAACCAAAGTAAACTCTTCTTTTTTTTTTTGTAACATTTAACAGTCGTTTTCCATTATGATAATGTTTCAAAAATATGTTAAAGCAATATATAAAATGTAGTTTTATTCATACATATATATAAAAAACCTAGCCTAACTGAACTTAAACTCGTCTTTTTAAGAAATATAATACAATGATAAAAATTTCTAAAATGTTATATCTTTATGAATGTTATACTCAATATATACATTTTTATGTTCCATATTTACTTTGTAAACAAATAAGACGCACAATAATATTTTAATACGTAATATAATGTAATATAATACTACGCAAATGAAGTTTATATACGATACTTGAACATAGATTTACGTCTCGCTGGCTTCCGGTATTACTTATTAAAGATAAATGTAGTAGCATGCACTTGAGTTGATCAAATTATAGCAACATAATACTTAGATTAAGTATAACAATATAATACTTAGATTAAGTATAACAATAAGATACTTAGGTTAAGTATAACAACAGAATACATAGGTTAAGTACTGCAACAAGATATTTTTAGGTTAAGTATAAAACAGAATGCCCAAGTATAACAACAGAATTGTTAGATTAAATATAAGAAACGAATACTTAGGTTAAGTATAACAACAGAATACTTACGTTAAGTATAACAATAGAATACTTAGGTTGTATAACACTATTACTCACTTTTGTAAAAAAACGTCGTCAACTAATATTTCAACAAGTAGTGGTGTCGCTAACACCAAATACATTTTGTACTGTTATTTAGGGTCATCAAAAAATATTTTGAGGGCACCAATAATTTTGTATTTTCAACAAAAGTGCAGTTTTAAGGCAAGGAACTATAAACAGATTGTTCATGTTCCTAATTGGGTTTCATTTATCGGTATTAAATAACGCAAATGAGTATATATGTTTTAAGTGTATTATATAAAGCTTTTCAAATATGTTTCTTTGAATCATATAGACTACGGCACTAGACTTTCCTAAACGGAATCTCAGAGTATTTTAGTTTAATGTTCAAAACAAACGACTGAATTATATGTAAAATGTATCTAAAATAATATCCAATGCCCAATAGAGCGTGAAATCCACCCAATACCTGAATTAAACTTAATACTGCTATTTTAAACTCAGAAATCTCAATTAAAGTAAGGATTATTAAATCAAATCCGTTAAAGATAATTGAAATGCCAGCTATAATCCTATTAAAAACAATCAAATCCTCACAATCCTGCTTGAGCTAGGATTAGTCGAAGTAAAACTTGTAAAGAATTACTGAAATCCTTTGAATACGTTGATCCCTCGCTTATCCTTACTTATTCTGGGTTTGAGTAATACGACAACCTCAAATACATTACCTCAAAGTTACCATAATAGTAAATAATCAAAAGGCTTCACCCATGTTGAAACTGTTCCCATACTTTTCTAGGAAACTACAAGTATTTATGATAGTATGACCTTTCAGAAATAACCTAAGTTAGTTAGATTTTTCTACTACTTTGTGTTTTCTAAAACCTTTTTTTAACATTCAGTTAATTATTGTCTCACAGTAACATATTACTTGTTATAAGCTTATTTCTCAATTCTGAAATCAGATTCAACATCCCATCTTACATAGAAAACAATGTTTAAAATATCATACAAAGTCATTGCAATATCTCGGCTTATGATTGGCGTTGTCTTGTGAACATTCTTAACTGAGGCTAAAGACGTTACGAAAATATAAAATGAATAAAACTCTTTGGAAATATGGAATTAATTGTTTACGGGCTCACCTAACGTGTCATGTCTTACACGACCGCAGGAGGCAGCAAATTGTAACGATGTTTCCTTCTGTTTATTTCGATCGCAGTAGGTTCAAGTTCCACTTGCCCACAATCTCTAAATGCCTATTTTGCACAATGCTCAGTCAAAATTCCTACTAATGCTTAACATCTTTCAAATCTGAACGAAAAAACCATCTGCTCATCCAGGAAGATGTTTGAATTCTAAAATACTCTCTCTGTCTCCATTTACCTTGGTAAAGGTTTATTGGCCAGTTTTAGATCAAATACCGGTTTGCGCTTATATTTCGAAGAAGATAACCATGGACTCCCCTATGTCGCCTCAGTAACGTTGTCTTGTATTAAACATGCAATAATGATACTGACTTGTTTAATTTATTTTTGAAACACCTTGAACAGATAAGTAGGTATTTGTGTTGATGAGGGAGACAATCTAACTACTCCCCACCCCCAAAAAAAACTCAATGTTTACCTGTAAATATAATGAAATTATACACTCTAGTGGCTGTAGAAAAACGAATAAGAACTAGATTTTTTTAAATAAATAAGAAGCTACGTAGGATAATTCTCCTATTTATAGTCAATTTTCTGCCAAGGCACGCCAATAGATGTTTCACATCAAAAGTTCTTATTCGCTTTTCTATAGCCACTAGAGTGTGTAATTTCATTATACACTCTAACATTACTTCACACACTTAACATTCAGCTATCTTAGGCACGTGATAATTATATCAGCGTTGCTAGTATTTTCTATATTAACACGGCTAAAACCAATAGCAAATGAACACACATGTCATATAAACGTGTCATAAACATAGTCAAACAATATATAAAATTTATTTTCATCAAAATATATAAAAAAAATATCTTGAACAAACTTTAAGTCTCCTTATTATAGTAAAGTCTTCATAGTGTTTATCAAAACACTTGTGAGTAAACTAATTCTTGTGCACCTTGATTTTTTTATCAAAAAACTAGTCAGTATATTTATTGATGACTCCTTTACAAGCCAGATTTAACATTATAAATATAATCGTAAAGATGTTTCTTTAGAGAGCATCAGAATTGTTCTGACGATGTCATCAGAATTTTAATTAATGGCCTGAAATTTCCTTAAATTACAATGACGAATTTTTAGTCCACTACTTCTACCACAGCTAGGTTACCAACCTATGCACACAACACAATTACTTCATTTGTTTCACAATGTTTTTGTGTGCAGAAAACCCTGAACGGTCATCATTTGTATCACAAACCTGTCAATATTCTAATGTTGTTAAAATACACAAACTAGAGAAGAAATAAAATCAAATGTTAGACTTACCGTCTTCAATATTCCATTTGTTCGTCGTTTAGAACGACGGCCGTTTCGGTTATTCAACCATTTTCAAGTCCATTCGGTTTCCCTTCGTCAATTTTGAACACTTAAATAAATAAACATAAAAACACTTAACACAAAACATTTTACACGCACACACGAGTTAAAATTGTTCCTGAACTACATCATCACTGAACCGTACCGCGCGGTGTCTTAAACATTACTGCAGTAATTATTTGGTTAGAGGGGTTGTGTGTTATCTCTTAGTGATAACACGGTGTCGTATAGTGCATTGGAACTGAAGTTTAGTTTTTCGTTTAATAGCGAACTACTGTCAGTTTTGAAATTCTTGTATATTTCATACTGTTCCAATGCGTTCATGAAGTTTCCTTTCTTACACCGATGTAATATTTTCATGGTGTCCTCTATACATGAGTAATTATGATCCTGCTCGATGATGTGTTCAGTAAATTTAGACACAGTCGTTGTTTGGTCCATATATTGTTTGGCGGAAGGAATATGTTCTTTAAATCTTTTGTAGAATGCTCTTCCTGTTTGTCCTATATATGTCTTTGGGCAGTCCTTACAGAATAACTGATATACTCCTGTGCCATCATATTTATTCTTCGGATTGTGTCTTTTTCTTATATGATTTTTTATATTATTTGTTGTCCTATAAGCTACCTTGTAGCCTTGTTTGTGGAGCACATTCCCGAGTATATGTTCAATACTTTTGTGATAGTTAAAAACTAAATATTTTTCATCTTTTTTTGGTTGTTGTGTAACCTGCTTGGTTCTACATTTCTTGATCTGCTTATTTAACAATTTCTTTATAATTGAAGCATCAAAACCATTTTGGACGGCAATATATTCTATTGTTCTTAGTTCCTCATGGAAATCTGTGTCTGCCATGGGTACATTTCTTAATCTATATAACAAACTATTGTAGGCTGCCATTTTGTGTTGAACTGGATGGTTGGATGAGGCATGTATTGTATGATCGGTTTGGGTTAGTTTCCTATATATTTTAAAACTGTGTTTCTTATCGCTACTGGTTATTGTGAGATCTAAATAGTTGCTACTGTTATTATTTTCAATTTCAGATGTAAATTTCAATGACGGATGTATGTTGTTAAGATAATTAGAAAAATTCATAATTTGTCGTTTTGTGCCTTGGAATAAGACGATAATATCATCAACATACCTGTAATAGTATGTGATGTTTTTAAAGTTGTTTATTTTTTTATGACATTATGTGATGGTTCTCAATATGGTTCAAAAATATTTCTGCCATTATGCTAGATAATGGACAACCCATGACTAATCCGTCGTTCTGGCTATAATATTGGCCGTTGAAATTAAAATAATTTTGGGACAAGCAAACGTTCAATAAGTTCGATAATTCAGCTATTTTTTCACAGGACATGTTCTTATTTTCCTGTAAGTTATTTATTAATATAATGATTGTTTCCTTAATAGGTAAATTAGTATATAAATTAGTAATATCGAATGATACCAATACAGAGCCTGGTTTAATGTGCGTATCCTTTATTTTGGATATCAAATCTTGAGTGTTTTTTAGGCTATAAGTGTTGCTAAATTCAATGTGTCTCCTAATTATCCTATCCAAGGTTTTAGATATGTTATAAGCAGGTGCACTTGTAAAATTAACAAGTGGTCTAATCGGGAAGTACAGTTTATGTATTTTCGGTAGTGATTTTAGGATAGGTGCATATGGATTAATCATTTTGTTGAAAAACATATCCGCATTGCTTAATAAGTGTTTACTACTGTTGATAGCTGTTTTTATAAGTTTATTAAATTTATTGGTTGGTTTAACCGCGCGGTACGGTTCAGTGATGATGTAGTTCAGGAACAATTTTAACTCGTGTGTGCGTGTTAAATGTTTTGTGTTAAGTGTTTTTATGTTTATTTATTTAAGTGTTCAAAATTGACGAAGGGAAACCGAATGGACTTGAAAATGGTTGAATAACCGAAACGGCCGTCGTTCTAAACGACGAACAAATGGAATATTGAAGACGGTAAGTCTAACATTTGATTTTATCAATTCACAATATTCGGAATGGCGAAAACCAATAATAATAAAGAAGAAAGCTATAATTCGTATATATTAATATCATTGTACAAAATTTTATCTCAAGGATTGTGTTACTTTTTGTTTTTATTTATTTTTATTTCTTAATATGTTCTATTTATTATTTGAATAAATAATAAGTAGCAGACGTTACTTAAACTTGTGTTAGTAATAGTACATACCATAAAAGATGAATATTTTCAACACTATCATTCTGAATTTTTGCATTTATCTGATATTTTTACAAAATTAACAAACCAAAGTACTAATTTTTACAAACAATTACATTGAAATTGTCTTCATTTTTTAGTTTGTTTGCCGATAATACGAAACCAGTAATTTATATTAAATATGTACTTTTACTAGTAAATCCCCGTGAAATATCTAGCTCATATTTAAAAAAAATCAACTTCACAAGACATTATAACGATTGTAAACATAACCTCAAACCATAATATACACTGGGTTTACAGATGATGGGTGAAATCAGCTGTTATATTAAATGTTACTCCACGTACGTACGCTCGTAAGCTCGTACACTCGCTCTAATAGGGGTTGATTGTGTGACTTTTATGAGTGAACAATCAAACGCTAAAATCATGGTTACTACGGTACGTGAGTTAACGGATGTAGTTAATAAAAAAAATTGCACTTTTGTAATCTGAACGGGAAAGAGGGAAAGTAAAAGGGGGTATTTAAAAAAGAATTCTAATAAGGGTCTGTATCCTGTAAAAATCAGCTTTTCCTTAATTCATTTAGACAAAACAATAAATAACATTACTATTGAAGTGCTGGCTAGGCAATTTGTAAACCGCACAGTATGAAAATTGCATACTCGCTACACTTCAGGCGTTATTGTCAGCAAACGCAGTAATAGAATGTTGTTAGTAAGTCGCATTAGAGCTGTTTATAGATCACTTATAGTGTCAACAAAATTTAAACTTGAACTGGACTTATGAGAAATAACACTATATAAATAAATAAATAAATAAATAACAAACAGATCACAGTGTCTCATAAAAAACGTTTAATACATAAAACGCGTTTCGAATCATTAAGTTACTGTTCTCCCATTGGTCGTTACATGTTTAGACGACACCTCCCTACTAAGACTCTGCCTATATGTAGTTAAGAACCACGTTACCAAATTAGTTATAAGTTTGTAACCTCACTGATGATGATGACCTGGTCATCGAAACGCGTTTGTTGTATTAAACATTTTTTTATGAGAAACTGTGATCTGTTTTTTATTTATATACTTATAAATAGTTTAGTATTTTGCCTCTCAACCCAAAATTGTAATTTTTTTAGGTAGTCGTAATTTTTAAATGGGAACCCCGACTTGCGATATGTCCAATATAAGGCTATACAAAGATAAAATGTCGACGTGTGTTAGTAAAATCTCGCCCCTCACTTTAATTTGAGTATGATCTGAAATATAGCCAAACCTGTTTAGGGACTGTTATCTAGACTACCTAAAGTGTATTTCATGATAGTTTGGAATATTGCTCAAAATGGGAAGATTTTGAGTTCTCAACATTTTCAAACGGGAACTATTATTTTGTGGCATGTCATATCAAAGGTCAGATTATGTAATGGCGTGAAATGCGTCAATATGAACTGCAATTTTTTCATATATTTTCCTTGATTTAGTAGGAAATAAGTTTTGTTACCTAAACAGCAGCATTTTATACACCTTATGTAATATTCTAAGTTGATATCCATCTCAAAATAATTTCAAATAGTACACTTCGTTTTCTTTAACTATGTTAGATTGAGGTTACGTCTGGAAGTGTTTATTATCCTAGTAGCCCATTAATGAACAGCTGTTGTTTGATAATAACCGTTATTTCAATCAATATTAGATTAAAGAGAACGTAAATTAATTAAAGAGAATAAACCAGCTGTTTTAGCCCAAGTTTTGAAAAATATATATTTTGCTTTACAGCCAGCTTAGTAAAAAGATTTTTGTATGACATTTAAAAGGCTATGAATTAACTAATTTAAATTATACATACTTAACTCGTGTTTATTTCTCTTACCTTGTTAACGGCATTATCGAGGGAATCGGGGTCACTAATCCTAAAGCATAGTAGAAAAATCTTGGCGTCTTGGTACGCTAGAGGTCGCACGCTATCATAGGCCGCAGCTCCTGCAACATAACAATAACAAATTTATAAAATGCATATGATTGTATTGAAGATTTACCATCTGAGGTGAACTTGTAGCTGATAGGTTAGCGTTGACTCGGACTCGAACCCTGGTGTTGACCATGTATAGTTGAACAAAGTTGATTTTAATGAGATGATAGCTCTCAGTGCGTTTCGTCTTAACAACGTTTTAACGCCTATCTATTCGGCGATTGATTTTCAGAAATATCCGGTAAATCACTTCAAACATTTTAAACAAATTAATAGATCATGAGTAGAGTAAATTTCTGAGTTCTTTGTGGCGAAGCTGTCAATATCTTTTTTGTTTAAAATATATTATTTTTTATTTATCCGTATAAGTTTATTGAGAGATATTCATATAAATATCGTTCAATGTCAGCTGTTAGATATTAATAGTGATGTAAAAACACAACAGCTTGCTGTAAGATCGTAATCTATATATACTGTGTAAGCAAATACCACTCACTGACTCATCACAATTTCTCAAAAACTATTTAACGGATTGGAATGAAATTTGGTATGTAGCTTCCTCTAAGGCCCTAGGTGCTCGCTAAGAAAGGTTTTCAAAAAATTTAAATTTAGGGGGGTTTGGGGGGATCAAAGTTACAACAAAAAACATGGAATGGATTGGAGTGAATTTTGGTATTTAGCTTCCTCTAGGGCACTTGGTGCTCGTTAAGAAAGGTTTTCAATCAAATTTTCATTTTAGGGTGGGTTTGGAGGGGCCAAAGTTATTAAAAATCCTCATAAGAAATACATAGTGTAATATATTTATTGATATATTTTTTTTGTTAATATACTTTTAACTTTGATTTGTCTCTCCGTTCAAAGCCGGGTCGGGCTAGCTAGTAGGGGTATGTAAACAATAACTTTAAACAAATAATAATATAAACAAATAGGAAGTAAATACGAATTCCACTTTTATTAGCGCAAGAGTGAAATTTAAAACAAATAGCTTCATTTTTCTGTAATTAGGTGAAACTCAACTACAAATAATAATGCTTTATTACTTACAAAATTAGAATAGCGGTATTCGCAAACAGTCGTGCAAAGTCAGTTATTTCTGACATTCAGCTCGCATATTATGTTATATTTCGTTAAATGTCGTTTGAATGGTGCTTAATGGAAATGATTTTATGTTAATTAGGATAAATCTACATTTCATTTCTGCTGTTATATCTTTTATATTTTGAGGTCTTTTTTAAAAGAGGACCGACACTATTAAAAAAATTTATATAGAGTCAGGATAACAAAAACTAACGAAACTAACTGTTAACTAGTATATATTGAAGTATATATATATATAAAGCAGTAACTATATATGTGTGTGTGGTAATAGTGTATATTGAAGTATATACAGGGTGTCCCCGAACTCTCTGGACCCCTTTTGTGGATATGTTCCTGGGATCGAGACAAACATATTTCACAATATAAACATGGGTCTACGGGGCTTATTTTTTCGTCTGTCTGTCTGTATGTGTTTTTTTACAAAATACTTAATATTTTTAAAAGTAGAAAAGATATTGAGCTCAAACTTTGTACACCTATTTATTGCGTAACCTCTTATCACTGTACGCAAAATTAGAACATTATTTTAAATATTTTCAAAATGGCGGCCGTTTATAATTTTTAATGTCAAATATCTCAAAAACCGCTAACTTTACAAAAACATTACAAGAGACAAAAATATTTACTTTTTTAATGACAAACACAACAGTTTTTTTATTTTGTCTGTAGCACAAATGATAACAGAGATATTGACCAAAAAAGGAAAAATGTATTTCTTGGTAGTTGTCAACAATACCCAGAATTACTCTAGAAAGTAAATATTTTAAAGTTATTATGAGCTAAAATAATCAGTTATTTGCATTATATTCCGAGCACTTTCTGAGCTGATTTCACTAGCAAAAAATAATGAAAAAAGTTCATATATTCATAGGTCCGGAAATGCTTCGTTAGAGAGTTACAGCTGGCGAAAGATTTCACCCATGTTTCAGATTATTCACAGAAACGAATCGATATTTAATACGACATTAATTAAAGTGTGAAATTTCATTTCATTTACGTAAAATGAGCATATAAATTTAATAAAATAGGTCCCAGTTCTGTAACTGCAGTAATTATTGCGATATTTGACCCAAAACAAATTTTGTCCGAATTTTGCGGTTTGGGTCAAATATCGCAACAAAGCAGTCAAAGTACTGGGACCTATTTTTTTAAAATTTATATGCTCATTTTACGTAAATTAAATTAAATTTTACACCTTAATTAACGACCTTCATATTTCAATATGGATTCGTTTCTGTGAGTAATCTGAAACACGGGTAAGAACTCTCTAACGAATTCGGACAGAATTTTGCGTTATGTCTGTAAGATAAGAAGTCTCAGCTTCGTTTTGTTATATATGTACAAAAACAATGTCACTTTTGCATGTAAGTAATACATATGTTATTAGTTTTATGTACCAACAAAACTTCTGATAGGTTAACTTCAGAACCACTCTCGAAATTTATAATTTAATTTAATATTAGTAAACACGTATAGTATACTGGAAATGTTACTAAAATAGGTTAGCGTAAGAGTACCAGAGAGCACAATTAACAAAGTTACGACGACTGCATGAATAAAAAATCGTCTGTGCACTGACTGATGGGTTGTCAGGCAGGCTGTCACAGGCTACTTTAATCTGGCTTATAATGCATGATTTTCTAGTGCTGAACAAGGGTCTGAGCTACACCTTGTTTAGCTTTCAAAACGTCCTACTTTGGAACAAACTGTAAAGGCAACAAACATAATTTGAATCTAAAAGCCACTACTGAAAATGGCAAAAATGTATACGCATAAATTTTATAAGATTTTTGTAATATTTGTAGCACCATATAACGGGAAAACTACGATTTCAACTTTTTTTAAATTTTTTTAAATCCAGATTCCTGAAAAACCAATAGTTCCACAACCTTTCGGCTAGCCTGGAATATCTTTCCGAACCTATTACTTTTCCATTTTACAATTTATAAATACAAATGTATTTATAAAAAAAAAAACTATAATCTTTGATTAATTAAAAGACATATTTTTAGGTAGGCCTAACTGCTTTCAAAAGGTACGCGAAGAATGTCAGTGCTGTAAGGTAAATGTTTTTTGTAGAATATCAAAAAGTTTGTATAAATACATAAAACATTAAATATGTAGTGGTGGAAAACTCGAGGTTTATAAAAAGAAATTGTTATCAGTTAGACAAGTTAATGTGAATACAACACAAGTTTGATATAATTTTGTTACTCTATGTACTAAAATAATGAATCTTAATAAAATAAGCAGTACACTATTTCATTAGGAATTGTTTTAGGAACAAAAAACTTTAACGGTTTAAACCTTGTAATCTATCGCGCTCTGCACTACACTCATTTTTTTAAGATAAGTTGTTTATTTCTTTTAATAATATTAACTAAACCTGTATTTTGCCTTCGTAAATGTATTACTGGTATATAATAAATATTAATAGTATACATGGTATTGGCAGCAGAAAATTAAGTACAGCAAAAGCAACATGTCAATCAGCTGTTTTACTTATTAAAAAAGGTACCAGATGATTTTGCTTATAAATAAAATAACTGTTGTGGAGTATTTTTTGTAATTTACTTTGATTTTCTATATTTTTATTATATTTAAAATTATGTAAAACTATATTTTATAAATATTTATTGCTCGGTTATAGAATACCTTAATTCTTACTTACTTAATGAAAAGTAAGTCCCTTAAATACAGTTTTATCGTTATAACTCGAACAAATATACCCTACAAAAATAAAGAAAATATTTTAGTTTTTTATATATAGTACTATGTACTTCTATAACAATTCGGACAGCAAAATGTCTTCTTATTTTTTTTTAAATGTTAGGCCATTTTCAGTAGCGACTAGGAGCAATAATTATTTTAAACTTAACAAAATGTCTGTACATGAATATTTTTCTTCGGGTAAAGCCAGTGTTTCCACTCTATGCTAATGGTGTACGGTAGTAGAGTGTGTCCACATCACCAGTGTATAATGTATTCCGCCATCTTCATTGTTATTGTTATTTTTTAGAAGAATATTTGTGTTTATTCGTCATCACAACAAAGTGGAACGTCCTGAGAGGAAGTACGTTTTCAATATGCTGTGCCCGCTGCAATCTGTTAACTAACTGCACCACAGACATGACTACATCACAGTGAGTAAAATAAGCAAACATTTGGTATTCTAATAGGAGCAAAAGAGCGTGGAACTGTAAGATATATTGCTTCTTCCCTTCTAAACTTGATTACACGTCTCAGTCACATAGTCACTCCGTGTCAGTTAATTAAAAGTAGACTTGAAAACTTAACTATTTGTAAAATTATATTAATATTTAAATATCAGTAGGCCTACTGCCTAGATAATAATATGATCAGTACTCTACTTAGGAAATAGACGGACTGATGGTGGTAGATAGAGGTTGAAAAATCCTTGAAAAACGACGTTTAAAAAAATTTACCGATGGATAAACTAGAGATTTCTATTACTGATAAAATTATAAAATTCAATTTTGCATAATATAACCATGGTCAAAGATAATATGTATTTCCATTCATTAAACCTTAACAAAAATATCTCATGTCTTTCAAACTCACTGAATCCAATTATGAATGCAAATTTTTTCACATTATTGTGGTCGAATCAAGTCATGTCCGAGCAATAAATTTTTACCCAGTTTATGAGAAAGTACCGGGGTCACTCGGTGCAGGCGCTAGTCGTTGGTTTGCGAACGGAATTTTAAACGATAAAGTTTGTATGTTGGTTTCGTTGTACTAAATTATTTTACAGTAGGAGTTCGCATAACATTCTAGTTACCATAGCAACCGGATGTAACAATAAACGTGCACCAGGCAAAATAATACCTAAATAACGCTAAAACTTCTGAATTGATGAAGATTTTATCCAAAATAACAAGGGACCACAGGGAAATCATTACGTAGTATAAAATGAAATCCTCTTTAGGTGTCTGTCTCTGTTATCGTTATCTGTAGGCCTACTTCTATTCTTGAAGAACTACTGAACCTTTTTTTGATGCTGTTTCTTCTATTCTGTTTCTTATAAAAATAAATTTTCGCTAAAAAGTAGCCAATAAGTGACGGATTTAGTGTAGCAAGTAAGTGTAAGGAATCATTTTCACTAGAGCGCATCTTTCCTTGGTACTGCTAAAAAACCAATGTGTAAAACCAATCTAACTTTCACTTCCAAGAACTTTGCTAAATGTAAAATTAAATTTAAATTAATACAAAATAATTAATCTACTGTACCTTATATAATTAACTAAAAATAATGCGTACCACTGTGGAGGAATATCTTAGCAGGCAGCGTTATACATAATTAATTTTTTTTTAAAATCTAAATACATATAATTGCTTAAGTGATACTCACATCCTCTCAGACTTTTATAAAATATACAAATGGATAAATATAAACACATTCATCCCATTTATTCACATCATAAAACTTTAACTCTATCAGTTTTTCAAATAATCAATAGCAGGAATTGAAACCCTAAAGTCAAACTTCGCCGATTTCTAAAAGCAAGTTATTAAATACTTTATTACCAATATAAAAATAGAATTTTTGAAGCAAATTCTGTTAACTTTTAGTCTTTATAAACCTGAAGTACTCCTTATTTTATAATAAATTTGGACATTGTAAGCGTTACCGCTTACAGTATTAAAACCAATGTAGTACTTTATTGATAAATAATGTTTCTGGGCAATTTATTTATTGTTTACATAAATTAAAAGAATGATGAACGCCAGATATAGCCATTTAGATTACTTTTAAGTTACTGGTGTTCTTAGACAATACAACTTCCTTGTATATTAACGAATAGAGTAAATTTTTCGAATTTTTTCCATGTAATTTTTCAGAGACGCCACAAATTTAAATAAAAAACTACGTATTTTGTTTTATCCACATATCGTTGAACAGTAAGTTTGTAAAGTTGTTGAGTCATCATAAATCATTTTCTGACTTACCATTTCCCAGGTGTTGCTCACATACCGGAGAGCGATGTCATCTACAAAGGCATTAGTAAAAATCTGAAATATAGGCTACTTGCCGAAAGCCTAGACCCCTGTGGAACTCTTCTATAACTAGTTTGAGAGTCACTTATATTTTAATTTATTCGTACTTGTGTTTTATCTTCCAGATATGATTTGAAAAATTCAAAGCAGCTCCTCGTACTCCAATTGATTACAATTTAGTCATCAAAATATCATCATTTATCAAGTCAAACGCAAACATTAATATCTTTTTTCGGCTACTATTTTGAAATGATTAAAAGATATAACCAAAGTTTAAAGAAAAAAAGTTCAGCAATTTTATGAGTAGGTTAAACTTTTTTGATAGTAAAAATGTAGGCTACTGTGATAATAAAATACAAAAGGTTAAATTTTTTGCGTTTATGGCTGCTCTATGAACGTTTATTTTACAAATTGTTTACTTAAAAAAAAATTTAAATTATGTAAAACTCGACTTATGTTTGAATTTTAAATCTTTTTAGAAACTACTCCCCAAAAATATACATTTCGGGCACTGGGGTTTGAAGAAAGTATGCCTTTCGGGGCATTGGGGTTTGAGAAAAATATGACTTTCGGGGCACTGGGGTTTGAAAAATAATTTCCCTGTATTATTTTGCTGTGAAATAATGAGGTTTTTATTGAACCAAATCATATAAACTAATTCTTTGCTAAATTAAACTTAACTCAAATGTGGTTTGGTAAACCTTGTGTATCGTCAGTAGGCCGAAAGGCAATTTGTTAAGAAATGACAAATGCAACTATAGGCCTATAATTTCTATTAGTTAATTCTACCAAAAGTTATTAAGATACAAGTCAAGGGTACAGGAAGTCCTTGCGCAAAGTCACTCGTTCTGACTCTTCAGTTAAGAATTGTCCACTTAAACTCTTCACAGCTTCCTAATTGAAAAATAACGTGTACTATAAAGTAAATTACATTCTCTGGCATCAAGCCCTACATGTACACCTACAACCAAGTGGTGCAATCGGTTAAGTACTCTTTAGCCGTATAATTTCAAGCTATTAACATCTTGTCCTCATCACTAACGTAGGTTGGAAGCACTCTACAAGACGCCTCCATAGTTTTATGTTAAAATCACACAATTAGACGTTTTATCGCGAAGACATAATAGCAATTAAGATTGGAAGCAGATCCGGATTGCCTACACACTTTACTGGCCACGCCCACATCCGACAATCATCGATACTAGTGTCTTCTGATAGGTTAGAAACTTGAATCTTTGCTCCCGGTATAGTTGCACAGGAAATGGTACAGAAATATTTATTGCAGTCACGGGTGTAGAACCTTGGGTAAAAGGAACAAAGCAAAATATTGATTGCACGATGAAGGGATAAGTGCCCTTATTATATTGGTTTATTGATAAATTCAGGGCATATGACACGGGCTGTTTAACTCGACCTATTTAGGTCCTTTGATTTGAACTTGGATAAAACGACATCAGCAAGTCTTTTAAAGCTTTTTTAGTGGGTAAGGATTGGATGCGCTTCGGAAAATTTATTATGATTGATACATGACGCTACAGACTTAATATATTTAACTGGTAGCACATATTACAAATCATAAATCAATTTAAATCGTTAAAAAAGTTTAAATGCAAATGAAAGTTTTAAATGTGTTTTTAGTTTAGTATTGCCTTAGAAAAATGCAATGTTTTTAATTAAACTAAATATTATCAGAAGGGTACATTTTGTTATTATTATTATTATTGACTTTAGCTTGTTAATTTTCAGTTAATTTCGGAGAAAGTATGTTAATTACAAACTTTTACGAATTGAACTCGTTGGAGCTTTCTTGGAATTGCTGGCATTTAACATGTAAATTAATAACTCCTGAACATTAAAGACTAGTAGACACTCGTGGCTTTGCTCGAAGATATGAATAAATTAATGAAAGGAATGTCCTGTGAATATTGACCCATACTATTGAACGCTATTAAAAAAAAGATATCAGACTCAAGTTCCCTGGCCCAAAAACGTATACTGAGTTTCATCTAAATTGACCAACATGCACAATCAACAGGTTTTGAGGTAAATTTCACTTCTATGGGTACATTTTACCGCAAATATAGGCTACGAAAAATTGCTTCCTCCTTAGATGCAAATAATGTAAATGCAAAGGCTAACTTAAGCAACGGTACGAATTGTTATTTATTTCACGGGTAGTTGTCCCTTTCCTTGTTATGGTTCATCAATTTAAATTAAGAGACGATCTGTTCCGTCCGGCATAGTTCAGATATTATCGTCAAGCAATGAAATTTTAGGTTAGGCCTAGAAAGTAATTTTAAGTCTAGGCCTAACCTGAAATTATTGTATGTATGTTGCCGTTAAGACAGGTAAAATAATTTAAACATACACACAATAATTTTAGGCTAGGCCTAGACGGATGAAACAACAGTTTATGTTTATTGATCAATTTACAATGAATGGACATTTAACTCTGTTTATCATCTTAGCTTTGATGTTATAATAAATTCTACACCTTTATTATAATAACATTAAACGTATGGAAATAGTAAATATTTGTATAAAAACAATCTAATAATAAACGGCAATTGAAAGATTAAAATTATGTGTGTATGTTGCCAATAAGGCTGGTAAAAGAATTGAAGAAAAGGCGTGATGAACTGCGATCCAGACGATTTTTAATTTTCTTTATTGTATATCTACCCCAATTTAACTCCTTAGATGATAATGACGGAAATTCTATGGATTTGCGTTTTTATATGTAATATTTATGAAATAAATGTTCTAAACTTAAGCTTTCATGCTTCAAAGAAAATAGAACAGTGGATATTTATGGTTTTAGGGGTAGTGTAACCGTTTTCCCTCATAACGCAAATAATCCAAATGAGAGGGCTTTAATTGTTTCATGTAAACTTTTGCTAAATTTCAGTTCTATATATTCTTATTGGAATTAAAGATGTTTTTTTTAGGGTGACTACCCCAATTTAACCCCTTAAATGTAAGTAATCGAAATAATGTTTATGGCGTTAGCTTCCTCTTGTGCTAATTAATAATATAATATAAATCTGTTAAAACCCTTGTCATCCGGGAACCTAAAATGTACATACACAGTAATACCAAACTTGGGTTTCGTTGGTGATTTGGTTATGTATACTGTACATATATTATTTGGTTCGGAATATATTTGTGTATGAGTATTTTTATAAGGACCAAATAATCAAGAAATCTCCGGAACAACAATGAGTACCATCTTAAATTTAAAAGGAAGGTCTTCATTGGTGGTTCCCTAAAAAAAGTCTTTTGCCAAGTTAGTTTCTTGTCGGAAAAATGTAAAAAAAAGCACATAAGCTACATTTCGCCGAAAATTAAACACGAAATTCGGTATAAATAGTCACTCAGGTTGGTATGGTTTTCGGCAATATATGAATTACCTAATGGGTTTTTAGCCAGTTACCTAAATTAGGAGGCCATTCATTTAAAAATAATCTCCAAGTTTTTGTATTTTTCGAATAAATAAATCTTGCCCTGGCACTTAGACTATATTGTGCGTTGTGGCTTTTTCCTAGCCGCTTTCGTCTTCCTACTTTAATACAAATATTTACTCTATTTACGATACTTTTATTTTACAAATAGCTAAATATTATCTAGTTAGACCCACGTTTCCAACACTTAATTCACTTTTACTTAAGTTCGAACCCTTCTGTCGTAACCCTTTCACTACAGAAAGGATCGTTGTCATAAAATTTGCGTATTTTTCAAATAAACGCTCCGTCCTGCTTCGCATTACAATCGTGCCTGAACTGCCGATGGGCTTGTATTGAGCTTTAACGGGTAATTGTGAACTGAGGTTTGACAACTTCGTTACGAGTTTTACTTTTAATGTATTTTGACGGTGTCATTTATTCATTGCGCCTCGATTGAGTCGCTTTACTGTTGTGAAAATACAGAACCAGAAATTGGAAATCAGTTTTTAATTCATAGACGATATTCTTCAGCAAATTTTTGTAAACACAATTTTGTTTGGGCTCAGAGTTTTAATTTTAAAACAATACATTAATAATGTGTTTATGTTTACAATCCACATGTTTAATTTGAACTGGTAAGTAAACTGACGTGAACACTGCCTTTGCATGTCAATCTAAAGGGCATGTCAGAAAAAATACTGAAATATACAAATCATTTTAATGAAAATATAGGCTTAGGCCTATAAATAGTTTCAACAAATTATATTTGTTCATTTACAATATTTGACTATTTAAAACATAGCTGTATAGCTTAGCTGACTGAAAATGTTCTGTTATCTGGTAAAATGATTAGCTGTTTGCTGTAATTCCTCTTAACTCCAATGTAGCCTATTTTCATTTACCTCGTATTCCTTACTTTAAAAGAATTGATAGTTGTAATTTTCAAGTTATCTTTTTGTTTGTAGGCCTAAGTTATGCTGGATTTAATCGTTAGTTATATTGTTCACCATCTTAGCTTTGTTTTTATGACTAATCATATTACTTGGCCAAGTTAACATTACAGTCTGATCTTTTACGCATGCGTGCTGTATAAATTGAAAGTATTCGCTAAGCTGCAAAGGGGAGATATTAGAAGTCCACTCCATTAGTTACAATTCCCATCTCCGGATTAAATACATGTTAAATTGGCCTAGTACAGTAATTATGAAAAATATATATGTGGAGTTGGCAAGGGGATTGGCGCAGGATCACGCAGGGTCTCCTCTAGTTGACTAAAAATTGCCTGGATTCCCATGCAAACATAAATACGTTAACTTTTTATGCGCAAATTATTAACAAATTTCAAATTTAAAAATGAATAATGTATAATTTAAAAAATAAAAAATACACTTTTAATATACAGGTGTCTTTTTAAATGGGCCACCTTGGTATTTTGTAAACTATAAATAGAAAAGCAAGCTTTAAATGGGGAACTTTTTTGTTTTTTGAGAAATTAAAAAATGTAGAACTAAATATTTGTAAATAAATATATCGGAAAATGGCGGCCAACTTTCGAATTTCTTATGGAACACCCTGTATACAATCACTGCATTTGTTATTTCTGCTAAGATGCTTGAAACATTTGTCTTCTTGCTTATCCGCCTTTCTTAGCTTTGTCTTATGGAGTCCACCCGAAACGCGTCAGGCGAAAATAAGACAAAGCTAAGAAAGGAGGATAAGCAAGAAGACAAACCCTGTATACAATCACGATTTTAGATTTTACAAAATTATTTTAAGACTTTTGTGTCCTTGGTGTTTTTTTTTATACGGCTAACTATTTAAAAGTTAGAGGGGTATACAATTTTAAACACGCCTTAACTGAGCGGAAGATATTTTGGTATGGAAACGTTTTGAACTAACACTAATAAAGTATTGTTTAGACAAAGAAATTCTTTTTTTAAATGAACAGTTACGGGTTTTGTTAATTTTTTAAAAACATATTACAGAGGGATTAAAACCGAACTACAAATTTGTCGCACATGAAAAATGAAGTTGATAGCAGATGTTCAATATCAGCTGTTCATTCTCATTTTTGCAAATTGTTGTTTAACGAAAGCCTTTTGTTTATTAGGATATAATTTCTCATTTTAAAGTACAGTATTTAATGTTTTTGAAGTGATAACTTCTATTGGCCCGTTGGGCACTTTCGACTTGGCTATGTTTTCGAAATCTCGCGTCACGCCAGATTTCTCGCGAGATCTTGCATCACGCCAGATT
>JAGFPH010000006.1:308925-323237 GCA_018207615.1 Philaenus spumarius
TTATACTAAGTTGACATTTTCCATGAAGTTTTATGGCATAAAAACCATACTACTAAAATATTATAAATGTTTTTCAACCAGACGTTGCAAAATGGATAGTTTAAATTGTTTGATGATGAATATACCGCCACTCATTACAAAATATTTTTTGTGACAAACAATAAAATGGAGTTTTTATTTGTTTCTGTAGGTCAAAGAATAACCGAGTTATGGACAAAAAAATAAATAATATTTTAACCAAATGCTGTACCCTAATATTTTAGAGCCCTAGGCTAATCTTATGTATTTTCAGTATCTTTTTAAGTATTAAGAAGAGAATCCTTTAACGTACAAAAATAAATACAAAAACTATTTTGTTTGACATTAAAAGGACAACTTTGTGTGCATTATGATTTTTTTTTTAATTAGTGATTATGAGACATTTAAAATTAAACATTTTAAACTACAAACAATTTGAACTAGGTAATTCTAGGAAAGAATGAATGTGTTACTTTTGTTGTTGTTTGGAATGTATTGTAGAGGTGAAAGTTTTTACGCCGATGTGTGCTTGCTTATTACACTTTAACTCAAAATCTACTTATCTATTGTATAATGAAACTTTACTAGAGTTATAAGCATTGTCGTCCGGGTAACATTAGCTTTATTTCATCAAACGTTTATAAAATAAATCTAAGCAGTAAAAAATGTTCGGGTGTTCACATTAATGTTTGTTAAAGCTAAATGAAAATATAAGCGTTTATATGTTGGTAATGTAAAGCATCCGCGAGTTTTTACGGTAACTGTTTTAATGAACAGGTGATTACAATTTGAGAAAACTGCCGTTATTTTGTGAACGCTCCACAACTTATTTATAATTACGTTTTATAATAGCTAACTCTAATACAGTTTCTGCTCAGTCAACCAAATTAAATAAAAAAATTGATCACCTCCTGTTTAGCAAATAAACGGAGAAAAACACCCTCCGCTAGCATTAAAATCATTTAAGCATGATTTTTCAAAAGAAAACCACAACACAAAGTATATCAAAGTTAATTTTAGTATATGGAGTAAATGAACTTTTCGTGTTTTATTTTATAAGTATACAAAGAAAATACGTTTTTATAAAACGTTTTGTTTACTGTAATTTAGTACAAGACAACCACTAAAACATTGCTCAAGACATTAACCCCCCCCCCCCCCCCTTCATTACAAAAAGGGAGGAAAGAAAGGTTAAATTATATTTTCATTTAACGAGTCACGAATAAAACCGACAAAGTTTGCGTTTTTATACAGGAAGTAAATTTAAAATTCAAATCATTTATCGTTTTCTGAAGAAACAGCTGTTGATTTAAGTCGCCTATTTGCTAACGCGTATAACAGTATAAGCTACTTTAAGATATTCAGAATAATTTACAAATTTTAAAGTAGGTTTTACTAAATTACAAACAACATTATGATTTATTCGACAATATTATTGATTTATGAATTTCTGATCTTGGAAGGTTTATTATGATGCAAACGAAAAATTTAAATACGATTACTTTCACAAAGTACTGCAAATTTTAATAAAATAAAATGCTGTGAGTTAAATGACGCTGTGAGTTAAATGACTAAAACCATGGTTAACTAAAATCAGAGCGAAAGTGGCGAATCACCGTGTACCTGCGGGACCGCTTTTACGTGGGCGAGCTGTTGTAAGCACTGCTGTGTAATTTTTTTAAATTTTAGATGAACACAATTTTTAACTATTTTGAAATCACGAATATTTTTGATATTTTAAGTAGGAGTTTTACAGAAGAGTACAAATTTTCCCTTTTTAGTGTTCTTTAAAAGAAGAAACCTTAATAGAATTACTCGTCTGTCTGTCTGACGCAGTAGATTTTCTCAGGAACGGATAAACTTATCACAGACAAAATACTTGTAAAAATTATCTATGTGCAACTAAACTCTCATTTAGGAGGGTCTCCGAGCTCATCTGAGTACCATACATGTTGTTTACTGTTGAAAACATAAGAGAGCCAACATGAGTCAGATCCGAACACAAACTAACATTTTTAGTAAGGTTACAAAATGATAAGCAACTGCTAAAGGTTTTAAGTAAAAGTACATTTTTATTCCTTTTAAATAAGCAATTACTAGTAGAAACCCAGCTAGAAATTGCTAGACAAAATATAAAGATTAAGCATTTGCTGATATTTATATTTATCCAAACAGTTAAGTAGTTTATATCCTACTTAAAAACTGGAAAACACAATTCCTTTTCTATATTCGTAACACCCAATTACGAATTCTAATAATCAGAACTAAAAATATATATTTTACTACGAATTTCGGCCAGAGTCAGAGTACGATAGCCCGAAGTAACGATTGCCGTCGGCAGCGTCGTGTGGTGTCACACTTTTTGTAAAGTGTAGTTTTCAAGATATTTTCCAAAATGTTTTTAAACGCCCCTGTATTTTGTAAATTAATGTAACTGCTGAAACTATTTATACAAGGTGATTTGCATAATATTCGAGCACTTTCTGAGCTAGGACCACTAGCAAATATAATGAAAAAGTTCATATAAATATAGGTCCGGAAATAATTCGTTAAAGATCAACAGCTGGCGCAAGATTAACACGTGTTTCACATCCCCAGCAGAAACGAAGCCCTACTGAAATGTGTAAGGCGTTAAGGTGTAAAATTACATTTATTATATGTAAAATGAGCAGGCAACTTGAATAAAATAGGTCAGAGATCTGTAACTACAATAATGTTTGACGTATCTGTTGCATAACGCCAAATTCGGTATAAAAAAACATGTTTCTTTAGGTTTTTAGTACATTAACTTTGTGAAATGGGTATAAACCGATAAACGCAACTTGTACAGAATTTAAATCTGAAGCTAATTTTGTTATAAAAAATAGGCCAATGAAAAAAACTTAAAAATTTTTGTTTTTCACTAAAGCAAAATACAGTAGACAGTAAATCGTAATATTTTTTGTAACGTAAATGTTATTTAAATTAAATACGAAACCATTTAAATTTATAATTTGTATAGACGGAATTCGAGGGAACTACTCTACGTTCTTTTTGAATTCATTTTGGAATAGGAGCAATTAGGAATGGTAGGCCTAACACAGAAGCGTTGCACAGAAGTGAAAGACATAGGTAGTTTCGGTTGGTCACAAGCTCATATTCAGGTAAAAAACATTTATTTTATGTATATATTTCCAGATCAAACAAAAAAATATTTACTTCTGTAACAAATCAAAACTAAATACTTACATTCTTTTACATAACATTAATTATAATCAAGAAATATTAGAGTTTATAAAGAAACTAGGGCATTTGCGTGACCAAGAGTCGTGTACTGACTACTGGGAAATTGCCAATTTATCAAAGTAAGAGGTTTGGTAAAGATAAAAATAAATCTGTGTAAGTAATTATGTACCTACAAAAGCGAAGAATTGAAAAAATACCGACATGGAAAAGATCGACGAAATTTAATAGGCTATATACAATTATAACAAAAGGCGGTGAAAAAAATGCCAATACTGGAAGAAAAATAAGATGAAGTTACCGACAATTATTAAAGAATTATTTATCTATCCCTTAACTATAAATCTATGTGTGTTGAAATAGTTGTTAAAATGACGTAAGTTTACCTGGATAAAATTTATAATCCGCCTCCACGCCATACTAGGAAAGGGGTGCCAGCCTATGGGCAAAATCTCGCTCTAAATCGTAATGTTCAAACTATTAAGTAAATCTAAATTACAGCACTGAAAAATCTACAAGATTTTAATATTAATTCTCAAAAAGTAAACTATTTCATATTTTAAAAGAAAATAAATTCAAATATACTCCTGAACTAACCTTGCTTTGGTCGAGTATCATTATCTAGTGATATTAATTTAACATTGTGATCAAGAAGTAGGATTCATAATGAATTTTAGGTTAGGGTTTTATTAAAGTGTAGACCTGAGCCTTAATTGTTCTTTTAACCTTTATTATAACTGCTGTTATAAAATATATGAAATAATTTGATTGGAACATTTAACATTATTTACCACCTTAGCTTTGGGGTTATTATTATACACCTTTATTATAAAGAAAACATAACATGATTATGTGTATATAAGGTTACAACAGGGTTGGCGTGCGGAGCACGCAGGGGTTTCTCCTAGTATTATATAATTAATTAGTTTTGCGCGGAGTGTTTTGGTCATGTATTGTCATAATTTAATGTTCAAACAGTGGTAAAAAGATCGTCGTCTGCAACTGTATCAAAAGGGAGGCGTATTGTAAACTTAAGTCGAATAGTGTAAATGTTTTACTTGTGATATAAAGTAATGTAACTTCTACACTATATCACAGATAAGACTTAATATAATCTTTTTCCTATAACGGTATTTACCTGATGTATCCCAAACTGCGAAGTGTGTCCTATAGTCTCCCACGTTGTAAGTCGCTGCATACTTCTCGAAACCAGTTGGCGTGTATACCTGCAACAAAAATATCGTATTATTAGACTAGATATTAATAAAATATTAATTATCAGCCCCGGTACAAATCCAATTTAGAACCATAAACATAGTAAATAATCTTCCTCGATAATACTAAACATTTGTTACTGAATTTTCGTAATTTTATATTTAATGGCAGTTTGTTAAAGATTCCTGGTGTAATACTTTATAAAGATATTTATTTGTCCTAGCTTTTGGTACTCCCTTGTCTGACCTGTTCTTCAGACTGTTATTAATTTTTGGGCTTAAATTAAACCAACAATGTCACCACTTCATCTACATTATTTTAAATACATACAAACACCTCACTGGAAGAATGAACGAATGATACATATGTTCCATACATTACCCTAATTTTAACAAATTTAATTATCGAATAAAAATTTGTTACATAATTTGTCTCCTCAACAACAAATACCTTAACTTAACCTGGAGTCGTACTACTATCCACAATAATAGTGGAGTCTTGTAATTTCAACTAATATAAACTATAGTGTATCAAAAAACATTTATTTGCGACTTGTAATTACCACTTCATATATTACAAGTTACAAGTGGATTCTAGAGTTTTGTACATTAACTAATTAGTAACCAGTTTATGTATGTGAATAATAGAGATTGTTAAACAAAATTATTAATGTTTATATTTTACTTTCAAGCGTGAAGGTGAATAATTAACAATATGTGGTCAAGTGATATAACGATAATGAATTGGTAGGCGATGATAACCACCCAGGTTTTTCGCCTTTAAACACAAAAAAAAAGATAATGAATTGGAAGTTCTATGCCGTAGGAAATTGCTAGTGTGCAATGGAAAAAGTGTCACATCTTTAACTATGCAGTAAATTGGCATATACCTAGTTTAGCCATGCTTAATTTTCTTTCCGTAAATTATTTTGTATACAGAATTAATTCGTCCTTCATGTTGTACAGCAAAGGAAACTTTGCAAAAACAATTAAATGCTTTAAGTTTCTTGTTACGTATTACTTGTTACTTATGCTTTGTTTAGTTACTTTATTAACATTTCACTTATTCTTTCCAGTTACAATGAATTATTAACTTAGGCCTAAAGTTTGCTTGCCTAAGAACATTTGTAACAAATTCAATTAAAAACTAAAACGAAATGAAAATGCGTTTGACAGGACTGGTTGTTAATTTAACAGTTTTAAATTTTCTTTTATTGCAACGTTTTTTCGTTTGAACCTTATATTAAAACTAAGTCGAGTTATTTGTCAATGGTAATAATAATAAACTAACTCATCTTAAATTCACAAGTCTTGCCAACCTACTTGTAAATTGAAAATTCTACTTTTAGAAATGAAGTGATATGACAGTTAATTCAATTTTTGCTGTGTAACAGGAATTACTTGAGTACGTAAAACAGGCACTGTTCTAATTTTGTTTCCATTCCCTGACTTTGGTGGGTCTGTTACTGAAAAACATTTTCTCCTTTAACATCTAGGCAACAACTTCTTAAACTCTTTTGATGTTAATAAAGTCAACTCACAACAATACAAAAATAAGATGGCAAACTTTTATTGAAAATTATTAGTAAACCTAGAAGAGAAATCAGCTGTTATTTTCGAACATTATATTACAGACGAAAATATATTGTTTTGAAGAATAGAGCATCACTCTAAAAGTAAATTTGTTGCATTATTTGCCACCTGCATAAATAATAATAACAATAATAGTCATTATCATTATTTATTAAATTTGCAATAAACTATAACTGTAATGTATACTAAAAATGTTGATTAGAAGAAAGCTTAGTTCCTTTAAAGACACCATGTCAGTCAGCACATAATAATAGTCGGGATCAAATCTAATTTTGAGTAAGCATACTATGTTTAGTTTTCTCAAATTAATTATGTATTGATTTAATAATGTAGTAGATTAAAACAAAACTAAATAAACATTAAAGAACGCGGCCAGAAAAGAAATAACTTACGTAAAGTACACGTCACGACTTCCATTGTATTTTGACAAGACTGTTGACCCTACGGAGGAATGTAGAGCAAGGGCATTATTGTATTTGTATTTCACGGCGAGATGAGAGGATGACAAAAGAGGCAATAAAAAGGCAATTTACTCGAGGAATCCACTTCAGCTAATAACGGCAATAATTTACACTTCGTGGTAACGCACAATCTAGAACTGCTAAGTCAGAACAACTACTGAAAGTTTCTGGGGAACAATTTCCGTTGATTTGTGTTTTGGTAAATTGGTAAAATACATATTCCGTCATACATATGCCAGTCACAGTCAGTTTTCTCGGTAACGGATAACGATATCATAATGCAATTTTGCACTGTTGTAATTGTTAATAACCAGCATAAACTTTACATAAAATACCCATAGCCAGAAAAATGTTTAACAATACTTTTATTATGAAAATATATTTATGGCTTCGAAGATTATTTTATTACTAAACATATTTCTGAATATTTGTATACAAAGAATTTTGTTAAAAGATGTATTATATTTCCAGCCTAGAGAAGTTATTGTAATGGGGAAAGTCAAAATAAAATTTGTTAACTATTTTATATGCTTTAAGGTCACTACTGTATTTTTACACAATTATAAAAAAATATTTAAGTGTGTGTGTGTCCGCGAGCACATGCACGTGTGTAGATATTTTTCCCTGTATGAAATCTCAGGAATAAAAAGTGATAGGCCTATAGTTGTGTTGCCGATCGAAGCGTAGGGGCCTATATAGTCAATTTGATCTTAATAAAATTTTATCGAGTTCGTTTGAGAGTTTTTGTAACGTCCATTTATATCTGCGCATTATGATCGGCACAAAGTAAATATAATAACAGCTCACAAATTACATTGACTTCGATGAGGTGCCAATCAGAGCATATTATCGTCAATATGATCTCAAAGAAATTTTAACAAATTCGGCAAAATCGTTTCTTTTTTTAAAACGTAAATTTTTAACTGAGCATGCGCTTTATGATTCTCACAAAATGAAATACCACGTGACAGTTCACGAATAAAAAACAATATCGGCTTCGTTCGGAAATCAATTAAAAAGTTAAAACACATAAAAAAATAAATATTAATTTATTTTTGTTGGTATTTTGTACTTTTGTATGACGGGATAATCTAACACCAACTGGTATTTTCAACAAAATTAGGGAATATGCGAAAGCTGAAATTGTTTAATATACTGTAAACGGATTTTCTGTCAACTGTCGGAACCTTTTGCGTCACCAACTCGAGCAAGAGCTCACAGAACACAGCGTATTGTCGCAACATTTTTCGCACATGTAAACCCAGCTTTATGTAATATTTTCCTGATTATTTATTTAGTTATAAGTTTATTGAAAATATGATTGTATATTAAGTTTAATAGTTATTTTTGCATTGTAACATCTAGAAGTAAATAGAAACACACAAGTAAAATATTAAATCAGTAAAACATTCCCACTCTCGCTCTAACACAGTAGCCTAGCGTGCGTGTTTCTCTTCGTGTGCAGTTCAAAGAAACCCTGGAATTAAAATTCTCAATAAAAACTAAACTAATTTCAGAATAAATCGAGAAACACGCAATATAACTGTTGTTGTGTTGCGACTGTTGTTGTCGAATGATACCAGTTATTGAGCAGATAATTAAAGGGAAGATATAAAGTGCAACTGTTGCTTGAGAGCGATAATTTAAGGTTAGGAATGGTTAAGTGTAGAACACGCAAACTGTTCACTAACTACTCTTTGCATGCTCTCTAAAACACTCTTGGGAAGATAAAATTTAAGTTTGCCAATTAATTTAGATGAAATACATGTAATAATTAAAGAGGTACAATCTTACAACAAGTAGTTGGCGTTACGTGCAGAACAAAAGAAAGCAGTAAATTACATATTAAACAAAATAAAGCTTCCTACATATAATATTTCAAAACTAAATTCAAGTGTGGTATCTTCTCTGCTACACAATTTTACTTATGACAAGATAGTTGCGCTATTTTTAATTTACTATCTTGAATAGGTACAATCTTACAACAATTAGTTGCCGTTAAAACACTTGGATAAAACACAGAAGAAACTATTTTGGTTTTAGGCTAAAAGCTTGTGTGTTTTTGACAAGTACCACGAAGAAAATTTGAGAAAATTAAAAATAAATTTTCTTTGATAAAAAGAAAATGTTTTGTTCATTGTCATTTTTGTAAAGTTATTGGATTTCGAGATATTCAAAAACAAACATTTTAAACGGAAGCAAATTTAAATTAGGGGGCTGGAAAATTTGATACATTTTTTAGTTTCACCTTTCTGATTTAAAATTGCAACTTAGTATGTCAATCAGTTTTTATATAAAATTTGACAAGTGAAAAATACAATTGCTGCTTTGTGAAAAACTGTTGACTTACGAACTTGGTCATAACAGATACTTAAAATTATTTGAAGAGAGTTCAGAATTACCCTGTATATTGTATTAAACCTCTATGCAAACCTATTAACACGTTTATAAAATGTTATTGTTATTTTAATGTAAAACTAAAAACAGAAAACATTTGTTTAAGTGTGTAACTGTAACCGTTTCTGATGATGATGCGTTGGTTAGAAACGCGTTTGACTATTAAACGTTTTTTTTATGAGAAACTGTGTTCGTTTTATATTTATACAGACAAAACTTATTTGAATGCACTGACCATCAACGATCGAAACCATTAGTTCAGAAATGCACTTGTTATGTTGGTCTTTCAAAAATGTCTTGATCTACATAAACATTAGCGCGATCTGTCGAGTCAAGTTAGTTAACAAAGTTACTCAGTTTGCGGCATTCTGATTTGCATAGAGACAACTTCGCAACTTGCTAAATAAACTTGTTGATATATCGCACAATGCTTTTAACCAATTTAAAACTTTATATTGCGTTTCCAATCGTTTTAGCGGAGCAAACTTTAACTTCCATAACATTTTATTACTTTTTATTTGTGGGTTTATATTGAGAGATAGCCCGAAAAGTCGGAATTTAGTTTAACTTGGGATCTTGGTGGTAAAACTGCGATTTTCTGTTTTAGTTCCTCGATCATTCGTCATTTGATATGAACTTTATGTCAAATCCTCGACAGTTTTACTCAGCATTTGGGTATCTTAAACATATCTTGCCCCTACATCTACACCCATTCATCTCCCTCAAATGTATTTAATATTTGTAGTAGTGCTAAAAATCCTCCAAAAATCAATGTACTGTATTCACTAGTGAGGAGATGGAAGCAAATGTTGCTCGGTGGTGAGCAGGTTAGCCTGGTATCCCCAGTACCAAAGTCGCTCTAGAATATGAAGTATTTTAGAAACGCGTAAAATAATAATAATGCAAAGCAGGCATAAAGTTGCACTTCAGTCAATAAATTGACGATGAAACATAGACGATATTGATCTTTCGGTAACCATTATTCCATCAAATCCATAAAATTACCAATCTTACATTGGGTATAATGGCGAAGAACTACTGACTTCAGCCATCAATAGAATAATATCAAAACTCGAAATAAAACGAAATAATTGTCTTCGACTTGTAACATGTCCTGCAAAATCAACAGCGATATTAACCATAAACTCTTTTACAAATACCCCATGAATACAAATGTAAGGCAAGTACAATGTTTGAACAAAATTTACAGAAAAAATGTATTAATACTGGATCATAGAACTGCCAACTGAACAAAAGATAAAAACATAAACTAGCTTTAAACATTACTTGCTAAACTGGAGTGAACAACCACCGCAGCTCAAAAACCTTCTTGACTTTATCAGATTCAAAGTAAATCTTAAACTCACGGAACCAGTTGACAAAACCAAAGATTGATCCAAATTTAATTTTTAAACTATTAACACCTTGTATCCAGCGGAGAGTTGGACATGAATCTACCCAGATGGCTCTTGACTGAAGGAAGAAACTAGAGCACTCTTGCCTTCATTTTCAGCTGTATTCAGTCGCTACAGTATTTATGCAGAATTATTTGCAATTAATTAAGACAATAAATTATTATATAAATTATATCTGCTAGGATAAATAAGATCAGTTTGAGTACAATTTTCCGCCAATCCTAGCTTAACCCTTTTATTTGAGTTCGTCGACGCGTTTTGAAGTTCCTCCATTCTCGAGACCTATTTCAGTACTCTAAGACAATAAACACTGAGGCCCTGGCTGAACACTAATATAGTAATGGTTGACTTCAAATCAGAACTGGATGCAGTAGTAAATTATACACCCTAACTCATTCTATCAGAAAAACAGAATAGTTGAGAAGAACGTACAAAATATAACTTTGCAACTGTTACAGTCACGCGGGAACCTTGAGGGCAATGAAGCAGCTGGTAGTTTTGCTAAGAAAAGAACACAAATATAGCAAAAACCCATTCATTGAAGGGGATAATAAAACGATTAAAAAGACACATCTAGAATTTGTATTCAGGATAAAGGAAAACTTGAAGGACAAACAATACGAAGGTATACCACAATTGACAAGAAATCAAGGCTGCACAAAGGAAATAATATGTTGTAGCTTTCTTTCTCTCAACTGTACACAACTGTCCGGCGGAACATTTGGATAAGTTTCACACATTTGATTCTGACATTATGTGACTGTAAACAATTAAAAATTAATAAAGGCCATCTCCTAATCTGGAATAATCTTGACAAGAGAAGCAGAGAAGAAAAAGACCTGCCTGAGAAGAAAACACCAACAGCTTATATACCCCCACATATTTAAGATTCATTCAAAGCTTTAGCGAACTTCTAAACATAGATTTTAGAAAGTCCAAAAGCAAGTTATAAAATGACAGCCAATTATCAAAACATATGTTTTAAGTGCATTATCAAATAATTGGATTTATTAAAACTTTAATATTTTTTATCAAGCATCTTTTTTCTAAATTTTGTTTAGTAATGGAAATAAATCACACAGTCAGTCGTGCTAAAAACAGATGTCCTACATAAAAGCGGCCCATATTATAACAACGTTTTGCTTGCAATGTGGTCAACTCTCATCTTGGCCACTTAAACTTGAGTTGCTTATTTTATACAAGTTTGCAGTGTTTGTGAAAGAAAGGACGTCATTATATCTGAAGTTTACGTTGGTAATGTTTTCAAGAAATGTTTTAAAATGTTTGTCGCGAAAATATAATAATATGGTCGTTTATTGTTTGTAATTTAAGAAAATGTACTTTAAAAATCAGAATATCTTTAAGTAGCATCATATATGCGTAAGCAAATAGGCAATTGAAACAACAGCTGTTTCTTCAACATTCGATAGATGATTTGAATTGTAAATTTAGTTCCTTTAAAAAATTGCAAAGTTTGAGAATTTCATTTGTGTTTCGTTAAGAGAAAACGTAATGAATCTTCCCTCCCACTTTTTTTTTGTAATCAAGGGAGGTTAATGTCTTGAACAATAATTTTGTGCTTCTTTTTAAAAGTCATGCTTAAATGATTTTAATAGCAGCAAGTGTTTCTTTAACTTTATTTACTTAAAAGGAGGTAATCAATTTGCATACTTTATTCAGTTAACTGAGCAGACACTGTAACGAAGTTAGTTAATATAGAAGGTAAAAACAATCAGGGTAAAAACAATGGGCATTTTCTAAATTTTTACCTTGCCGACATTTCTTCAAACTACCATTGTAATGTACCTTAAACAATTTATCCAACGAAGCACCAGAATAGCATTTTTTTCACAAAATCCTTTCGGTATTTTAATTATTGCTGGTAACCATTTTTTGGAAAGTATGATGAAACAGCACATATTACTGTTTAATATGTAATAAAAAATTACCTATCGCTATTTATGCCAAGATACTTCAAAGAAAACTTAGTACAATCTTCCCGAGTAACTAAGTTTTTAAGTTCTAAAACTTTTCTTCCTGAAAAGTTAGGTAAAATGAAGGTTTTATTTTTCTTCAGAAAATTTGTCACTAAACAAAACAAAACTGTTCGACTATTTTGACGGTAAGTCATTTGCAATACTGTATATATAAACTTTAGTTGAGATGTTTCGGTTTATATGTACCATGGCAAGAAAAACTATGTAGAAATTTTCCGGAATTCGAATCACGGTAGCGACTTCAGTGTAAATATGCAAGTTTAATACTGGCGACAATCATGTATACACCAAACTTAAGGCGACTTTGTCAATAACTTAACTTGAATAGAGAACAGAGAGTTCGATTACAACAGTGGAGCAGTCGCAATCACAAGAAATTAATCACTTCTAGAACAATCCGTCTAACAGACTTCCGATTACGGTGTATCATTCAGTTCGCTTCGCACGTCCTCATACCATTGTTTCACCCTTCCGACGCAATTCCAAACAATCGCTCATAAATCTTGGTTCTAAAATACGTAATTGTATTGTGTCCTGACATCGATTTTCAGAAGTCGAACGTTTCCTTGCGATGTATCGATGACTGTCTGTGACTGCTACAATAAATTGGTTATGACTGGTTTATAGGGCATTTATTTTTCAGAAAATATTAGATTAGGGAGCGACGGATTTTTGTTATTTATTTACGCGTGTTCGTAATGTAGAGTTTATTATTCGACGGTTGCAAATATCCACACTATGTAAAAAGTGATTTAAGATAAAAATACTAAAAATTACTGATCCAATTTTTATTAAACTTTGCACTTTTTCAGCATGTTTCATTAAAGTAGTACCAAGAAGAGATTGAACAAGTTTTTTTTACTGATTTTTTCTTGTATTTAATTGCTTACGCTGGGCTGAAAATGTATTGATAAACCGAAACAGCAAATAAAATGACAGCGAAAATGGATTTTTACAATAAGGCGTTTTCATTTAACAAGTGATAGACTATTCGTAAATATCCTTTTTAATTATATACACCATTAAACTGTTAATGATGCATTATAAAAATATGCGGTAGGAATGTCTGTATTAGAAAAATTACCGATGTACGAGTCACGAGTTGTTTCTAATTCGAGTCTGGTTCGAGAGAATGGAAACTATGTCGTCTTGTGGGGGTAATCATATACGGGTCTAAATCAGTTCATTTCTTGTTATTCTCTAAATATGTACGTGTATTATGTACCATGACCATAATAATAACAAAACAGGGGACAACGCCGTATTGGTCACACAATTGTAAGCTAAATAATTTAACGTAGCTTATATTTTAAGAAGAACGTTGACCTTATAAACAGTAATAATTTACTACACACACAATATATCGTCACTTAAGATGCAAAACCTTGTAACCCTCAATTACCTTTATTGCCAGGAACAAGCAAAAACTACTACATGTTAACATAAGGAACATTTTCTCAGAATCCGTTTGATCAATCACTTTGAAACTTTTTTGGAGTAATATTGACTCTTGGTACGTATCCTGAGTTTTTTTTTTTTTTAGTACGTATATCTAAAAGAACTGTAGTAATTTTTTTTACTATGTAGTGTTTAATGTTTAAAATATTATACGTACTAAATTTTTTTTAAGTATGTAAATATTATTAATTTTTAATAAACAAAACTCAGCATATGTGTTAATATGGTTAAATAACTGTGTAAAAATTTCAATAAATAAAAGTTTTCCTGGTTTTTTTAGATATATATTCATACATAAATACCTTGGTAAAATTATGCAAAACAGCCCCAGCCGGAGACCAGATATCTAGTCATATCCCGTCAGCTTGGAAGCGAGCCAACCACCGTTTGCTTTACTTCAGCCCTCCTCCCCTCAAACCACAGATATGATTAGATATCTGGTCTCCCTAGCCGAGATTCGAACCCAGCATCTTCTGATCAGGAGCACCATCTAGGAGTGGTTATAGGAAGTTTGCTTGGTTGTTCTTAAGTTTGAAT
>JAGFPH010000006.1:331210-346276 GCA_018207615.1 Philaenus spumarius
GTTGCTTCAGTAAATTGTATATACCTACCAGTTGCTTTGATAAAATTATATAGACCTACCAGTTGTTTTGGAAAATTGTATAGACCCACCAGTTGCTTAGGTAATTTGTAAAGGCGTAATTACAGCTTAGATAAATTTTAAAAGCCTACCTTTTGCTTTGGTAAATAGTATAGACCTAGCAGTTGCATCGAGAAAACGAAGAAACTGAGAGAACCTAAATACTAAATCTAATCTGTAAGAATGCGTCGAAAATTCATATTTCCTAACGAATCCAACCCCAAATGTTAAGTATCTGAACAGAACACATCAACAAATACTTCAGAAATAGAACGTAATAATTATGGTACAATATTTGAAACATAGCTGCGTCGAATTCTAGGAAATCTACGAAATTCCTTGAAATTCATTCCTAGCTCGCATATTATTTAACAAGCTACTTCACTAATACAGAAATATTTTGCTAAATTGGCAATTAAGGTCATTTCATCTATTTGCTGTAACATTTATACATAAGTTAACTTCCAATATTCCAGTGAAAATTAATTACGTAATATAAATGACATCATATTGATTTATGTTTGTTGGAATTAGTTTTGTATGGTATTTACAAATGAATAAAACAAATATTATTAATTTAAGGTATTACTGTATTTGTTTAGAGTAATCAAGCTCGATCATTAATAATAATTATATAATACCTGGAAAATACGTAGTTATTACGAAAAGGTTTAAAATTACATTCTATTACAATATTTTTCCCAATAAAGGATTGCAATTATAAAGTTACGTATACCAACACTAATCCTAAAGTTTGTATATACATTGTTATTTTTGAAAACACATACATTATTTAAAAGATGGAAAGAGATTTGCAAAATCTCATCTCACGTCCGTTGTTCACCTAAAGTGGAAACTTTATAAAACCTACATAAATAACATAATTAACAGTTTCTTAAAAAATAGAAAAACGCATTTGAAAAGCCAAGTCACAATCATCAGTGACGGTATAGTTATAAATTTTTAAGTAATTTAATAATATGGTTCTTAACTAACTATATGAAGGCAGTGTCTCAGTAGGAGTGGGGTCAAATATGTAACGACTAATAAGATTACAGTACAATAAAATTGCTGTAAAAGAAGAAAAAATAACAAAACTAAAAACAAACAGAAAACATACTGAAATAATACACTAATATATAAGACATATATAATAAAACTATATAGGCCTACATTGTGAAATATACAAACATTAGGTTAATTACATCATGTTATTTCCATATAAATTAAATAATAATGATAAATAAATAAGATTTAATTGGAGATATAAAAAAGAATGTATCAAGCAATAACACTATATTACCGAAACTTTAATAAACAATCAATCAAGATTATCTAATATTAAATGTTGCGATAAAAGTATTTAAAAATCGTTCATATAAACATTATTATGAACCACAAGTAATAGTTAATTTTGTATAATTTAAACAGTAATAAATTAAAGTTAAAGTTATTGTAAAACAATTAAATTTATAATAAAGCATATAAAGTTTAAAAGAGCTAAAAATAAAATCAATTTATCTAAGAATGGAATTTTTAAAGGGGCCTAATTCATTGTTGACAATTAAGTTTTGGTTTCGGTTAATAAAAAGCTTTTTAGTGAGTTTTTCACATGCGTCTACTGAGTTTTGTTTAGTTATGTTTTTTTTTTTATTAATGACTGGTGTTTTCCATCATAAAATATTGTGTTCGCATCTTTATGGGACATTATCGCTTTGTTGAAAATTCGATAATTTAACAAGTAATTTGATAAACAAAACTTTCAATTTGTCTGTCAAGTTACAAAATTATGACCATCAATGTTATAGGCCCGGTTACTGTAATTAGATTTGACTATTAAATCTTTTTTGTGAGAAACTGTGTCATTTTATTATTTATATAATGTTTGTATCTTATAAATCCAGTTCAAGTTATAAATGCATTTAAAAAACCTACTTACTAAATTCCAAAACCCCTTCCAAGCATTCACCTTCAAAAATTGCAACGTACACATATACCTTAAGATACTTACAAATTACAACCGTTTAAAACCCTTTAATTTCCGCGATAATGAAATACAAATCGGTCCATCCGTTCGAGTGGAATTTTGAATCGTAATTTAACTATGGAGTTCATTTTCAACATTCCTTTCGTTAAATTACTTAAAGCCTCAGCATTGTGTTAATTCAACGCAATTTTACAATATTATTCCCAATTAAAAGAGATAGTAATGTTAAAACAATAAAGTTTGTTGAAGTTTTGCGATTTAAAACTCTTCAGTGGGACGTTATAGCTACGTTGAAAAGTATTTACTTTAACATGTAATTTGTTAACGAAACTTTCAATTTGGTTATCCGATTATAAATGATAAACAATAAGGTGATATTATTGCATTTAGATTAAAATTAAAGTCTATTTGACGGAGATTTTTGTAAATTTTAACTACTTTTTACCGTCTTAGGTTGACTGTAGAAGTGAAGATTGTAATAACTTGTAAATTGTCGAAGAGTAAAATGGTAATTGTGAAATTAATCTAAATTATTAGCCACATTTTTTCAAAAAACAATTTATGTTTTTCGCCCCTTAAAAAAAAAAAAAAAAAAAAAAAAAAAACATAAGAAAAATTACATTTTGTGAATTTTTGGAACGTCCTGTATAGGAGATCAGATTTTTAACTCATCCTGTGGATAAAGCATGTTAGGTTCTACAAAATACAGTTGATTCCATGTTTCTATCTATAATGGAATCAGAAAAAACAAGCCGTTCGCTAATCTTTTTAACTCTGTAGAGTTTATTACATTTATTAAATTTGATGGTTAAAAAACAAGAGTAATCACTAAATATAAAACTTACCAAACCTAACCAGACGTCTGCCATTCCCTTCCATTGTGTTTTCTGCCTTATGTTATCGCGTGTATTTGATTTATGTCTTGCTGCATTGGATAGAATTATAACCTAATGCTGGTCTACACTGTATATAGTTTCTGTTTTCTACAGATGTATTAGTTAAAGTTAACAATGTAACGTTTTTACTAAATAATGGCAGGACAGGTTGTGACGTAAAATTGGTACGATAATAATTAATATGGTCTAGATGTGTTCCCAACGATCGTAACTTCAAATTACAAAAATTGAACCTGAGTAAAAAATCTGTCCATTTGTGTGTATAGGCCTACTACATTAAAAAAGAAAAATATGTGTTTCATAAACTATCTGTTTGATTTTATTGTAACTACCACTGGTGTAGTAAGCATTGTCGTCCGGATAACATATAGTCTATGTAGCCCTATCATCGTGTTTATACAAAATGGGACTTAGCAGTGGCTGAAAATATGAAAGGTTTCGTCAAAAGCCCACAATTTACGGCTAAATGTTTTCTGAAATTATTTGTAAATTTTAGTATTTTCCTCGCCAATCTTAGAACATATATCCTTCTAGATCGATATATTGGAAGTATGTACACAATATTCTGTTCTGTAATGATACGAAGCGTGTCATCTACTATCCCTTCTTCTCTCAACTTTACAAGTTGACTCCGTCTCTCTCATCGCGTTAGTTAAATATTGCATTCTTTGTTTCCCCTATTTTTCACATCCTCCCAACACATTTTCAGCCCGTCAGTCTTGCCACAACATATGACCCCTGCGACTTCACACTTCACTCCGCTCCGTTTTTTAAGCCCTCCCTTTCGTTTTCCCAATCCATCTAGCACTCAGAAAGATAAGTTTGCCGTGTCATATTTTGTGGGAAAAGTTACACACACTGTTGCGAAAGGAATTCGCCTTTGTCTTCAAATTCAGTTATGAGAGAAAATGCTGAAATGTTAGTAGTTAAAATAATTTATCTTTTAATCACTCTATTATTTATCTGCTTGTTATATCTAGAGATTTCTCAACCGATTTTGACAAAACAAATCTGTTACCCTTAAAATAAAGAATAGGACGTTGTATTGTAAAATCTATTTAGTAAATAATTGACAGTTACTTGCCTCTGTTATGTGACTATTATACGTTCAATCTAATAGTCACATGTATCTAATATGATTGAATATATATAATAGTCACATGACATACGTAAGTAACTGTCAATTATTTACTAAAAATATTGTGCAATATAACATCCCAGTCTTTATTTTAAGGGAAACAGCTTTGTTTCATCAAAATCGGTTGAGAAAATCTCTACATATAACGATCAGAGTGATTTAAAGATAAATTATTCCAACTACTAAAATTTTAGTATTTTCTCTCATAACTGAATTTTAAGACAAAGGCGGATTTCTTTCACAACAGTGTGTGTAAATTCTAATACATTGCACTGTCAAACAGTTAAAGTAAAGATCTTACCTATAATATTATGAAACTTAAAATTGTAAATTCAAAAACTACTTTATCTCGAAAATTTCAAATACTAAAATTATTACCTTCCCGTCGAGTAGGCACTTATATACAATTTTAATAAGTACAATTAATAGAGCGATAATAGGGGAGGTTTCTTTTCAGTTCTAATTTAATATTGGGATTTATTTTTGAAATGTAAACTTCTATAGGCGCACCACGTCCAAAAAAAGTTGTATACCTGTTTGTATAGCAGAGTATATAGTTTTCTTGTTGCTGGGGGTAAATCGGATTTTACCGTCACGCGTTTCACCATGCATTTTGTGAAACGCTCCTAATGTGAAACGCTCCTAATGTGAAACGCTCCTAAAGTGAAACGCTCCTATAGTGAATCGCTCTACTACATCTGTTTGAAAAATGTTTTGGTCTTGCCGAGATTCGAACAAGCAGAGTCCATCACCATAGACTATCGCCTTAGCCGGGCAGGCCACAATCGCATTGCTAATTTAGTATATTTAAGCTGAGTATATAAGTGTAACAGATTTTTTAAAGTCATAGGCTTAATATTTTAATGTTAATACAATGTATAGTTTAATTAGTAATACCTCTGAAATGGACATCGTGCTTCCTCATGTCGTAAGTTGTGTTAAAAAGTGAACATTGTGCTTCCTCATTTCGTTAAGTGTGTGTTAATTACAAAATTTACCCTTCTCCCGTGTGGTCTAAAGCACACAATTACATATTTTTTAAATTTTGCTTGACGTCTTTCCAGTTAGGCTAATGCAGATAAAGAAGTAAATCGAACGCCAGCACCTAGGGTTTAACTGAAATTTCAATAGTCTCTGACAGAAATGCTATGAAAATATACCAGTTACAATATTATTATTTATCCCTTCTTAAGATTCTGAATTTTACAATCTTCGTAATCTCAAACCACGAAAATAATATCATAAAGAATTAAGATATATTTCTGTTCACAGAATTTATTTACTAAATCCGTCATAGCACATTCGACAGCGTATCTCTGACACGCGCATTACTTGCGTGTTTTCTGATAAACTTACCTTGTGGGTTTAATGGTAATACACCTCGCCAAACAAAAGCAAACGGTTAGATTTAATTACCGTGTTTAACAAAGGCTGCTGTATCTCTTACCGAGAGTGGAGGGGTGGGGGTGAGAATTTGTGAAACCCCTTTTAATTAAATCCAGCACGCGTTGCGATAACTCCACAGCCTTTCTTCCAGCCTCTCTAACTTTAATGTTTGTAACATTTATGGTTTTGTTCCCACGCAAGCAAAAAGATGGAAGGCCGTTTGTGATCTGTTTTAATGTGTATTTCAAAATTTGAACTAAAGTCATCAATTTGTGTAACAATTCGAACGTTTCCATAGTAATTGGGTATTCTAGACAATTTAGTAGAAAATAAATAAATTTCTTGTTTTCCATTAATAGTTCTCATATTTCTCAGTCCACACAAAATATATAAATAACGGTATTTTTACTATTCCATTTACCCAAGCTCTACCATTTCAAAAAATAAGAAAACCGTCTCTCGTAAATACTTAATTGTCAAATGATGTATAATTTTAAGTTCCTAAAGCTCCCTAACTATTACACATATTGAAATATGCCCGAGAATAAAAAATAATAAAAATAACGTGTTATATCCAAAATAATCAGAAGAAAAATGTAGTCAGTTTTATTTTTAATTTTAACTGAAAAAAACCTGAAGGTTACCTGTTACATTTTTTTACAATTTACTTATCAAATAAAATTGCGGTAATTTTTGTTTCAATGACACTATATACAGGTACTTTGTTTGTTACGAGCCTCAAAAACTGTGTGTTCTGCTATCAACCACAGCCGGATACACAAGCTGAACGCCAGAAAGTTTTTTAATACGCGTTTTTTAAAATTGTTCAATGTTTATTTATTACAGTGTTTTTGTGTTTGTCAAGTGTGTAAATGATGTGTTTTTGTGTGTAGTTTTTTAAAATGACGAAGTAATTATGTATTACTGAAACGAAGCACGTGACCATGGCTGAATAAATAGTCGAAACGGCCGTAGTGCAAGAAAACAAAAATAGGAGAGCAGACGTGAGTAACAAATTATATTATAATTTAGAAACTCTCCAGTTAGGTGAAGATTATATAAAATTAAAATAAACATTACGTAGCGTAGGAATGTAGAATATTTTTTTTTTCAAATAAATGTAAAAATATACTGATATTTTCCCTTCTGAAATTACTTTGAGTTGTTTACCTTGTTTACAGCTTAGATTTCATCGTTCAATGGAGACTTTTATTATTAAAGTTAGTGTTACTATCTTACAGTTATATAGTTTAAATCACGGATGAAAGATATTCTACCCATAATACTATATAACTTTTATATATAACTGGAACGAGACTGATGTCAACGTGTTTGAATGGAATACAGCAACTGACACGGCACCCTTCCCCAATTTAGCATAGCATTAGCCTCCCTAGGTAGATGATCTTTTCTTTGTAATTTGATCAGAAAACTACATTATAAAATTCTTATCAAAATTTCAAGTACGGGGAAGCAGAGTATTGCGGAAGTAAACCTGTAACCAGTAACTAGGTTCAAACGGCCAATCTGTCCAAATGAAAAAGACGACTTCGATCACCTATATAAACATACGCGATGTAATATCAACAAATAAATTTGAACATGAGTTATCTGTAACCCGTCGTCTCATATATAAAAACAATTAAATTAATATTTAGTATCAGTTTAAATAACTTCTATTATAAATTCGTCGTTTTAACGTTAAACAGGCGTTCAACCAACGCCAACGATTCTTTAACGTTACATACAAAATAAAGAAGCACGTGGGTCAATGAGTCCATGTTGTATTGACTTGGCAAACTGTCAGGTCCGAAGGTTACTGATGTGTTGTTAACAGTTTCATGGTCTGTGACTATCAAACGTGGTTAATAAAATGGTTTGTTTAGAGCTACACACGATCAAAAAAACGGTTCACGTTATGCGTTTACGTTACCACGAAAACATTTGTGAATACAAATTGCCATCATCCTCTCAAATAAATGTCTTAAATGAATTACGTAACCGATTGCAGGTTTATGGGTAAAATTTGTTTTTATTATATAACAAAATAGTCTGATGTAAATTTTAATAAATTAATCTCTGGACAACAATTACATGACTTTCGATCAAGTTTATTTGTGTTCTAACAAAATGTCAGAAAATTTATTTAAAACATTTGTTGGCTGCTAGTTAAATTTCAAATCGATTGGAGACCAAACACAAGTTTAATTTTTTTTAATTTTAGGTTTTAGGAACCCTTTAATTTTACAGCAAACTGGTCCGATATTGCTATTTAAAATGGGCTTTTTCTAAATTGTTTAAATGATAAAGTGGGAAAGTTAGATATTGTTTGAAATTGAAGTTAAAATCATTAGCAATGTTTGAACAAATGTGTAGTTCTTAAAATAAAACCGTTCAGTGATTGTATATAAAAATAGAAAACAACAATTTAATAATTTAAGATCGCCATCTTGGGAGGAGTAAATCAAAGTTTATTGTTTCAAGATGTTTATTTTTGGATCTATGTTTAAATTTGTTATTTCTTGAAAAAATACCCCCATCTTACAAAATATGCCTTTTGGGAACAAGTAAGGTTACAGTTAACAAAAGTGCCTGAACGCATTATTTTACTTCACGTGTTCCATGAGTCATCTGTATTACTTTGAATTATATAGGAGAAATTGAGGCATTCATTTGCTATACGTTCTAGGCTGAACGCACACAGGAAGGAGAAGGAGCAATGAAACAATTTGCTCCGAGTAAAATTGCGCTTTGCTCCTTGCAGTGTGCGGTGCAAGACGCGAGGATGATGGAGCGGCTATTGTATCATTTTGAGTTTGCGATTGACAGAGTAGAAATGAGTGCCGAGGTTGTGGAAGACGAGGTCAATGTTGCCATAGCTGTATGGCACTTTATTCATATGTTAGACACAAGACCGGGTAGAACCTGTAAAAAGAAACGAGACCTTTTATCGTAGGCTTACATCAGCGAACTGAAACATGATCCTTCAAAGTTTTATAACTACTGTCGTATGAGAATATCCAGTTTTAGAGTATTGGCAGGATTGATCCAAGACATGATCGCCAAGCAGAACATCAATTGGAGGAAAAGCGTATCTGCTTAGGAAAGGCTGTTCATTACTTTATGTAAGAACAGAGCAGAGTGCGCGGTCTACACATGCGCGGATAGAAATTGCTCCCGACCACCAGACGTGCAACATATATTCGGAGCTGACGTCAGGAGCATGCTCCAAGTGCCGCTCAGTGTTGCGAGGATGCGACGCACTTGCTTCCTCTGTGTGCGTAGTCCCATTTAATCGCTTATAAAAGTTGTGGTCCAACAAGGAGCAAAATGTTTCTTCCTAGTGCGATCAGCCTAATGGTTGGTTTGGTATGATCTGAGTAATAAAGGACAAATTGTGTTAGACAAACTAATAGAGGACGTTCATGTTTACCTTTTAACACTTTTTTTGCTCCCATTATATATGTTTCTACTACTTCTGGCATTGCGTTGCAGTTACCGAACACTAAGCACTTCATGCATTACGGTAAAAAACACAGACATGCATTGCAGTATTAACTTTTAAACTTTCTGAGATTCCCTTTGTTTAAAACAGGTGTTTGGTGAAAGGCATATTGTTTAGACAAATTTGACTTTGCTGTAAATATTATATTTAAAAAAATCTGTTTTAATATTTACTTAAAAACAGTTAAAATGCGTCTAGGGTATATATTTTGTTATATACAAAGCGTTAAAAAGTATGAAGTAGTTTATTATTTCAGAAATTGCTCTAGATAGAAAGAAAGCCTTCTCATTTCAAGCGGTATGAGGGTAATATAAACTTTTTGTATTTTTCTATTTTAAGCCCAAATTTTGTTTGTTTAAAATTATATACGACATAATATTTCTTTACAAAAGTATCATATTGAAAACCACTCCACACATAAACTTTAACAAAACAATGTTATATATATATATATTTTTTTTTTAAAGTGCCTCCAGTTATTTTAAAATTATTTCAGTTCATATGACGAAAATTCATATAGTATAGTATAAAATACTTTTGAAGGTTTTTGTTTTAAAACAAATGTAGTAGAAGTTGGTTGTACTGTCAGACGTAAAGTTCAGATTGTGCTCGGTTGAAATATTGACTTGTAGTATGGAATACAATAGCGAGAGAAGAAGGGGCTAGTTAGGCAATATGGCAGTATTCTTTGCGTCTCGAAAGAATAGCATTTAATAATTTATCTATCGCTAGTAAGATTTATATATACATTCAGGTTAGGTAAAAACCGAGCAATCTTGTTATAACCACTCCTAGATGGTGCTGAGGTATTAGTTTTTACTTGTATAAATTATACTGTGTACAGTAAAGTAAACATACAAAATAAAAATGCAAGGAAAATAAAAGTAACTAAACTGTTTTTAATTTGTCAGTTTTTTTTAGGACAAGCCTCATCCTTGCGAAAAGAGAGGTATCTTCGTGATCAGAAGATCCCAAGTTAAATCTTGGCTCGAGACAAAGTAATTTTTGATACCTAAGATTAGAGGGAAGGAGGGCGGAAGTAAAGCAAACAGTGGTTGGCTCGATCCAAGCTGACTGGTTACCTGGTCTTCGGTTTGGAACGTTTTGCATATAAAATATAAATAGTATTAAAATACACGTTATTTTATAAAATTTTTACGAAATGATAACACTATTTGTCTCGTCATTAAACAACTCTACAATATTGAGACCTGATGTAACAAGCAAAATAACGCAAATTTAATGCAACTGCTGTAGTTATTAAGAAAAACTACATTAAAATAGTCTAAAAAAATTTGGGCAGCATAGGAGATACCAAACCCCCGCTTAGCTATGTATAGAGTGTTACGATATAATATATAATGATCAAAAAATAAGCAATAATTGTTTTTTTCTCAATGTTTGAATTTTAACACTATTATTATTTTTACTAGTTACATTATGTCAATATAAGATACTTAAAACGAATTTTTGTTTTTAAATTTATCTTTCATAACTACCAAAAAGAGAAAAATTTGGTAAACATCCATTGATATATCTCTTTGACATTTAAAATGGTTTGACATCCTGTAAATGGGAGTTAATTTTCATTAGATTAGTTCTTAGACTGTTAATTGATAATGGTCGTTTAGTTTGCGAAACTCGTTTATTCTGAAAATTAAAATATATCTGTTATTTTACTTTTGCATTGTACAACACCTTATACCGAATACAATCATGTTTTTAAAATTGTTGAAACACTCTGTAGATAGCTCTAGGTAAGACCTTTAAATGAGCGTTCGGAATATTAAGACATTTCAATAACTACCAGACTAGTTGTGGGCCGACAAGTTCTATACCGTAACGGCGGCAAATTGCTAAAGCTGATAAATCGTAGTACTTAATTCGTATTAGGCTAATTTTCATATGGCTACTCCGGATATACGGCAATTGTGCATGCCCTCTGAATTTCATGTTTTTAAACTACTTATCCGATTCAAATCGTATTGAAACACATATCGTTTAAAAGAGGAAAGTACGATGTATCGATTATTTTTTATCTAATTTTGTTGTTTCTATTCTCTTATGTTGTTATTAAAAGTCGAATTTAAAAGTTTGGCTTAACAGATACGTCAGCTGATTAACAGATGAGTTGTGAATTAGGCTACATGTTGCACTGTTTTACTATTACTGTCAGTGATTTTTGTTGACATTGTATATGTGCTTGCGTTTTATTGTTATTATGGATTTGTGGAATGTGTTTATTAATTATTATTACTATTATTATTTTGTTAGTATTATCATTAATTTTTGTTTACGTTTCGTGTTTGTGCTTGTGAATTTGTGATTTCTGGATTTATGAAGTGTGTTTATTTATAATGTCTGCAAAGTAAATGTCATAAATTATAAATTTCTGTAATCGGCACTAATTTCTGGTTATTTTGTATATTCTAAATATTTTTTAAGCTCTATCAATGTTGCGGAATCTAAGTTTGTTTCACGAATGTATATTTGGACATTAAAATTTTTTTTTTTTTGAAATTGCGTTTAGTATTACAGAAATGTATATAGGCCTACCGATAATTTTATTCTTTGGATTATCTTGAACAAAATTACATGTTATATTTAGATCTCAATTTATATATTTTATAACGTTTTTAAAATAACCTAAACCGTGTAAAAAAAAGTGTGCTGGTACAAAGTAATACGCATGGCAGTTGTAGGGTTTGAAATGACTGAGATGTTCAACAGTAGAGGCACACTTGTTGTGCAACAATTCTAAGTAATTTCTTTTTAATTCTAGGGGAGTAGAGTGGTCCAGTTGTTAAACGATTTCTTCTAATTTAACACTGCTGTGATAGGTTCAACCTAGTTACTGGACTTCCGATTAGTTGTGCTATACGCTGCTACCCCACCTTCAGTAGTCTAACTGGCATGAAGTAATACTAGAAGAAAACATAAATAATAACTACTAATTCGGAACAATTTTTGTCAAAGGTTGTTCACTATTATAATATAGGCCTACCGCTTAATAGACACCTATCAGAAGAGGGTCAGCTTCAATTTTGATGGAATTTGAATATTTTTTTTTCTTCTTTGCGACCAATGTTTTCACTTTGTGGCTGCATATAACTAATGAAGTAGGATACACCATATGTGAAAACATTCAAAGTCAATCGACGGGAATCGAATCAACAACCACCTGCAATGTACCGTATTGAAACGCCTCGCAACACCCTGAACTATCCCCACTCCTTTACCTTGAAACTATTGATTTTGAACTAACAAATTATACAAAATATTGTTATTTCATTATCTTGAAAAATAATTATTGGACTTAAAAAATGATTTACCCTTTTTCAAAATTGTTCTACAATTTCATTTTATAATTTTAGTGAGACACTAGTTACAGCAGTTTTACATTGAGCATACTGCATGTTTAAAGTATTCTCAAACTATCATCATTAATTACTGAAAACAAAGTTGGAAACAACAACTTGTGTCAAACAGATGGCTAAAGCTGCATTTCACAAATACCTCTACAAAACATCTCGCTCATCCAATACAAGGAATTGTATTCTAACTATTCCTAGTACTCTGGGGATAGAATAGTATTTAGTGCAAAGTTAGGCAATACAGTTTAGATATTTGTTAGCTGTTCCGGTATGTACATGCATTATTCACTAGTTTTAGCCGCAAGGAAATGCATGTAAATTCACTAAGTGCTTGAATCAGCTATTTGGGACAAAGGTCGATTATAGCTGAAGCCGACTTGTTAGCTCAAGTAATTTGTGAGAAGAACTAGGGTGTATTATGCGCCTAGAGAGGCTGCTAAATAATATTTCATCTAGAAAATATTGGAAGCTCAAATATCAAATAAGAGGCGGCTGAACATATTATTTAATTAATAAATAATTTATTAATTAATTTGGTGCTAACTGATGGAACATTTCCTGATTATTTAAAGTAAAAACAAATAATTCCCGTCTACAAGGAGTGAGAGTTACAGACCAATCGCTTGAATTCCTTTACTAAATAAGATTATAGAATCATAATCATCAATATGTTATATGAGTACCAATACGGTTTTAGGCCTAGGCATTCAACTGTCATGGCTGTGGAAACTCTTGTAAATCACTTATTACAGTCGTTTGAAAATAAAAAAATCTACCGAGAGTTTAAATATTAATGAATTATAATTATTAAGGGTCTACTCTCTAAACGTGTTTAGCAGTTCTCCAAAAATCATTTACGGAATTGATTCTATTGAGTAATAACAAAACTTAGCCCTCGTACACACTCACAAAACCCAAAACGTTTCTAAAGGTTTTCTTCTTTATAGTCAAGAACATATGTTACACTGCATGTATATCATATTCCGCATACACATTCATGACGTCATAATTCTTCCTTTGGCATATATTTATATACAAATAAAATTAGGTTTACATAATTTGTAAGTAACTGTGTTGGAATTTCCAACGTAGTAAGACAGGCAACACGCATCGCTGATATCTTACTTATATACAATAAAGAGGTAGAAGAAGCTGTGCTAAATTGCTTGTTAGAAGGTTTCTGATATTAATTCGTTCAAAACTCATTAAATTAAGGAAAACGTGGGAAAAAATCACAACTTTTGAAAATATATAAAAATATTCATTGTTTTAATTACACTTTACTTTTTCACTTGCCATCAAAAATTAATTATGAAAATATGTACTATTATTTTAAAACTGCAATTTACATACAACTATGTCAACTAAATTTTGTTTGCATATTCATTAATATGTACGCGACAAATAATGCAGTGCAAATAGCATGTAGAATGTATTTAACATTGTAAAAGAATAAATAAACCATGTTATTTACCATGTCTCTAATAACCACAGCCTAGGAAACTGTCCCCAATAACACATCCTATCAGCAAACATCGCCCATATTGCCAACCCTGCAGGCCTGACAGCTAGCCAAGTCAATACAACATGGACTCATTGACACACGTACTTTAAGCACGAATGTTTCACTTAGACTTTCCAGCAAAGTAAATACTTCAGTACACAAATACGAGAACGTAACGTTGAATAACTAAAACGCAGAACAAAAACGAAATGTTGTACAGTTGAGGCATACTAGTAGATTTATTTTTCCCTTATCTGACTTGTACTCCAGAAGAGCTGGATTAAAACGCTCAGAATACTTATGTTCTGGTCAGGTACTAAGAGGAACATTCACAAAGAAGTATTGTGTTATAATGTTATTATAAGGTTATTATTATCCTATACTCTAATACGAGCAATGTCTGTTTGTTTGTTGGTTGGTTTGTTTGTGTGTTTGTGTGTTTGTACGAGCAATCTCGAGATCCAGCGGAAGGATTTTGCTGAAAGTTTGGGATTAGAGGCTTTTGGGACTAAAAAATCGATTAGTGAAAACCACTACCTCAGGAAAACTCGTATTTTTCTGAAAAACTCATTTGAAAATTGAAAATTTTTAACATTGGGGTTATGTAATTTAAAATCAATAGGATACATATGACAAACATCATCTGTTTCCTATAATATTTCCATCAGCTGTCTCCTATAAATGTTTCCATTTAATTTGCTCGTTTAAATTTATTTTGTAAGTATTAAACATAAATAATTTGTCTTAAAGGTTAGAATTGTTTTAAGCTTGAAATCAGCTGACCCGTGCTAATATTTCGCGAGTTATGAGTAGGCCTACAAAACAGTACTTACCTGATTTTAATATTTTGATTTAGTTCAGTTAATTAAGTTTATTTATTTATACATTGTATAATATAACAGCTGATTTCACCACTCATCTGTAATACTACAAAACCCAGCGTAGTAGTAAATAGTACATTTTTTACAAATAGGCCTACAGTTTTATTTATAATCCTTATAGTTGTACACATTTACCGAGTTAAAAATTACCAGCAGCAATAGTTACGTAGGCATAAATAAAGTCTGTTGTTTTTAAATAGTATTTTTTTTACATGATGTATTTCTGATGTGTATCCAATTATTCTGTCTGTGATTTTTCACTGGGGGCCTACTCGTGATTTAACAATTTAGCAACAACAGACTTTATCTAAACCTACCTATACTGATGGAGATTTTTA
>JAGFPH010000006.1:354293-394571 GCA_018207615.1 Philaenus spumarius
GCTATAGTTGATAAGTTCACTGCAGTAGATCGGTTCATTATAACAGTGGCTATAGCAGACATGTTATCTGCAGATGCCTTACAACGGTTTCCTAGAGTAAAGCGATTTACTGTATACGATCGGCTTATTACAACAGAGTTATGTGCTATATATCTGCGATTTACTACGTCAGCGAGTTTCATTACACCAGAGCGGTTCGTTATAACAAAGTGATTCCCTTCGGCAAGCGTTTCAATACAACTAAGTGGTAATGCATAGCATAACTAAGTGGCATAGCAAAAAGGTTCACATAATAGAGAAGACCAGTTCACGACACCCTTATTGTTACGTATTATGTACACGAAAAGAAAGGTTTCATAATTGTTTTCTAAATAATTAATGCAACTGCCTTCACAATTTGATTCAGAAAGGATTTGGTAATGTTTGACGAAGTGTCAGGTTTAAAAATTTTCTGAATGAATACAAATATTATACTTTAAACAGTTATAGGTTATTATAGGCTATCTCAGGGATTCACCGTGACCATCTGAGTTTATTCCCGGCTTCCCGACAGACGCATATATCACTCCAATTTATTCAATCTGGAACTAAAAATATCCGGATGCCAGGAACTAATACATTATCCCTGTCTCGCTTTTAGAAGTGGCTTGAAATTTATAATTTAGAGAAGTAGTATAGCTTTGAGAACAAAACCATATCCATGACCACGAATGTGCATAATGCAAAATCGTTTAGAAGTAAAGTGGTAAGATTGTTTCGGTTCTTTTTAATGTTATTTCGTGTAAAATCATCATAAGAAAACTGACCTGATAAAACTAGACAAGTGATAGTTCACAAATATACATTTTTCTTAACCGCTTTAACTTACCGATGCCATTTGGTAGAACTCCATGTTAAATGAAGCAAAATAAAATATTTAATCATGCTGTACAATTTTTCATGCCTACCGTGGTTTATCTAGTTATTGCATTTAGGAGAAAGGTTAAAATGACTAAAAAAATATTAGAAAGTTCATTGTGTATACATATTTAGAACAATAACCATTAATTAGGGAAGAACCTAAATGCCAAGTAGAGGAAAGGGTAACTATGGATACAAGTTCGGTAATCATTTTACTTATAAAATGTCTAAAGTATTTAATTTAGTAATTGTATCATGAGGTAGGGAGTCTTAAAACTAACATTACAAACAAATTCTGTTAGTACATGATTTTGTATGGTGTAGAAACACTAAAGTCATTATAATCCAACGCCAACTCGTTGCGTGTAGAATTAATCTCCAATTTACATAACAGACTAAATCTACCAAATCTGCAATCATTTTTCTCTTGTATTTTTCGGAAATATTAGCCTAAATTGTGCTTTAAATAAAGGGTTGGCTTACGGTGATTTTCTTTTCTTTTACAACATGGTTAACTTTAAATTAATGTACAAGATGTTTACATTCATCTTTAATGTACTTTTTAGAGTAACTTACCAATTTTTAAAACTATAGAAACAACACCTGAGACTGACTGATAAATGGAAGCTCCTCAAGGGTTCCCTTTCAGATGAAATACCGCAAAAAGAAAGCAATAATGTAATATGTCATTTTCAAAGTAAACAAGTCCACGTAGAAAGTAAACTACACAAAACACCGTTTAACATTTCTATTGTGATTATTTATGCACTAAAACAGTATTGATTGTTTGTACTTCCATACAAGGTAAGTTTGCTTGGCAAGACTTGCACACGAACAAGGATCTATATAACTGTACTATACTATACAACTTTCACTTGCATAAATATGTAACGGTAAGCGAAAAATATCTTGGGCTGAATCCAACTTGTGAAGCTGTGTTACGCATTCACAATACTTTGATATGATTAACTCGGTAAATTTATATCAGAATTAAAAGTGTTCGTTTAAATGTCTTGGTAAGTAGGGTATTGCAAAGAGGAAAGGGTAATCAAAACTTTTAGTACGATTGAAATTAAATATGTATTGGTGTGATATACGTTGCATCGCTTTTGTTAGTTGATGTGAGGACTTGAAAACCCATCCTCAAAAATTGTATTAGTGATTATAAAACAAATCTATGGACCGACTTTATTGAGTTGATTTTAAAACAGATAAGAGATAAAAATCTGATAAAAAACTGATAAGAGATAAAAGTCTGATAAAAAACTGATAAGAGATAAAAATCTGATAAAAAACTTATAAGAGATACGTGTGTTTTTTTTACACGTATTGACATACATTTGGTTTATGATTTAGTAATCTTATAAAGAAGAATGCACTAATCTAGTATCTGGAACCGAATCCGAATTAATTGAAACTAACCAAAATTCAAATTGCAATGTGTAATTAAGTTAATAAAAAAACAACATTTTATTCGCATTGTTGTTTTCCTTTTCCAAAAATGTTGTCAAAACTAATGAATAAAACTTGTTATAGACAATTGGAAGAGTACCTGCCCTCTCGACACATCTCTCGCACCTAATCAATAAAAACCTCCCGCCACCTTCTGCACATAGAAGGAAACTGGATAAATAACACAAAATGAACTAAACACTCTTATGTCAGATGTACTTTGGAATTACGATATCCCTCCTGAAATTCTCACCAATTCAAAATAATACAGGCATGTTTTGTTCGACATATTGACGTTTCTCCTTACTACAATTAATCATACGAATTGTTTCCAAAGACAGGTTTCAGTAGAGACACTTCTTGCCTCCCTGCGCAGATTCTCAGATTCTCTACATTTCGCAGATTTGAATATTCTGTGTTGTTATTCGAGACAGATTATCGATCGATAGTATATTTTAAAGAAATTGGTGACGAACGAATTGTAATTGCAAACTAATTGCAGCGTTGGTGTTCCAAAATGATACATTCCGTCAAACCTAGGGAAATGTTTTCTAGATAGGAAAATTAAAAACATAGTTTCGTCAAAAGTATGAATTAATTATTTAACTACAGCTATGATTTAAAAAAATAATAAACTTAACTTATTTGCTTACTCCTTTTTAAGTTGATAAAACAACTTTCTAGAAATAGGTAAGCTTTTATGACTTTTTATTAAAATCAGAAATGTATGTAATACAAGCCTGGAATGTCCATAATACAATAAACAGTATTAAATTTCAGCATCGTAAAAAAAAAACACAATTATAAATTAAAGTCTAAAATGTACGAAAGGAAATAGCATACTGGTCGTGACGAACGAAAGACACTTCAATCAGAACGAAATGAATTACTCTTGAAGAGTAACTAAACATATAATTTACAACAAATACTTGTGAATGTCGTTAAAACACATACAATAAAATCTCATATGTTTGGAAGAAATAATATAAACACAACACGCTTAAGGGAAGTCAGACCGCGTAAAATTTTTTTTCTACCCGATTTTTTCTGATTATTGTACTCCATTTCATTTCCTTTAAAATGATATAACTTTCACCATTGTAACTTACCCATAAGCCCTTGAAAACAAACTTTTAAACAAACTATCAAGACACGGAGTTGTCTGTTGTTTTGATTTTCTTTTACAATTTGTATTTTATTTTGTTCAAAGATTGTCGTTTTATTTTTCGACTGTATATTTTATATTTCTTATTTTAGTAATTTGACATATGAAACATTATAAAATAACATTATTTTTTGAAAATATTTTTACAAAGCGGAAAAACTCGAAATTTGCAACGTTTGCATTGATATAGTATGATATCATGTAGTACCTTTCACAAGTTATTCTAAACTCTCACGAATACCAAACAAAGTATACAGACTAACTTAGCACCGAGCTAAATAATTATAAACCTCTCACGAATACATACTATACTGACTCACTTAATAAGAACAGAGCAAACTTGTTATAACCGCTCCTAGATGGTGCTGATAAACTATCTTTTCGTTTACACGTAATATTTAAACCCATAGTAAAGTAACTGAATGGTATGGTTAATTTGTCAGTTTTCTTTAATCAAGCCTTACTCTAGTGGATAACGTAGCGTCTTCCTGATCAGAAGATGTGCTGGGTTCGAATCTAGGCTAGGGAAAATTTTGGTACATTTGTAAAACAAACCGTAAAATTTTATATTTGCTACAATTAAAATTTACCTTTACTAGGAACTAGGTAAAAGACCCCTCTTTAAGATAAAATTAAAAATAAGACTCTAGGTTGAATAGATTGTCAGTCACAGGACGTAAATGTAACATTACGGTCTTATGGCGTTCGGACTCCCCTTAATATAACTGAAGCTTAAAGTTTCGGTTTATATCCTAATGAAGACTATGATTCATGTTTGCAAAAATGTAATAGATTATAAAACATTGCCACTTTTCACCGAAAAAAATAAAATAAAACCATATGTAAACAATAAACACGCTTCTCATGATGTAACTGGTATTGTAGCGACTTTGACGTCGACGTTTGCTGTCCCGTACCGTTGTTGCAGCTCTACTCGCCTGTGCTGCGGTTATTATCTAGTCTTTCCTCACATACAAACACTGCAACTTCAGTTGCTGTTCTGTGTTGTAGCTTCGCAGCAAGCTTATCCCCGATGTTATCTTGTATTTCATCGTTAGTTGTATTTCAGCTTTTAATTTTAATTCTGGAAAAATTAAATTTAACTATTTCTAACTTTATGTAACTTTTATCTGCTTATGTACATGTTTTTGAATACAAAGGAGTAAGAATCAAATGTATCTTAATAAATTGGTTATTGTTCAACATTACAACCAACCACCAATACACCAGACACTATAACAGTAGATTTCCTCTTAACCGTCCTCTCTTAAACTAACAGTTAGTTAAACCGTCCACCTTCCAAGAATTAACTCTAACTGTTCCCACAAATATGACACCGAAACTCAATCATCAGGCAGATGGAAGGAAAGCTGTACAGTTAGCAGAGTTGCAATTAAAGAGCAGAAATATTTAAATTCCGTCGATGTAACATTCATATCTTTCTTATTTTATTGATGTTTTGTTTTTGGTTCATATATTCTGTATTAAATAATGTGTGTATAAGTTTGTTCATTCGGTAAATAGGCAATTCAATCATAATCGATTTGTTTTATCTACGTTTGTTTAAAATTGACGAATCAGCGAACATTTTAAAAATTCGAGTGCTTTGTTAAAACATCGCAACAACTTTGAATGTTATAAATAAACTATGAACATGTTCTATAAATTTTATAAAACATCTTTGAATATGACGGGAGAAAATTGCAATTCAAATATCTTATATCAACCAAACGTTTAGTTTTTCGACGAAGAGTACGGTCCCTTAATTCGGGTATCCGACAATGGGCCTTCTACTGTAAAATGGCAAACCACTTAATTAACATATGGGCCAACTATTCACACACAAAGATAACGGAATTATATCCTTTTAATTTGATCGTGTAAATTTGTGTACGACTTATGTATCCTATTTAGCGTTATATGTTTTAACTTTAGGGTTTTCATTAGAAAACGAAAGTCGATGTAAATGCCTACTCTTAAAAGTTGTTGTACTATTTAAAAAAAAAGAAAAAAAAGGAAAATACACGAAAACAGTTTTAACTAAACGAACAAGGTACCATTGCACACAATATTTAGATTAAAAAATATTTAAAAAACTTTTATTAAATTCATATTTAATTAAACACTGAAAACGAAATACTTATTTGAGACAATATTGTAATTAAAGCTATCGCCGTAACCTTTTTACCCTTTCCGTTTAAAACATCCTTCCATTTATTATTTTGAATGTGCAATATCATAAAAACTAAAATTACTCAGAACTATATTATTTTTTCAATACTAATCGCTCAGTCCGGTTTCGATGAAAATTTATAATTCTTAGTCGTTGAATTTGAAGACACACCAGGTCACTTAAATAAGTTTTGCAATTTTCAAAACTATTTTAAATCCACGAACTAAATTTCCCCCTTCAAACAACTGTGTAGATTACAATTATTTACGCCTCCTTAACAATGTGTTTTCCCAGAAAGTTAATGGCATTCCTAAACATCTTGCAGTAAGCCATTCTAAACAGCACAGCCAGTATAATTTCATCCCTAAAGATATTGTTTTAACCTGCTTAAGTTTAACGACTCGTGCAATATCAGTTAGCATAGAAGGCAGCGTCTTTTCCAGTGGCATGGAACGCTGTAACAAATCCAATTTGTTTTAAAATGCAATATGGCGGATTCAGTGAACTATACGTTGAACTATTTCAGTTCTCGATTGCTTTATATTGATAATATTACGACACTTAGCATCTTGAACAGTCCACTAGTTTTAATATATTCAGTAAAGTACGTATTTTCAAGAATTAACCTCAAACCTTAGTCGTGTATAAAACTGTTTTCCTGGGACATTTAAAGAACGATGGAAATCATCTTCCTGAACTAGAGAGGACTCTAAAGTGCTATGATTATAATATATAGGTTGTTTCAAAACTCTCCCCCAATACTTTTAGGAATTGGCTTTCGGGAAAATACAATTCATAATAAATCAAACGTTTGAAAATCCCTAGTTTTACAATCAGCTGTTATTTTGTTTTTTCACTTGCAAATTTTAAACTTAAAAAGTGATTGATATACTAAGTTTAAATTTTGTATTTTAAAATTCAAACAACACAACAAATGTTTTCCTCCAACTATTCAATTCCATATGGCCATCGTAGAATATCTCAAAAAGCTTTTTTTATTTAAAAAAGAAAAATGGGGTGGTAATTTTTCTGTAGGTCAAAAGATAACCAAGTTATGAAAAAAATTAATTTTCTTCTTGGTCCTTGTCTACAACACAAAATATTAGCCTAGAACCAAGAAGACAATTTCTTTTTTTGTCTATAAATTATTGATACAGAGTTCTTAAACACCCTGTATCCTATCATACATGAACCGCTTTCAAAAACTCTAAAAATTGATTGTGTATTTTGCACATAGATATAAATTTGTTAATGTACCATCGAACTTCAAATCTTTCATGGTTTTAAAAAGTTATTGGAAGAAGTTAAGACTAATTTTAGTTTCTGAGTTCAGTGCATTGTCGGCTTCAGGTTGGCTTATCAGGGTAATAAATTTCAACGGTAAAAACCAAACGGTAACCGTTTCTAAATGTTTACTCTATATACTTGAAGTGAAAAGCTAGATTACACTATGAAACAATCTAATTTAATTCCTCAAAATAATGTTTATAATTTCAACTCCCACAGAAGCTGCATTTCACAAATATCACCACAGAACATCCCACTCTCTCAATATAACTGGATTGTTTTCTAACTATTCATCGTGCAAACCAACTGTATTTAGTGCAAAGTTAGGCAATCCTGAATACATTTCGGTATGTATATGCATTATTCACTAGTTTTAGCCGCAACGAAATGCATGCAAATTGACTCTAAGTGCTTGAATCAGCTGTTTGGGACAAAGGTCGATTATAGCCGATGCCGACTTGTTGGCAGAAGTCATTTGTAGTCAGTGGGAGGAATTACGGAACATTATGTGTTAATATTTGAGTTGATACACTTTGAAAGTGATAAATGTTTTACATTATTAGGAAAGCTTAACTGTTTTCGACAAAAGGTTTAGATCGCCTACCACAAAAAAAGTCAATTTTTGTAAACATTCAACTTAAAAGATAAATTATTTACATTCCTTTGTAAATGGTATCTTATAAGTTACTTAACCAACGTTGTCCCGTTTTGATCGTTAGTGTATAAAAAGGAAATAATAAAACTAATAACAAACTTGCACAAAAGGTGCTGCAGTTTTTCAAAAAGTATATAAAAACACGCTTGTATTCAAATGAAAGTTTGTGTCAAAATTTCAAAGCAATCGGTGATGAACTTTCGGAGATTATAGATTTTGAACAAACGCACATTTACATTTTTATTTATATAGATTAGAACTGTTGTTTTTCTGGTTATCAAGGATGAGCGAAGTGTAGACTTTAGTGCGAAATAACATCTCTGCGATCTTTCCCTTATTACCATTTTCACACGAGCACGTAAAATCTCCGAAAGTTCTTCACCGATTGCTTAGAAATTTTGACACAATCTTTCATTTTAATACAAGCTTGTTTTTATATACTTTTTGAAAAATAGCAGCATCCATTGAAGATAAAAACAAACAAAATATACCAAATATTTTACAGCAATGGGAAACGCCATACTAAATAATAAACAAATAGGTTTATTGTTGACACAGTAATCAGCTGTTTGCAAACTTTGAAGCTATTATTTAATTTCTAACTTTTAGGTTAGGTTTTTATTAAAGTGTAGATCTGAGCCTTGCTGGTTTTTTTAACCTTTGTTATAATTGCTGTTATAAAATATTCGAAATAATTTGATTTGGACATTTACTATCCACACATTTAGCTTTAGGATTATTATTAATCCTACGCCTTTATTATATATAAAAAAAAAACATAACATAATTATGTGTATAGAAGGTTCCAACGGGGATAGCGTGCAGAGCACGCAGGGTTCTCCCCTTGTATATAATATACAACCCTATTACAAGTAAAATATTGTTTTTTTTTTATTCTGATTATTGGAATAGTTTGGGTTAGCAAAGATAACCTAGTCAAATTGAGAAATCCTATACCTTTATACACTCCGAACAAAATCAACTGTAACACACAGGCAAACGAGCGATTTTGGAATATTTCTTATTTCCTTTTATATAATAGCATATAACTACACCGGGAAGTGGGTATACTACCACATAAGTTTGTCAATACGCTTTTACCCAAGAAACAAAAGTTCTAAATACAAATATAAACTCAATTACTCACAAAAACGGAAATAATATGCAAAGTAGATTATATAAAACGATTACGTGTAATTAAAATATTTACATTGTGTCCAACAGTAATTAATCATTGAGCCTGATAACACTTAAAACTCATTAATATTCATAATTGTAAAGTGTGCTACTCCCTTCCACGAGGCAGTGTTAAAGGATGAAATGAACTCGGTAAATAGGCCATTATTCACTCCGTATACTTTGCCAATTAGTCCAGTGTTTTATGATAATTGGGAACCCAGGTGTAGAGTGGACCGGTGTTGTGCTGAAATCTGATAAAAGTTGTTTTTAATTGCCAAACATTGCCTGGGTAGAATGTTACAAGTTTCATGTATTTGATTAAACTCGCCGGCGAAGAACCACCAGGTTTGTTAAGGGCAAGTTGAGTTTGTTAAAACTAAAGCAAAATTTTAAAATGTTTTTTTTTAAATTTTGTATCAGTAAAACTCTTTTGATTTTACTTGGTAGCTACACATTTAGCTTCAATTTGCACCATCTCCAGGAAACATGAAGCCACGCAACATATATGTGTGTACTCTAATAGACTAATAGTTGAACACAAACGAAACTCAGTAGTATAACGAAGACATATTCACTAATATATTATGACATGGATTGATCCCAGAGGACAACTATCCGGTGAATTATTATATAGAGGATTATACATTTCAGCAGGTTGATAATTAATTTTAAGTATTATTTAGGCTCAAAAATTGATAACAAGATGGTGAGAAAATTTAGATAAGAGAAAGGATTGCAGAGATGTTTTTGTGCACAAACTGGCTTTGGAAAAAAGCTTACACTGAGACAAACGGTGCGGCTGCCATTTTAATTTTATTGACCGAGCGAAGCGAGGTCTCTGTTTTAGCTCGACCGTTCGGCATTTCGTCTGTCTCACGATTACGGCCAAACACCATGACTGATTGTGATGATTTTTTGCATGAATGTTCCTTATTTCTAGGCCGAGCGCTGTATGTATACGGTTTTTTCCATTTTTCATTATTAACCCCTTGTAGGGCAGGGGGATGAGGATAGATAATAAATGGAAAAAACCGTATATATACATCGCTCGGCCTAGGAATAAGGAACATTCATGCAAAAAATCATCACAATCGGTCAAGGTTTGGCCGTAATCGTGAGACAGACAGACAGACATACAGACGAAATGCCGAATGGTCGAGCTAAAACGGAGACCTCGCTCCGCTCGGTCAATTAAATTAAATGCTCTGATCAAGGTGTATAATTGCAACACATGTAGAAAAAAAGGAACAAAAATTAAGACCATAATACAAAAAAGGTTACAATTAAATGAAAATATACATTAACATTATATGGAATACGAGGGCTATCCAGAAAGTAGATTACGTTTTGGAATTAAAAATAAACAAAGTATTGGAAATTGTTTTTATTATATACAGATGAAAGCCACACTTAAATACTACTTTTCTACATAGTCACCATTCAAATTAAGGCACTTATCGTAGCGATGGACGAGCTTGGAAATTCCTTCGTCGTAGAATTCGGTCGCCTGCGCCTTCAACCACTTGGTGACCTCTTCTTGCAGCTGTGCGTCGTCATCAAAACGCTGCATAGCCAGCCACTTCTTCATTGCTGGGAATAAGTGGAAGTCGCTCGGTGCCAGGTCGGGACTGTACGGTGGATGAGGAAACAACTCCCACTTAAAGGATCCAAGAACTTGGCGAGTGGCATTTGCCGTGTGGGGCCGGGCGTTGTCGTGAATCAGCAAGATCTTTGAGCTCAACTTTCCCCTGCGCTTGTTTTGTATTGCTCTTCTGAGGTTTTGCAGAGTTTGGCAATACCTTTGAGAGTTTATTGTAGTGCCTCTTTCCACAAAAATTACACCTTTCCTGTCTCAAAAAACAGTCGCCATCATCTTCCTTGCCGACGTCGTTTGTATGCATTTCTTGGGTTTTTCTTGGGAATTTGTGTGGCCCCACTGCATTGACTGCAATTTCGTCTCGCAGTTCACATGTTTAACCCATGATTCGTCACCAGTAATGATGCGATCGAGTAATGAGTCGCCATCTTTATCGTAAGCGTCCAAAAACGTTAGCGCTGAAGTAATTAGCTGATTTTTGTGGATCTCAGTCAAGATTTTTGGTATCCATCTTGCACAAAACTTGTGGTAACCAAGCTTTTCGGTGATGATTTCGTGCAACAAACTTCGCGAAATTTGTGGAAAACTCATAGAGAGTTCCGTTATTGTGAATCTTCGGTTTTCACGGACTTCGGCATCGACTTTTTCGACAAGTTCGGCAGTCACTATGCTGGGTCTTCCACTTCGCTCTTCGTCGTGAACATTAGTTCGGCAATTTTTAAACTTTATAACCCACTGACGCACTCCACCTTCAGTGATAATATTGTCCCCATACACTTCACAAAGCTGCCGATAGATTTCTATCGGTTTACAGTTTTTTGCAGTCAGAAACCTTATTACTGCACGCACCTCACAGTTCGCGGCATTTTCAATTAAGGCAGACATTTCAAACTGTCACAGTAACTCGACGGAGTACAGCACGAACCTCTCACTAGCACGGCAAGATGCCGACTGAGCGGCGTAACGCACTGACACCAAGATGGCCGCGCTAGCCCCGCCCCTTGCGGGCACAGACGAAAACGTAATCTACTTTCTGGATAGCCCTCGTATAATTAATTTCATACAACAACCTAGTTCAAAATAACGTATATTAATTCAGTCGAAGTTTATTCTAAAGCTGTTTTGAATAATAAAAAGCTGACCAACCTAATCAGCTGTTTTATCTCATAACTCATACATGGTTTCTATGATAATGAATATCGAAATACGATTACTTTTCCTACTACGCACCCGTTTACTCACTATCAGTACGCGCAAGTTATACCTTCAACCAACCGCGAAATAAAGGTAACAACAAAAATCGCTGCATATTCTGGATTGTTTTTAAAACATGTATTACAGTAAATTAGATGACCTAGTTGGTGCAGAGTATCAGGGAAACATATAACTAAAAGTAAGCTTAAAATATAAAAAAAGTGTACAAAATGTAAGTATTTTCATATATTCGTACATAGTTCAAAGATTATACTAGCGAAGGTAATACTGTTAACGATAAATTATTCAATTGGTTTGCGTTAGATTTTATATTTTTTAAATAATAAAATTATTAGATCCAATTATTTTACTAAAACTGTATGATCCACAGGGATATTTTACTCACAGAGGATTAGAGATTCCAATCACATGACACATATTAGTTATGACCGCAAATAAATCAAACTGAGAGATTTGTCAGCCAATACGTGCTCTTCAATCATTGTAAATTATTGATTTCTGTATAAACAGCGATTACGCAATCATTGTACAACCACCAATGTTGTCAACTAATTGAAACTCGAACGGTAAAATCTGTTCTGTAACAATATTTAGTTTGTATAGGCCTATATAAACTATACAAAATACAAACTACAACTGATATAACTACGTCATAATGCAAAATTACTTTCACGAAAATATTAACTTCTTTGTCGCGCTCGTTACACTGTGGATGAATATTATGAGAGGCAGTCGACCTTCCATTAGCCTTTATCTGAAAGCAACATATTACAGAAAACAGACGGCAACATATTTTTTGATGCCTTTAATCAGCTGACATCCTTTTCGTATGTCTTGTCGTGTGATTCCACTATAGGTTTTAAAACCTTTACTGGTGAGGCATCATCAACATCAAGTTGTGTCCGAATTAAGAGTTTTCCTCAGTGTAAAGAAAAGTAATTCTTCGGAAAAGAAAAGTAAATAAACGATCGGCATTTTTATTTAAATGTATGGCATAAAACACTTTCTCAAGACATCATAGGATTGTATAATTTATTGGAAATAGTTGAACTAGAGACGACAATTTTAGATTAGATATATTATGCAAGCCGCGTTAATGTAGTATTTTGTAGAATATGTTGGACTTAAGAGCAAGGAAAGAGTATCTCATTCACTCCAGCAACCCCAGGTAGGACAGCTATTAAAATAAATCAATACTAGTTCTACATCTCATAATAAAAAAATATGACTAAACGATTTTACGTTATCAACTTATCTTCAAATTTGTCTACCGGATGTGATAAATTCCGATCCTAGCCTCTAAATATTGATTACATTAATGACTTACATCAGCTGATAAGCCGAAACCCTCTTAAAGTCTTTACTGTATTCGTTATCGTAAACACAGATAAAACAAGACAAGCAACGCAAATAAAACGCGGCGTTAAGTGTTTAGCCTTGAGTTGAGTTTTATTGGAGGCTTAAAACAGCTGAATAAAAAAAGCTGTCTTCTCTTGCAGGTATTTAGTTTTACTGGCAAAGGTAAATCTCAACGTGATGTTCATGTCACTTGTCGTTCCTTTGTTAGTTGAAAGTAACACAATGAATACAGAAATGAAAACAACATACACTTGGTTGTATTACTTGTTCATCTTTGCTACACAAATAATACGAGTGTATGCAGATGTGATTCGAAGAATTTATCAATAATACAAAAAATAATCTATTCCTGCTTAAAGTTGGTTAAAGAAAAAATTCTATTTCTAGAAAAAACAGTTCAAGGTTCATTGCAAACCACTGTTTGACCTTATTTACCCCCTCCCCCCTTCATATGACTATGCTCTTCTTTATGATAATGTTATGACATTTAGAAAATAAATCGAAGGCCACCATAAGATGTTACATACGAAATTTGAAATAAATTATTCAAAATACGCAGGGTTTAAAAAGTGTACATTTTATTGATCAATCATGGCGCTCATCAGTTTTGTGAAGCTTTTTCCGTGAAGAAGGAAACTTGAAATATGGCTCGTTGATTTGTAAGTATGTAAAAGGAAAAATTCCGGGATTATGTTTGGGTACATTTGGAGTATTTTCGAGTGTAAGATCTGTAAATTTGCTCATCTTTCTTTGTTGAATTTATTATATTTTATGATTTATAAAAAAATGTGTAAGTAAATCCTCAAAATGTGTAGTTCATATTCTGAATAAAAATTTAATTAAATCCTAATTACATTAATCCGCAAATCAGTGTGAAGTAAATTGTCTCCATTACCGTTGATCTTAACTAAATACTCATAATACGTGATCGTAAATATTTATACATGAATTTGACTAGATAAAACTATTAAAAACCAATCCAGAAAATGAGATATGAACTTTAATAAATGCCTTCGATGTTACACTGATGAATTGGTTGTTTATTATAAATCTCTTTAGCGAAAAACTTGCCTAATTGAACAAACGAAATCTTTGCGAGGATAAATATTTTTAAATGATTTAGATAGATGAATCAGTTCATGTTTTCAAATAAGAATTTATTTCCTGTAAACATAGTTACACAATAACAGCACTGACATGATACTCAACCATACAGACATGAAAAAAAAAGTAAAATACGTCTTGATAATAACGTAATTTTTTCTCAACTACTTATACACTAAATAGGTACCTACATTAATATTTGCAATAAAAATAGGCAATGTAGGCCTACACTCTTTCTTTTTTCTTCTATACTTTATTGTGCATACTTCAATAAATTCAGGAAATTATTTAACCCAATTGGCAAGGAAAAGTTTGGGTTTACCAGCAAGAATTTAAAAATATATAGTATGGAGAACAGAAGATCTATGCTGTCACCATTAAACATATAAAGACACAAACATTGAGTGGTCAGGTTTGCATTTACTTCCAAGTAAACTAAAACAGCTGTGAGAAAACAATGGCATGGCACTTAAACAGGCACACAAAATAGTTCAACAATGTTTTCAATTTCAAGAAGACAGATATTTAAGTTTTTAAAGAATGATTTTACTTTATCAATTGCTTTTATATATTCAGGCAAGGAATTAAGGGTGTGCAATACCACTCGATTTAATGCATTGAATTCAGTGAGAAGAGTAGCCTTGATAAGGCAGGCCTTATGATATTGCATTGGTGAGGCGTTCGAGTGCGGATATAATATCGTTTTTATAAACGTGTTTACTAATGACGGTCTTATTTTTTATTTCCGCCACGTGCACAAAACATTTAAATTTGCACGAAGCTCCAATGTTTAATTAGTAGATAGTAAAATTCACCCCGGTGTTTTACTGTTTTCAAGTGACTCGACTGAAAATCATGTTTTTATCATACTGCATCATAAGGTGATTCAATAACCAGCTGACTTCTAAAACTTAAAAGTATTTTATTGTACTAGGAGCAAAACGTATTGTACGTAAACAATGCATTGCTGTGCTTTAAGGCTAAACAGTACAAAAAACGTTGTGTTTTTAGCCCAATAGATAGCAGCACTGTCGTGGCCAAATTAATTTTACTGATTACTCATTTATTTTTTATCCGATTTGAAAAAATAAAACTGTTTTGTAATCAGTATAAAGTTGTTAAAGGCGCTATGCTTTCTAATTTTCGAAAACATTACTTAATAAATGTTTACAATTAATAACTTTTAAAATAAGTCAAAATTTGACTAAAACAGGTAGTCATTTTTAGGGCAATTTTTTTGAATAATTTTAAAGTTTATTTCAAACAAATCGGTTGAACGGTTTTGTCAGAAACGAGTTTTTAGTTCCAACGTTGTGTCACTCGTTGAACAGCTAACTGACACGCGCACGCACCGACGCGACGCGACGTAGCGCCCTCTCTCTCTCTCTCTCCTTACAGGCACATACAACCTATCCTCGCGGCTCGCAGCTCCCAGCTCTCAAACAACACACAGCCCAAGACGTTTATGATCCGTTTACGTTTTTGTGCGAAATGATGAAAACGAACAAATAAAGAAATGTAATTCAAATGCTTACCAAAAAAATAGAGTGTATCTCCTCTGTTGATGTAAACATATTTATGTAGCCAATTTCATCTAACTTATGTTTAATTTAATTATAAGGTGTGTTAAACGTTTTTAATCTGTGTATTTAATTTAATGTGTCTACAACTGTTTAAAATGAATTAATTAAAATAAATTAATCCTGGGGTCGAGACAAATAAATTTCACAATACCAAACTTGGTCTACTGTACTTTGTCGTCTGACTGTCTGTATGTGTTTTTTACAAAATAATTCATATCTACCGAACGGATTGACCGATTGAGTTCAAACTTGACATGAAGTTGGACCTAGCAATGATCTATTTAAAATAAATAATGCGTTTTAAAATGGCGACTGTTTCAAAATTTCAAACCCAAATTACCCAAAAACGGTACATTTTAACAAAAAAATTTCAAGACATCTTTTTTATAGCCCTTTTGATTTATCATCGGATAGTGTTACTGTAAAAACAATCGTATGACGGATAATAGTTATGTTAAAGAGCTGATACAGAATAAAAAGGACTACAAAAAAGATGACTTGAAACTTTTTATAAAAATGTATGGTTTTTGGGTAATTCAGGTTTGCAATTTTTTAACAGTCACCATTTTAAAACGCATTAATGAATATAATCGCTTATTTTACTTAAAATATATAATTTTTAGGTAAACTTTATGTCAAGTTTTAAGTCAATCGGTCAAACCGTTCTCTAGATACAAATTATTTAGTGAAAAAACAAAATGGCCGCTATGGAGAAAACCAGGGCTCTATAACAAGGGTTAAACCGTTTCTTTGATCTCGGCACTGTGCCGCCAGTTTCACTCTGACGTCACCATGCTGATACACGCTAGCTGGTAATATTTGAGTAGTGCGTGCGCAGTCGTTAACTCGCTGTTTTAACTCGATGGAAAGGCTTCAGTAAAATCAAATTTGGATATTCTTAATCTACATAAAGTACGGATTCTAACAGTATAAAAAACTTTTATTTTAACAGGTATTTCGAATTTTAATAATTGAAAATATTTGAGAATTATCACAGACTGACATGAAAAAGTCACTAAGCGAGGAAATTTTTTATTTTTGGGTTACAAACAAACTTCCAGCGGGAAAGTTGTAGCCATTGAATTGATCTAAACTATCCAATTCACCGATTTGTGATAAAATGATTACATCATTATGAAATCGTTTTTTAAATGAGCGCTAGGAGGTGCCGCGCCACGACTCCCGAAGTACAGTTGTTTGATACGGGAATAACGTTTATGTACATATTGTTATTTTAAGTAAATCACTTGTCCCCAGGAAAAAAAGTAAGCATTTTATTTTAACATAAACTAATTATGATTTATAATTAATATTTGATATTATTGAAGAAACATTTAAGTACTCCGCAAATTAGAAGCTAATTTTTTTACGTAATAACGATTTTCTTTTTCAATCATTGATCTCTAATTTTATTTCTTTGAATGTACGTAATAATGATATTATTTTTTAAACGTTAACCTCCAACTTAACTTTTTGTGTCCACTTCAATAATATCAAATTTTAATTATAAATTATAATTAGTTTATGTTAAAATAAAATGCTTACTTTTTTCTAGCTGGCATAATTACCTGGGGACAAGTGATTTACTATATTACCTTAAATATATTACTGCTCACGCACTACTCAAATATTACCAGCTAGCGTGTATCAGCATGGTGACGTCATAGGCGATCGATACTGGGTCACGGTAAAAGATCAAAATGGTATAGCCCTTGTTATAGAGCCCTGGGAGAAAACAAAGCGTTTCCGGACACATGTCCAATTGATGTGTTTTCTAATTCTTATGTGCTGAATCATATCCTAAAATATTACATAGTCATTACGAAACATCCTGTATATACAAGAAACATATCTTAGTAAAAGTATGCAAAACATACCAATATTGTGGTTACGTATGCTGAATTAATATTTTATAACAACCAAGTGGGACGAGCAGGAAAAACAATACATGTAATGCTCTTCAACAATATATGGGAAACAGAAGCATTTCCCGGTGCGAGTCGTCACTGAGCGAGCGCGTGGCGTGATGAATTTGTTTGATGGCGCGCGGGTTGGGGGGGGGGAATACGCGCGAAAAAATACTAGAGATAATCCTTGCAAAATCGATTCCGACGGAACCACTGGTTCGATCTTCAGTCTGAAAAATTATTAATTCATTTCTCCATCAAATCTTCAAAATGACTACCAGTTTTTCTTTAAAAAAAATTCCTTTTAGCAGTTAAAAAGTAATTTTTTTTATTAAATAAAAAATAAAAAAATCGTTAGCATAGCGACTTAAAGATATACATTAGAAGTACAAATCAGTTTTCAAACCAATTTTTACTCAAACGGTAAGCGAGTAATCAGTAAAATTAATTTTCATAATTTTGAAGCGCTACGTGGCGGCAGTATTTGGAACTACTGCCGGGGTGTTTAGCCTTAAAATTACAACAGCTGTAACTTCAAAAGGTTCAGCTGTTTTCCAACTGATTGCAGCACTGTCGCGCATAGGTTAGCGTGATCGCTTTCTTACGTGCGAGGCAACGCCGAGAAAAGATAAATTCGATGAAAGATAAATATTATGTTGAAGATTTGTATGGGTTTCGTCCTAGAATTGCACACGTAAGGGTGTCTTCATTAAGAATTAAGAAGTAGGTGTTTGGTATAGGAAACTTTTCTAAAACATGGTTAGTTTGGCTTTGAGTAAGATATAATACAGCTTTCTGAGCGTAATCTGTATATTAGACTGCGACATAATAAACAAATGTAACTTTCCTTTTATTAGGATCTTTGAAAGGATAAAATATTCAACTAGCTAAATAAGGTCAAGGAGTGCTCTAATTTTGATCTATATAGCATTGATCTAATTAAAATTGTCTAAGAGTAAGGTGGTCTACAAGATATAAAACTGTGCACCTATTCGGCTGGTCAAAGTGCTTGGCTATATTTCATATCTCACTACTTTTATGGGCCGAAATGTTTTTTCTTTGAGCTTGGCCTTGTTTTCATATTTATATTTTCGTTTTGATGTACTTTACTGAATATATTAAGACTAGAGGAGTGTCCAGTGTCGTAATATTATCAATATAAAACAATCAAGGACAAAACTAGTTCCACATACAGTTCAATGAATCCGCCATATTGCATTTAAAAAAAATTGGATTTTTCAGAGTTCATGTTATAAGACACTGCCTTCTACGGCAAGTGATATTGCACGAGTCGTTAGACTTAAGCAGTTTAAAACAATATCTTTAGGGATGAAATTGTACTGGCAGTAATGTTGTAAATGGCTGACTGTGGGAGTGAGGTTGGTTATTACTTAAACAGTAAAATTGTGTATATATTGTTCTTACTAAATGGTAAACATACTAGTAATAATAATTATCTGAAGTTGGTTGTTGTGGTAAGTGGAAATTGATTTACTGGGCTAGATAAGATAAACTTTAAAATATAACCCTGATTCAAAGTCCTAATTTATTAAAATGACACTTATTATCGCTCACTATTTTTCCGAATCTTTAAATAAACCCTTACAATTTATTATAGGACAACTCTTTTGTCTTTATAGAAAATTTTCTCCGAAACGTAAAAAAGTATGTTAATGAAATTTGCGATAGTTATAAATTAATCCGCTTATATTCCAATAATCACAACTCTAAAAATCTTATAGTACTTTAAATTAAGGGGAGGAGGTAAATTTTGTCAAATCTTGTTTAGTTTAGAAAATGTCTGTCTGTATGTGTGTTTTTGAAGAAAAAATATTATTTCATGAACGGTTTAAGATAAATTCATGAAACTCAGTATGAAGGTTTATCCCATTGGTTCACACAACATTTATTTTTGCTACAGTTATCTGTTTCAAGATGGTGAAAATTCAAACTTTTCAAAGTTAAACATCTAAAACACTAAAGATTTTATGAAACAAATTTAGGATCTCAAAATATTTAGACAATTTAAAGAAAATCCAATGGTGTATCGCTTTGTATCATTAATTCAAGGATAACTGAGGAAATGCAATCAATCTGGTTGAAAGTGGTGTTCCGTGATTATTGAAGACATTCATATGAGTGTTGTTTTAGTCTGAATAATCAGAGGGTTATAATTTAAATGTATAATTAGAAACAAATTAATAGTTTTTTTAATAAAAATAAATAAATATCAGCTTGCTTTACAATGCCTGCAGGTTTGCCCTATTTCATGAGCGCCAGCACGGTCTTATTTTCTATAAAATAAAGCGATAAAATAAACATTTTAAAATTATACATTCTACATTTTGGAACAGAAGCCAAATTGATGGCTAAAGTACATGGACTATCTAAGCTACAGCAAAGTTAGTAGGAAGCATCTCAATTTAGATCCAATGAATATACATTGTACCATTTATTTTCTTTCGCCAGGCGTTTAAAGTGAACGCACACTATAGAACTCTTTTAATTAAAGCTTTTAATAATCAGCAAAAATTCTCGCTTGATAGCTCAATTAAAAGATACATGATTACCACATTCCCAAAGCTTAACGTACTAACAAGTGTTTTATCGCCGATATAGTGGGGAATGTTGTTATTTTTTAGCTCGAAGTACTGATAAGGTTTTACGACACGTTTATCAAATGATAACAAAGATTAGCACAGTAATTCCACGGCCATAACGGGCCGTAACGCAAGTTTATAGGCATGTTTGCTTCGCTCACACGTCAGTCGATTAATGACGACGTTATCGCGTAAACATTGGAAAATTAAAAGTACTAACTTTAGATTGTCGTTTTTGATAGTGAAATTCCGTCGTCCTCACTTAATTCCTGCCTTTTCGTTTATTACCGTTCCTAAAATTGACTTTTAGTTTTTATTAAACATGTTAACATGTTTTGTCGTGAGTCTGGGTTTTTTAGAGTAAAGCTATATATAAATATGTAGCGGCACACTTTTATTATTCATTAGGGAGACTCATGCGTGCTTAACACGCCTTCCACTGTGCGCGAACAGTTGGGGATGTAGTAATTTAACATACATTTTCTGTGATAAACAGAAATAAATGTATAAAAATCTGCACGTATTTCAGTTTAATGTGCAGTATGTATATTTACAATTATTTTGGTAATGTGTTTTTTGCAAAAGTACCAAAAGTGTTGGTATTTCATTCAGTATTACGAATTTAGATAATTTAACTATCCATAACCTTTTTCTAATGTTATGGTGCGAACATTGAATACAGCTGAATCATTAGTTTGTAGGTAAACTAACAAGTGTGATAACAATATCAGCTACTTTCAAATAAATATTTTCACATCAATAAATATTATTTTTTATAATTTCCTTATAGCTAGAAAGCTGATAGTTTGTAAATGTATTTCTTACAAGATATATAGAAAAAATTCACTAGTTTTATATTTTGTCACGTTCTGTTAAGGGGTGGAAATGTTGTAACAACTTCTAAAACTATAAATATTAATTGAATACTGCCTAGGAACGTGAAATTTGGTACACATAACACTCATATGCGCTAGAGGCACACAAAGAAACGATTTTAAAATATTTGGCCTTTAAGGGTTGAAACAACCCCTAAAAGAAACAATATACATATTTATACTTTTCTTAAAGCTAGAGAGCATATATGTTGCACATTTATTTCTTACTCATATAAAAATAACCCAGTTTTACATTTTGTCACGTTCTGCTAAGGAGTGGAAATGTAGTAACAACCCCTAAAGCAATAAATATTATTTGATATACTTTCTTTAAAGCTAGAGAGCTGAAATTTTGTACATTTATTTCTTACAAGATACATATAAAAAATAATCCAGTTTTACATTTTGTTACGAATTGCTAAGGGGTAAAAATGTAATAACAACCCCTGAAAACAATAAATATTAATTGGTATTCTTTCCTTAAAGCTGAAATTTGGTCCTTATTAATTTTAAGAAAATATTTTAGACGTAAGCTGATCAAAACTATCCCGATCTATGAATCTGGATGTTGCAGATGGACGTATAAGGGTGACTGCAACATCCATCTAAGACTGTTATTTGCCAGTCTGTAGATTTAGCGGTTGGAAAAGAAGACGCTGTTCACTCTGAATTTTATTTTTGTATTTATTAAATTTATTTAGCCCACATATAGCGACGAAGATGATTGACGGGCAGCCAGTGAACAATAAATACGAAACTAATTGAAAATACATGTAACAATTCACTTCGTGAAATAATAGATGAAAGAAAATGATTGAAAAATATTACAATAATTATGAAACATAGGGATGCAAACAACAAATTTTGTGTAGCGAAGCACGGGTATTCCGCTAGTTTACAATAAAAAAGTTTTTAAAATAAAGTATAATTTAAAGTGAATAATATCAATTGATATACTCATTCCATTTGTAGTTGTCATTTTTTTTCAGTTATTGTTTATTACGTATATCATTATTATTAGTATTGTTTTATGTTCGTTGTTGGATGTATATTCTTCATGTGTAACACAATATAAAAGTTTGGAAGTGTATTTTACTAGGTCTCATTGCTAAAGCGGTTTGTTTTTCATTCCAACTTAGAAATGTGTTTTACTCGAAAACCACAGCATTTGTGGAAAACTATTAAAATTTTTCAACTTCGTTTTTTTTTTATTACATACAATAATATAAAATATTATGTGCAACATCATATTAAAAAACATTTTCGATTAAATATAGCGCATCTGAGATGTCGGGCAAAATTTCCAAAGAATTTCATTTTTGTAATCCACATTTGTGTCTGCCTCCAAGTACATCTGAGTTAAGGAATAATATCTGTTTCTATACTTAATCATCCTTCACATGCAAACATTGCTGGTTGTAATGTATGTAATGGTTAAAAAAAATATATATATACAGAACGGCAGAGAAACCATAGTCTTAAAAAATTCTTTCGTCCATTTTACATTAAGAACCTTTCAAATTTTTGTAAAACGAGCCATCGAGGATCATTTTAAGACAAACATGCCGACGGTACAAGTCATTAACTTTCACAATCTCTTGTGAACAATTCACTACTGTATTAAACACAATTAGCTATTAACTTTAATGAATATGATAGCCCAGTCTACCCACGCGACGTAGCGACCTCGGCAATGAACCGGTTCCTACTCTCCCGGTCGCTCTTCTCTACACTTCATGTCGCTTTCACTGACCTGCCCTAAGAGTCAAGAGACTTTAATGCATTGTGCACGATTTCATTCTGCAGTAGCTATTTCTTAGTTAGGGTTTTAGGTAGATAATATCCCACCAACCACAATACCGACCGCCAGGAACACTTATGGCATTGTTTTATATTCCCGAGTTGAATTTGCAACGCATCGCTAGGTGCAGAAAAATATTAGTATATATAATTCGACGTGGTTACCATGCGAGCGGTAACAATAAGTAAACCCGGTTCTAAATCTTACTTCTGAATTCCGTGAGGATTTTTTGTGAATTCAGCCACGCTTTTATTTTGTGTCCTATTTTGACAATTGATGTCAAATTATTTTTTTAAATTAATTTTTCTCAAGATGTTCCAAAAGTAATTTGTTTTATCCTCAATCACTAGGGCTCTGCTCCTTAGGCATCACTTCCCATTTATATCTTATGGAAGAAATATTGTATCGAGTGTATATCACATGTTGTGTTTTATCTTAAGTAATCTCACTTAAATAAACAGCTGTCTTAAGAAACTAAATATTTCTATTTACAACCTATCACTGTAGTATTGTTTACATTTTTATTTTGTATAATGTTTGTTTCAGTTCACTAAGTATTTAATAACTTAATTGTGTTTGTTAATTTAATCTAAATATATATCTAAATTTATCTAAATAAATAAATTTTTAATTATATACTAAAATCAAGCTATGGCGAAGAACTCAAGTAATACTTCAATACCTAACCGAATCCGTTTTCTGTATACACTGGCAGCGAGAATTTGTTAGACAGAACGCCACCGCGTTCCAGCACACACCTGTCAGCTCTTATTATACCATTATTGGAATTTCTTCAGATATTAAAAATTCCTTTCTCTTGGAGATTTGATTTAACTATCCGCAAAGGGTGCACAGTATGCTGCGGGATTCTGAGCACTCCTTAATTTATATCAACTTACCATCTTCTGACATTGTATTATTTCTTGTAGTTAAGATTCACGTGATCCCCATCGTTAATGGCTTCATCACATCATAATTGTATTACATACAACATAGGACTCTTTAGTTATAAAGGGTGGACGAAGAGTCACTTCTTGTTATAAAATTTAATAAATTAACTTTAAATAAAATAAGGGTAAAACTTGAGTGTTTATTAAGTAGTTATGTTGGTACATTAAACGCTCCAGCATTATCAACACATTTCCTAATTCGTGCAGGTACATTACCAGCAGATTTTCTAATAACATCCATAAGTATAACACTTCTATTGGCCTTTACAATTCTTTAAGAGCGTTTGGTATATTGATTTAGAGATCTATTGACCTAGAAGGTAAAATTCGCATGATGTCATACCAGAGATTGCAGTCGACCATTGCATTTTTACAGGCAAGATATAGTACAACGACGTTACAAATAACTACGATGTTTTCTGCACCTCTTCACTCGAATACTGCGAGATCGTAAAACTTGTTCAGCATTTCTAAATACCTCACTGTTCATGGCGTTGTGGTGCAGACATAGACAAACAAATCCACTTAGTTACCACATGTATACTTTGACTGCATTTTCTCAGAACAGAACTAATCACCGAGTTCTTCCGCACTCCAGTAGTGAAAATTGTGACGATTTACCATCCTCGACCATCCTAGTTCATTCTGTTATGAAGAAAGTCATAAAGAAGTTATTTGACTTAGTAAAGTTTTAAACTGAAAAGTTAAGTCGTTCCATAAATTGGGTTTAACATACCTCGTCAAAAGACTTCAACTTCTCTTCTTTCTCACTGCTACAGTTGTTTTGCCTCAACAGAAGGCAACATCAGGCGTAGCACATAACAAGAACATGTTTACTACACAGACAGCTTGTTCTTTAAAAAACTAACAGCTGGTATACCTTGACATTACACTTTGCTGTACTTCTTCTCTAATCAATATTTTGTTAACGTGGGTCTAACATTTATCTCAGATTAATCAGATCTACTTAACTGACTTCCTAATCGCGTGTCATCTGCTGCATTAACATTTTTGTAAACAGCAATTGCTTATTGTTTTGGGGTTCTAAATTGATATTTATGTCACTCTGCACGCCAACAACGTTCTATATTTACCACATATTATTGGAAACCTACGTGCTTCGCACGTCAACGCCAGGACGAAATCATATGTAACGAAATAATTTTAATGTTTTATTTTAGGAGAAATAAAATGAAAAAATATAATAATTCACACCATTAAAACTTATTTACACTTTCAGTCTTTTTTCGTTGTATAATCGGCTTAAAGGATTAATCAGATTAAATTAATGTTTTATATTAAAGGAGTGTTTATTTTGTTGTATCCCAAAATGTAGCCAACTTTAAAAATTTCTATTGGAAACTCATATTTGTATTAAGTTTTCGGATTTTATAAATAATTTTAAAACTTTTTTACTCTTTGCGTTTTTGAGATTGGTGAAAGGCTTGTTTTTTTAGGGGGAGGGGGGGGGGTTAGGAGATAAAACATAGCTCCCATTTAAAAGATACTTGCAATGACATGTTCTATCCAGTCACACCACAAAAAGTACTTCATTTTACAAACAATTATGTTTTAATTGAGTTTTGATGTTTTCGCCGGTAATGTGAAACCGGCCATTAAAATATGTTTTTATTAAATGTGTGTACTTTTAATGATGTGACTTGATAAAACTTGTAATTTCAAGATTTCTTTATAAGGAATTATTGATAAAAAAATATAAAAAGAATAAAAAGTCTTTATATATAAAATTTTAAAAAGTTATTTAAAATAGGGACATGCATAGAAGTTAAAAATTTGCCACCATATTGGGCAAATGGCTTATGTTACCCCTGTATGTTATTTTTACTCTCTTTTCTGTACTGAATACTTCAGCCATCATAACTACAACGGTGCTTGCAATCTATTCAACATCAATATAAAGAATCCTTTACACAGCTGTTCAATTAAACACAGTGAGACATATGTTTTTTAAGCTGTTAAAAATAAAGAGAGTGACTCTTTAGTCACAATGTAGATTGTGGTGATGTCAGTCCGCAGACGTATGCATAAAGTTAAGGCAATTACTAAACGACAAACATAAGGTACAGAAAGTGATGTTATTCTTGTCCTGTCTATGGACTGACATCACTGCTATGTAGGAGGAGTGCCCTCGTGTCATCTCTATAAATAGATTAAATAGATCACATCATCTCTATCAAAATTCATAACCATCACTCCTTGTAGGTTAAAGCTGTGAGGTCTATTAACCAACACTGCTGTTCAACCATCTGATTTAGTGTGGTAATAAAAACACAAACAATTCACAGTTTTTAAAATAAAAATCTGTTAATCATATGGTTAGGGTTCCGTACCACTCTCCACAAAAGGAACCACAAATAAATGCCATGAAACACAAGTTCTCTTTTTTGTAATTAGTTTTTCGCAAGATGCCTGTCAATATTTGTAAACTACGAGTTGCATAAAGTTTCTATCAACAATGGTTTAAAACTATTAACGCAGGTTTTCTTCTAATGGAAAATCGTCTCAAGAAAAGTTTTAAATTAATATTTTCATTCCAGAAACTATTAGCTAATCTCGATTTAAAATTAATTCAAATTCTTATTTTAACTATGATATAAATCAGTTTTATTTTGATCTAACAGAATTTTTGAAAACTTTTTCGTCTGAATTATAAATTCTTAAGCCAATCAAGAAAGTTAATTATTACATAAAGTTAGAAAATAAAAACTTTAAAATGAAAATGATTAAAGTTTAACTGCAATTCATTTAACCCAGTTTTCCTATCTCATTGATAAATGTCTTTCTTTCATTTTATAATTTCTTTTTACTCCGTATTCCAATTTGAATGGAGTCACTCACTGGAATTCGTATTTTTAATGTTTACTTGACACATGCAGTGAGTTCGAAACTCGGTTTACTGCAGCGCCGAACTATAGAGTTTTCTCAAAAATCGGAACAATTTCCTGTGTTTAATTTTAATTTTATTTATATGTAGTGTTTGGTTTTTAAGTAAACCAAATATAGTCCAGAACACCCTCATTTATACAATAATTATTTTCTAATTGGTTCAAAGACTATTAACATATAAAATTGAAAGTAATTTTTAACAAAGGTTTGATTTTAGCAAGCATTTATCAATTAGTAGGCCTATGTCTAAGGTAAAGTTTAACAATTAATTGCTAGTAGATTTCGAGTAAAGTGCTGCCAAAAATTAAATTTGTTTATTTTTGTTGGTAAAAGTTAACAACAGTAATAACATAACGTAGGCCTGAAAATTGGTAGAATTATTGTCCGAGAAAATGATAATCAATTATAAATAACAAATAGCATTTTTACTGAAGAAATAGTTAACGTGTTCAAAAAATTTGTCATAGTTTGCTTATTAGATTTATATAAAATAGACACATTTTTCCAAACATCTAGGTCATTCAGTATAACTGGTTTAAACAGCTGTAACAAGCGTATTTGGAGTTATAAATAAATTTATAAATTTTATGAATTAATTACTTTGTTTAATTGTTTGAAGCAAACACACTGTTAACCAGTGTTTGTTTACTTTAAATGGAAACAAATTTAAACACAAAAGACATTTAAGTTAATATAAAGACGATCATGTGAGAGTTTTTAATGTTCCGACCCTTAAAAGGAAACACAAAACTTCAGGCCGAATTAAAGTTTGCCACAATGCAATTTGGCATAAGTTAGTTATAAAAAACCTTCTACTATGAATTTTAGTGGGATAAACTTTATCTCCCCAAAAAATAAATAATTTATGATACTGTAATGTTTGAATTAAGTGCTATATTTATTAAGATATCATTTAACAAGGAGTTTATTTAATATGGGTTTTATTTAATAAGGGTTATATTAATTTAATAAGGACTTTACTTATTAAGGGCTTTATTTAATAAGTGGTTTATTTAATAAGAGTTGTATTTGTTAAGGGGTATATTTAATAAGAGATTTATTTAATATGGAGTTTATTTCATAAAATCCTTATTTAATAAAGGGAGTATTTGTTTATTTAATTCCGGTATTTTTAATAACAGTTTTATTTAAGGACAGCTTTATGTAATAATGTTTTCTAAGAGTTTAATAAGAGCTATATTTTTTATAAGTGTTTATTTAATAAGGAATTTATTTAATAACAGCTCTATTTCGAAAGCGGTTTATTTAATAAGGAATTTAATTTATATTAGCTTTAATTAATAAAGGATTACATAATTATACGTAGCATTGAGATCTTTATTTAATCGGGGTTTTATTTAATAAAACTTGTATTTAATAATGGGTTTATTAAAATTATAATTGTATTTAATAAGAGCTTTATTTTATAAGTGTTTATTTAATAAGGAATTTATTTAATAACAGTTTCATTTCGAAAGGGGTTTATTCAATAAGGGATTTAATTAATAAGAGCTTTAATTAATAAGGAATTAAACAAGTATAGCAATGAGAGCTTTATTTAATCTGATGTTTATTTAATAAAACTTGTATTTAATGATGGGTTTATTAAAATTATATTTTATTTAATAAGAGTTTTATTTAATAAATGGTTTGTTTAAAAAAAAGGGGTTTATTCAAGAAAATTTCAATTAACTTTTAAAGAATTGTATAGTATATTAATTTTTCCTTCAAACCTAGAAATATATTTCTCTCTTTTTGGAAAGTACTGCAACGAACAAATTGCTTAAAAGTATTTACAAACTTACGGGAAATTTACAATGGTCCTTTTAAACAAATGTGTGTTATTTGTATGGGCTTTTTATCACATTATCAATTGTTATCACTATTATGAACATTGTATAGAGTAATAATAATACCACAAAAACATAAAAATGTGAAAATCAGTCAAGTCCCTACTCAATAAGTTTCGGCCCATAAAATTCATGAAATCGAAAATATGAACAAGTCCATTGACGAGCAGAATATGCCATCAGTTTAAGGTGTTATTTCTTCTTCCATGCTTACCTACCCACGTTTTCATGGTTTACCTAATTTAAAACCCGAACTGATTCATCTATAGCTTGTTTTAAACGTTTATGCACGCAAAGTTTTTCCTGTTTTCAACTTTGCGAGACCGTTTTTTCGAAAGATATTCATAAGAAAAACAAATTCTATGATGCAGCATCGAAGGCTGATAAAATCAATTTGCCGAATGATTTCAGGGGGAAACGCTTATTGAAAACATAGAAACTGCAAAAATAAAAACAGCTAAGACAATTTATACTTGGGTCTGAGGTCAAAAAATCTAAAGTTTCGATGAAAATATAGATTTTTACTCATACTAGTCCTACTTTCGCTCTTTACATTAACCAGCCTAATTATGTTTATTACATTTTGTGCGTGCCTTCCACAGTGCTACGAAATCAATGCGCATATAGTAAAAACCCTGATAGTAGGTTCGAACCTACGTACTCTTGTACTCATTTATTTTCAACATCAACTAAATATTTACAGAACAGATAATGAACTAACCATTCCAACCTAAATTATCGTCAAACATGTTATTTAACATAATTAATTACGAAAGGGACAACATATAGCGATAGGACATTGCGTAATCGATGTCGGAACTGAAGTCGATTATTCACAATAATTAAAGAGCACGGACGGGCTGACAAATCTCTCAGTTTGATTAATTTGCTGTTATAACTAATACGTCGAGCGATTGGAATCGCTAATCCTCTGTAAGTATTGGGATTAGGAAGATGTTCCCGATAGTAAACAACAAATAAACCGATTGTGTGTATTGAAGTAAATGATTCCCAATACGTTACATATAGTGATCATTCGCTGGCTTACCCTTGAAATGCCAGCCAGTTAAGCATGCGCCACTGTAGGATTTATATATTTAGCTTTCAATTTAACAACGATACAAATACAAAATAATAACAACATACATCATATTTAAAATTCAACAAATAAAAAAGTTGTTTTTTTAACAACAACCTAAGCTGGTAGTTTATGAATCAGCTGTTTGCCGATTAGATTCACTTTCCGAACGTCCTCGTTAAAGCAAATGGAACTGCAGAAAATTTTAAATCAATATACATAATTACTCAGAAGTAGGACAGAGTAAGGTCAGCAAACCTCATCCACCGAATACACACTCCTCAGTAACAAAATAATTACATTTTTGTGAAATACTTTTAGAGATTCTGGTATTCTATTAAAAATTACAATTCTGGCTTGGGCAGGAGAGTCTATTATAGACTTCAATTTGTGCTCATCACATTTAAATTCTTCCTTTTTTCCGATTATAAAAATTCCTATTTCGTGCTGCAATGTTCTTAAATAAACAACATAATTTACTTCAAAAATTAACATGCTCAGGAGTGTCAACATTTTAAAATTCATAATAACACCAAATTAACCAAAACCAAAGCGTGACTCTTTATGTTTCAAAATGATTCTTGTCTTTTTTGTAATGCAAATAACCTTTTAACATGCTGCTTATTATAATTTCTCCATAAAACAATCCAATAAGTTTACAAATCACATATACAGTATTATAAAATATTTTGTCTTATTCAAATTCTGTCTCCCAAAATTCAGAGTAAAATATCTTTCAGTTCTGATTATTGGAACGTACGGGCGTTATTATGCTTTATAACTACGTTTGGAGAAACTCTACTTTGACCCACAGACTGACCGACGAACACATGTAGAACTAAGTACAAAAATTCACTTCTATTTATTCAGGTAAGGTTATAATCCTTGCTAAGGTAAAGCCTATAGGAATTAATTAAAGCGATAAATTCACATGAAATTCCAGAGCTGACGAGATCACGTGAATTACTTTTCTTTTTATTGGTGAAAGTTTACAACAGTAATAACAAAATTATGCTTAAACTTTGCTCGATAATTATCTCCCTCAGGGGATAATTAGCGATTATAAATAACAAATTATACCTTTATCGAAGAAATAGTTAAGTATTTGTAAATTAGCATTCCATCACGTTTCTATAAACAACGGTATACATTACCGGCGCAGATTTTCCTCCAGTTGAAAATCGATTCAAGGAAAGATTTAAATTAATATTCACATTCCAATAACTATTACTTCATTTCGACTTAGAATTCATTTATAATCACATTTCAATTACGCTTTATTGAACAGTTTTATTTTGATGTAACAAAATTTTCAAAACTTCTTCGTCTAAATTACACATTCTTGAGACAAACAGGAAAGTTAATTATTTTGTAAAGTTAGAGAATAAAAACTTTGAAAGTACATTATTAAAGTTTATCTGCAGTTCGTTTAACCCAGTTCTTCAATCTCATTGATATCTGTCTTCCTTCCATTTTTATAATTTCTTTCCCCTCAGTAATCTAATTCTGAATGAGGTCACTCAGTGGAATTCGTATTTTGAACTTTTCCTCGATAAAACAGTCTGCAGTTTGGTTTGTTAGCGTCGAACTTTAGAGGTTTTTCAAAAAAATTTACAAATTGCCGTATTTAATTTCCATCTCATTTATATTCAATGGCGGCTTTTGAAGCGAACCCGCAACACCCACATTTTGAAAGTATTTTGTTTGTATTTTGCTAAAATACTATTAATATTAACAAATAAAAATAAATGTTAAAAAGGGTTTAGATTTAAACAAGTATTTTGTCAATAGTTGGTCTAAAGTGAAGTTTAACTATTTCTAGTAGTTACAGAAACTTGATGGTTATTACCAAGTTAACAAGACAGTTTTAAAGTTCAATATATATACGAAAACTGTTGGGTTTAAACAAAATTAAAATGTCTTAAAATTGTGTTTGAATTCCAAAAACCTAATACAAGACAGTACTTTTTATTAAATATTTTAAAGTTGACCGCCTTATAGGAAAAATGGCTGATGTTATCACCACTGTGGTTATTTTAAAACCATAAAGTTGTTCCTTTTAAATGGTCAACTTTGTTCCAGCCATGACCCGACTTTTTATCTCCCCTGTATTATAATCCAAAAGCAGTAATTGTACAGTTTTCACGCAACTTTTCTAGCAGTTTAAATTATATATTTATATGGATTGTAAAAGAACAATAAAATAGATTCATTCATGTCAACGTCGTCCTGTGCCAAGTTATTTCTCTTTACTAATGACTAGGGGAAACCCCTGCGTACCATGCATGCCAACCCCTTTGGAACCTTCTACACACATAATCATGTTATGTTTGCTTTATAATAAAGGTGTAGGATTAATAATAAACCCAAAGATAAGATGGTTAATAATGTTAAGTGTTCAAATCATAGTATTTCGTATATTTTATAACAGCAGTTATTATAATGCAAGTTAAAAGAACCAGCAAGGCTTAGGCCTACACTTTAATAAAAACATAATAGAAATACAAATAATTGCTTCAAAGTTGAAGCTATTAATGGAAATATTAGAGCAAACAGCAGTTTTATCTGTTATTTTATTCAATTAGTTGCTATGGTAATGAATATAAATACATTCAAGAAATATGTGATGGTTAATTTTTCCGACTAAATTTACGAATATTGAAATAAAAAATGTTTTTATCAAAATGAATTCCTATGTTACTCAGGGATAGTGTATATTTTTATTAGTAAATCTATTTTTTCAATCGTTCCAGAGATTACCCCCTACATATATACAAATTTTACCTCTTTATAATATTAGAATAGATGTCGATAAACTTTACAAACTTGTTTTCAATAGTAGGTAGTATACACACCGTTTACTAGAAAGATAAAGCTAAAATAAGTAAGTAATTCAATGCAACAAATGGAATATCAATTGATGTGGAAACATACAGTCAGGAATGAATTAAATAAGAACTAAACTAGGTCGGCTTGGGGTGAAGCGAATTGTGCATTAAATTGATCGATTACATAGAACAATTATTGACTACAACACCAAACTTTTCAAAATAGTTTCAGTCACATACTAAATTAGGAAACTGTCCGCTCCTGGCCTCTCAATAAAATTTAATTTCAATTTATTTATTAAAGGTATCCTCCTCTTAACAATTATATTTATATTCAAAATAGTTTCTTGAATTATAATCAAAATATTTAAATAAGTTAAGTCTCTGGGTATGTATGATCCAATGCGGCGTAGTGGTTAATTAGAACAAGAGGAAGCTAAAGACATAAAACATAAAACTATTTCCTTACTTACATTTAATGGGTTAAAATGGCATAATTACTCTAAAAAATTCACATTTAATTCCAATGAGTATAGAGAGCTGAATTTTGCACAGTTTTGTTTCTTCTGTGATGCACAAGATAATTAGCTCCATCGCTCTTTCAGTATTTGCATTTAAGGGGAGAAAACGGGGATACCAACCCCTAAAATAATAAATATTCCCTGGAAGCTAGAGAGCTAAAAAATTAGACAAATTTATTTCATAAATGTTACACAGAAAAAATAAATACCCAGAATTTCTGCCGCTAAAGTCTAAAGGGTTGAAATGGAGTAGCTATCCCTATACAATACATACCAGGTGTCTTAAAATCCCCACCCCCTTTAACTTTTGTGTTTGTTAAAACAAACAAATATCCTTTGGGGAACGATACTATCTTAACCCAAAGTATCTTTTGAAGCAATCGGAAATTTTGAGTGTCCCCTAAAAATGGGGGATTTTGAGGGCAACTCAAAATTTTTAAATGGGAAGTATGGTCAAGTGATACCTCATTTTAAAGGTCTATTTAAATTTTACGTCAACTCCTACATCTCATAAAATTTTGTAAAAAATAAAATTTACGAAATCGATTTGAAAGCATTTTTTTAGTTCAAGCACTTTGAAATAAACATTTTTTGTCTCTTGAAATTTTTTATACAAAATCTTTCTTTTCAAGATATTAGCAACTTTATGTCGATTTATTTCAACACGTTTAGGGCCGCCATTTTGTTTTGGGTGGTCCGATTTTTATTTTCTTTATGTCATTTCCTAGTTTTAAATATACCTTCAAAATGAGGTATCCCAGGACCATACTTCCCATTTTTAAATTTTGAGTTGCCCCCAAAATCCCCCATTTTTAGGGGACACTCAAAATTTCCGAATGCTTCAAAAGATACTTTGGACTAAGTTAGTATCGTTCCCCAAAGGATATTTGTTTGTTTTAACAAACACAAAAGTTAAGGGGGGGGGGGACTTTTAAGACACCTGGTATACATTCCACTATATTCTAAGAGAACTGAAATTTGGTACATATTATTCTTAGATGACAAACAAGAAAGAAGAACCATTTGCATTTCGATTACTTGAGTATAATTTGATAAATACCCTTAAAAATAATTGGTAGTTCATACGCTTGCTATGAATCTAGATACATAAAACTTGAAACATGTTATTCTAAAGTAATGAATACTTAAAAGAAAATGCATTTTGATTGTTGGCGTCAAAGGGATAAAATAATTTTTGTACCAGATATTTCAGGTAAAATGTAGTCCTACTCATAAATATGAAATGCACCTAAAACCCTGATTTTTAATTGTGTTTAGTGCTTACTGGCACATATGAAAGCCTAAATATGAAAAATAGATAGATTTGAACGAAACTAACTATGCTGCTTGGGGCCAGGGAAATCGGATCTGAAATTGTTTTTTGGATTGCGTGTAATGGTAAGGCTATTACGTTTATTCATGTCTACGAGCGAAGCAAATGGTACCTATTAGTAAAAATATAGTTATAACTAAAACAAGTGGCAATAGCAACTATGACTTTAGACAATGATGATAAATTATTCTCAAGAAGTATCGGTGAAAAATATTTCTTCAAAAATAAGAAAACATAATTTTTAATGAATGTGCAAAGACCTTTCACCAACGTTTCTAACTTATAAGTTGATGGTGCGGTAAACAAGTTATCTACATTTACATTAGCTGAACAAATATTGTTTACATTTTTCATGTATTGTTATTTTTTCTTTGTTTCATTTTTACAAAATTATTTTGTTTCTTGAATTTTTACTCAACAATGTATTATACTGGATTTTTGATAGGCTAATATTGTTTTAAATATTAGAATTTTAAGTATTTTATTAAACTTTTTTTGCATTACATATGAATGTATGTATTTGTAGTAATCTCAAAACAAATTAATAAAATAAATGAGATCTATATTTTAGAAATCTTATTATTATTAATTCAGAAAAGTGGGCCCATGTGTAAGACAACTCTCCCCGTAATGCCACCTAATATTGGATGAAACTTCTATTGTATAACTTATGACACTATAATAGTTTTCATATTCGATTAGTGTACTCAACTTATCTCCAGTTATTCTAAAATTGTCCTTTTGTCGGTTTTTTTACCACTGACAATTAAAACAATCAATTAAAAGTTGAACTTGAAAAGGCAAGACAAGTTGTGTAGATAAGAGCTCCTTTATTACCAAGGCTGTGAAGTTAAAAGCTCACTTTATTATATTATGATTGTCTGATGCTTGTACGAGATAAGAAGTGTCTCTTGATATCTGAGTTGGTTAATTAATAGTCTATTACAACTTTGCAATGCCTTCTATATCTGGAAATATCTTGTGTTTTCTGTAACAATGCCAGATATGTAGCTAGTTGAACCTGAGGGTTGGTTTTACGTGTGAATATAAATCCAAGAACAGTACTGTAAAATTACTTAAGTGACAGACAAATTTTACTCAATCAAGTTTGACATAATAATTTAAGACAAAAATTGCTTCATTTAGTTTGAAAGCAAAGCATCAAAGTGTGCTTTATTTAAGGGTGTGTAAATGCGTCAAACTCAGTGAGCGGAGTCATTCTTGAGATGGGTGGTGGTATGCTTAACATTGATAAGACGCTCGAGCGCCACTAGAATATCGCGTGTAAACATTTACTTTTTCACTAAGGGCGGTCTTTTTTTGGCATAAATCACTAAGTTTTGAAAGTACTGACAATGTATAATCAGTAGATGGCAAAACTCATCACGATTTGTTTCCTTGTTTTAGTAATTCAAAAGAAAATTACCGTTTTCTTTTTATTAGAACGACCACTATAACCACTGTTCTGCTACACACAATTAACTTGCAGGCATAATATTTACAACTTACATTACCGATATTACCGATTCAAAGTACAAAAAGATAATCACAACTGTCTTTAGCAAAAATTATTTTAAAAAGGATAAAAAAATCTTTTGATAGCTAACGTTCAACCATGATAGCTACTAACTTAATCGATATTACATTGTTGTTTAAACTCCAAGTTTACAATCGATGTTACAGCGATGTAAAATCTCCATGTTTGTAATTGATATTACAGCTATGCCTAATCGCCAAGATTACAATCGACATTACAGCGATGCTAAATCATCAAGCTACAATCGATATTACTGCTTTGACAAATCTGCAAGATTACAATCGATATTACAGCGATGCTAAATCACCAAGCTACAATCGATATTACTGCTTTGCCTAATCTCCAAGTTTACAATCGACATTACAGCGATGCTAAATCACCAAGCTACAATCGATATTACTGCTTTGCCAAATCTGCAAGATTACAATCGATATTACAGCTTTGCCTAATCTCCAAGTTTACAATCGATATCAAACCATTGCCAAATCACCAAGTTAACAGAATATATTACAACGTTGCCAAATCTACGAGTTTAACTACCTTCGCACGTAAATCCTTCTTGTTTCGTATATATACTGTAATTCAAATCTATCCCTAACTAACTTCGCTTTGCTAGCGTATAATAACGAATACGCATTCGTTTTTCGGTATGGCAACTTGCCATAAATATCATCCTTGGCAAACGATAAAATTAATCCATGTTAAAAAATCGATGAGCGCTAAATACTGGTGACCATGAAAAGAGTAACTTTTGTTACATATTCTGAAATAAAATATGTTCTGCTCTAATTATTTGACATGCACTAGTTTGCTTTTGCTTTCAATTCAATATTTTTTTCAAAGTTCCCAATAAAGAACGAACCCTACAAAGCTCTTTACAGATTAATATTCCTAAAAATAACTTTCCGCATTTCCGTATTACTGTTAAGAACCTTATTTCCTTTCCATCCTATATCTGGCTTATTCAGATAAAAATAAATCTTTAAATAAACCGATTACCAACCCACCCCCTTGAAAGAGGAAGGGGCCGTTATAAATGTCTCTTTTCTAGAGAAAAGCATTTCCACAATAAGAATAATGCTCTGGTTGCTTATTATAGGGCTGAATACGGCGGAAGTCGGCGCAGGTGACCTCGCGATACCCGATCCAGCATCCGGGCTTTTGTCCGACTCTAGGGCTCCTGTTTCACGAGACAATGCTGAGTCTAGATTCTTGGAATGAACATCGACCTGAAATCGTTTTTCTGTTATATTCTAACCTTCAAGTTTTGCATTGTAATACGTTATTGTTGTAATTGCCTCGAGAATACAAAATTTAAACAATGGATGCCCTTCTAATGTTTACAAACCGTATTTGCTCATTTAATAAATAGTGTAGTTAAATTGTGTCAATTGTAAAATTGGTAAATAATAAACATAGATTTTTTATTGTAGGGGAGACAAATGCTTTACGGAAATAACTGGTCACGACCTCTAGTGTGTTGGACACTCACCCTCTGAATTTTTTTTTGCCGGTAGCATACTTTCAAGTGGTACCTCGTATTTTTTAATTATCTCCAAATTAAAAAAAAGTTACAATTTCTTTATTTTATTACCTTCTACCAAGGCAGCCACCGAGTTCCAATACATCTCGAGTACATCTTACAGAATAGATTGTCAGGATGGATCTCACTCACCTTGGAGGGCACAAATTGTCCCTCAGTTTCCCTCAGTCTTCTCAGAATGTATTTTCTGCATCGTCTAAGTCAGATCTCCGAACTAGTAGGCTGCACTACTTGATTTCACCATTCACTTAGGTACTTATAAAAGGCTCCATGGTTAGAGAGAATCTGCGTCATGAAATATTCAGCTCGCCATGCCTTCTGATATCTTACTAAGTTTTTAGTCCATCTACTTCTAGCTTCGAAATTTCACCTATCTTGTCAGTAACTCATGATATTTGCCCACGCTTGTTTCTCCGTCGCTTATGCCACATTATTTTATTTGATATTTGCTGAAACATATCCTGCCTCTCTACACTCAGCAGATCGATTTGGGATGACTCTTGCTACCACCCGAGCAGCCAGTCCCTAAACGGTTCTATAGCAACTGGAAATACGCACTGTATTTGCACTCACGTCATTTTTTTCCTGTTCTTCGCTCATTTCAAAGCCTCTGCCCACACTTCATATCCGTATAACAGAATAGAGTATGCCATCCTAATTCCTACAGAGTCCCCTATTTTAGCCATTACCCGCTTCATTAGCTTGGTTGAGTTGATGACGGTATACTCAATCTGTTTTCAGAAGTCATTAATGTCCATTCTGATCCCTAAGTATATAACCAGCTTTCTTGTTTGTACATCTTCTGGTCAAGCGTCATCTGTATGAGGGTAGGAGCCCGCTTCTTGGTAAACATGATTATCTATGTTTTTTTTTTCATAACACGTCTAAGTTCATGAACGAGTAAACGCTTCGCATGGCATGATTCGACACCCTCTGTAGAATTATATCATCCGCAACAATAATTGCCGCTATGTTATCCGCACACCCTACAATAAATGTAGAGTCTGACATATCTATTTGCAAAATAAAAACAATCATCAGGACGACAGCAGATAGAGTACAGATCAGACGACCTAAATGAGCGCTCAGGCTAAAGATACGGCTATACTTATACGATCAGCGCCGAGCCGAACGGAGCGGAATTTTTCCAGAGGTATTCTTTCTGTGTATTTAAATGGAAGTGGCTATATCATCTATACGAGCAGAGCCGAATTTTTTCGATGCTCTGAGAGCATACTGGAACGGGTAGGCTCGGCTCCGATCTGCGCGGATCGGATATATATAGCCACAGTTCTCAACCAGAAAGAACGTTCGATCTCTTTCCACTGTTCTTCCATTATGATTTTGCAATTCACGGAAGTTGTTACAGTAGTAGCAGGAAATCCAGACTAACTGATGGTGAGGTGGAATGCGCGCGCATCCTTCCGATACATTTCGGAACGGTGAGGGTCTGTTAGATTTAGCCACTACTACGGAATTCCGCGACGGACCGGGTCGGCTAAGCTCTGATCATACAAAAGGCAACCATGTTAGTTCTCACGCTAAATGCGTGAGTCACACACATTCCAGCATCAGCTCACGCTCTCACGCAAAGAACCTGCAATGCGACATGCAAACTCTTGCGTACGATCGGAGTTCTTGGTATAAACAAAAAAAATCTGAAATTAAGGCAAATGGTTCTCATCATTGACTGGTGTTTCAAACATCCAATAAGTCCTCTTAGCGCGTTTGAATGCTACAGCTACTTGAATCTGTCATTCCACTTATTATTTATCTGCTGTCGTCAATCGTTTATTGATTGTACGAAGTTCTTTACCAGTATCAATTCATACATGTCGAGTACATTGAGTTACCCTTTGTTGCTGTATTTCCGTCGTTTTGTATTGTACAGTCTAAACGTTTAATTCTAGTTTAATGTGATTCCGTTCCTTTTGTGACACATTGTTACCTTAAACACGGAACTATTCCGGTCTTACTTAGTTACTTATCAATATTAGTGGTATTTAGAATTCAATTGTTGAAGTGAACGTAAACATTTCAATAACTTTAAAATGGTTAGTTTGGTTAACATTTCAAGTAGGACCTACTCTAAAAACTTAAATTACTTGTTACCGTACGCTGTGTTTGTTCTTTAGTAATAATAAACGTCAAAACGAATGATTGAACGAAGGGGGGGATGCCTTTTAACACAGACGTTTAACATTAGAGAAAACCAAATTTTTTCTTCAAACATTAGACTAACCCAGTCGTCATATGACTACGATTTTTCTCTCTTCTACAATTAAACATATTTTATAGAAAATGTTTTAAATCAGGCAATAGAATAAAAAGGGAAAACATAACAATAATTACATTCAGGTGTATAAATATAACATAGCTAAATCATAATTATCATTGATTTCAATCAAATGTGTCTGTCACAGTCTATTATCACTGGAACCGATAAAGGTACCACAATGAAATTTGCACCATTATAATGCTAACCTACATGAATCTTAAAAATTAGAACTCTAAAAATACACTTGTTAACTTGATAAAAAGGACTTTAGGGCACCAAATCTTTTCTTTTTTACAGTGTTTTTATTTTAATTTTTAAGATATTTTCGAAATGTTAACTCCCTTTTGAAAGTACTGTGTTTTATTTATTTCTGGATTTTCCTGTTCCAAACAAAGTAAAATTAATTCCGTCCCGTGAGTTTAATTAAATAAATGATTCATTCTCTCGTTAGATATTATAAAATAGAAGCTTTTGAACTTCGCTTCGGAGAGTCGGTGGACGTTATTAGTTTAATTAAATATTTACATTAAATGATGCAAGCTTTCAAACTATAATTCTCTGTTAAATTTGATACAACATAGCGTCGACACTATTTGTTGAA
>JAGFPH010000006.1:401435-423061 GCA_018207615.1 Philaenus spumarius
TTTTTTATAAAAAAGTGTTTTCTAATTTGTCTTAAGTAATATACATATACATTATAAACATTGGCCTAAGGTTAAAACTACTTAAAACTTCTAAGACCTCATTTTGTCTGAAATTTTAATACTTTATATTAGTTCAATAAAAGGCCAAAATTCACCAAAAATTTAGGACAAGTTTAACAAACACGTTGAAAATGTGTACATTACGTTGAAGAAGTGTTTGGTTCTGGATAAAGTGTTTGATTTATTTAAATAACCTTATAGTTTTTAGTTCAAAAGATGTAAGAATGTAATTTATACTCATAACTTGAGAGGATATCTCAATATGAAAATTTCTAATAAACATTGAAAATGATTTAACGCCTTGCCAGATAATAAAAGGGATACTTTCCAATTCAGGAATAACCGAAATATTCAAATAATCGAGTTTAGGGGATCGGCAATTTTCAATCAAAACTGACTGAGTTTCAGCATTAAATTTTTCTTTTAGAATAAAAACTCTTTAAGTGTCAAAACATAATAAATATTTCTTTGTCACCAAAATAAGCTCCTAATAAACATTTTTGAAAAACAATTCCAGGAAAACTAGCTGTCCCGGGCTAGAAACACCACTGACTCGAACCACATGTTTAAAACATCAGTAAAATTTTGTAGTTCTGGTAGGAAGGTTTTGAGATTAATTGTAATGAAAAAACAAATACAAATATTTCTTCTTCATAATATGTTAAAAATGGTGTGAATATTATGCGTACTTCAGAAATTAATTATGTAAAATTCTAAGAAGAACCTTTTACAATTTCTTATATGTGTCGACGTATCGGATTTAGAATGGATTAAGTTTTGTCTTTTTTATGTTGAAATCAATTTCCATGGAAAATTATGTTCCTCTACAATATTTGTTTAGAACAAGGTCAGATTTATTTTCTATTTTTTGTGGGTTAGATTTAACCAAGGTCATTTTCAATCTTATGTGAATCTTCTTCAATAATTTAAACATTGGTAAAACAGAAGCTGTTTGAGCAAGCCGGTGTTTAGTTGTGGTAAATCTTCTCCGGTAACACGATCCTCTGACCGCAGCGTCACAGATGATAATTTCCTATAACACATCAGCTGATCTCCAGTAATATTAAACTGCAACTTCGCAGTCCACCACCCTCGCATCGGATTGCAGTCACTCTGTCCTATTTGGTTTCGTTCTACCGTGACATCTAGCGTCATCGGCATGAAACTGTAAGGAATATTAGTTTGCTACATCCTAGCGCAGAGCAAATATCGTATACCCAGGGGACACACTGAAAAGTTAACAGACAGCATCATATCACGTGTGACACTTTTTTGCAACTGAGATGTGTTGCAAAGTCAACGGTTTCAAGGAAGACGAGGAAGTCGTATACTTGCTGTGGAGTAGTCGTTCAACGAGGCGACACAGATTTGTTGGTTCTGGTACTTTTAGTATTTCACTTTAGCCTAGAAAATCTTGATAACAAATTCGGTTGGTTCCCATTTTTTTTCAATCGTAATTTGTTACCTATATAGATAAAAAAGAAATGATTCCCCAACCACACATCTTCGGCAAATTGCCGGGCTATTTCCGGCGCTGGTTTCTAAGTAGAAAGGAATGAACCGGGAACCCATTGATTGATACTATGGCATTTTTATTTCCATATTTTTACTTTCTCCACCCTATACGTATTATATGGAGAAAGTATTGTTTTCGTAAAAATGTTCGAATTTGAATTTTCAGTTGAATTATCTGTTTTGGTGCTCCCAGAACCCCAAAAAAATTGTTTAGTGCAATTATCTGTGTTGGTGCTCCTGAACCCAAAAATAATTTTAGTGGAATTTTTTGTTTTGGTGCTCCCTGAACCCAAAAAAGTGTTTTTAGAGTGGTGTCTGTCTGTCAGTCTGTCAGTATGTATACACGACCAGAGAGGACACTATTGGTCCGATTTTCATGAAATTTGGTATGTAGGTACTAAACCCTAATATCTCCAGGCGTTTTTTTCATTTTTTGGAATTTTTAATTTTTAAGGGTAATTTACCCCTTAAAACCCATAAAAAAACGACAAAAATGCAAATTTATCAAAAACGGCTCTAACGATTTTGATCAAATTTTCAGTATTTATAGTGCTTAAGATGCCAAACAAAATGACACCACCCGCTTTTATCAAAACTTCGGCGTTTTATAATTATGGGGAAATGTTTAAAAATAAACAAGTTTATGTTGTCAATCTAGCATCGCGGTGGCGGCCGCACGGGGTAGCGCCACGGTAGCGAGTACGGCCAGTAATTCAAAGGTCGCGCGATCGAATCCCGCCTGGGACTATAATTTTTTTATACGATTGACGTAGGTAGAATATTATTTTTTTGTTTTGTTCTAAAAAGTAGTAAATAAAATGATTAAAAACAATATTATTTTGACTACAGTAAGTTGGGAGAAAGTTTGTGTCAGTTAACTGATACCGTTTATTGATTTTGAACTCAGTGGAAAAACACATACTATGTACAAAATATGAATTACAGTATATGATATGTTTGTGTTTGCCTCCCTGGACTGGATATGATATATTATATAAATACCTTAGTTAGTTGCGTGCCGTACTAGTTAACGCAAAACTAAGGTATTTATATTAATTATAAAATGGTAATTTTGTTCTATACTTATACATTTAAAACTATGTTTACCTGTCATTGTTAATTTACAAAGCATATAATCTATTTGCGAAGAATGCAAATTATTACTGATATTTCCATTATCCATTAATTACTGCCCGTATTGTGTTATCATTATTAAGATAATTTTATTAATATAATGTTGGTATTGATTTGAATTAGATGCCATGCCTCTAAATTATCTACTTTTGTATCGAACAATACAATTAGTTACCATGTACGACTATATATTTCATAGTAGTCACTAATTCTACAGCGAACTCTGACAGCTGTCATACTAATTAATCCAGGAAATAATAGATTTAACACGTAAATTTAATTAGGTAGGTTGACGCCTGTAAGCTCTTTGTGAACTTCATTGTCAGCTGATGTAACGTCATAGTAGTCCAGTAGGATTACATGAAATCAAAGGTTAGTTTGGAAATGTTTACACCAAGTTCATAGTAAATCATCACAAATATCTCTTGTCTGAGATGTGATTGTGACAAATTTATTCGGTTTCAAAATATTAAATCTTCAATTAGTCATTTATAATTGGAGTTCATTGTTTTTGTTTTTTACTTTAAGTGCAATTTAATTTGAAAACTCTTTCACAGCATTTAAAAATTTTCCTTAACTACAAATCTTTATTGGTTTAAAGTTTTGTCAAAGTTCGTGTAAGTGTGGTACCTACCCATCAATTAAATTCGCGCGTAATTGGACTTTGCCCGAAACAGTATTTTTTGGCAGGTGTTCTTTAAAACGTACCTTAAAAGCTCTTCCCGTTTGGCCAATGTAGTTTTTGTCACAGTATTTTGTAGGCGCCTGTGTTTTGAGGCTTTGAGTAATTTTTGAACGTTGTTATTGGTGCGGACGGCGATTGTCCTATCAATTTTCTTAGGTGGAAGAGATTACCTTGGAAAGAATTCTGTTGACAAAAAGATTAATTTTGCTTTCTCTTTCGGAGGTCTTTTGGATTTGTTGTTGTGTTTGAGAGTAGTTTATCAATTGTAGAGGTTTTAAATCCGTTTTTATGTGGCGATATATTAATTATGTTTAACTCTTCCTGATATTCGCGCTTATTAGAGGTATAGTGATAAGTCTATGGATCAAACTGTTGTATTGTAAGCTGCCATTTTTTAAGATGATGGATGGTGGGAATTAGAAAGAATGGTGACATCGGTTGTGGTTGGTTTCCTGTAAATATTGAATTTGAATAAAACCTGTTGTTCCGTTATTATTAAGTTCAGAAAATGTATGCTGTTGTTATTTCCGATTTCAAGTGTGAATTGTATCTTGGTTATTGAGTTTTACGTGTTTAAGTAGTTGTTTTAATATAATGAGTAATACGCCAATTAATCGAAGATTTGACTAGAGGTTAATAAGTTTGCGTTACTGAGAAGATTTTTTACAATATCTTTTTTTTCTTTTTTGGGCATTTGTGTATAGGTTAGTTATATCAAAAGATGCGAGCTTGTAGTTAGGTTTAAATTTGATAAATTATTTGTAACTTTGTAACGAAATCGAGACTGTTATTGATGGTGTGATTATTTCGAAAACTATATTTTTAGTTTTACGTATAACAACTATTTTGTTTGCTGTTTTGAATCCTGGTGCAGTGTACAATTTATTAGGGGTCTAATAGGTTCATCAGGTTTATGAATTTTTGGTAAAATGGGTGTTTGCATATTTATGGGTTTAAATGAGTTCCGCGCATAGAACCGTATTAATACACCTGGAACGCTAGCGTAGTGGAGTTTTGGAAGTGAAAAACTGCTCCCCCCCCCTCCGCTTTGAGGTCAACTTCATCAACTGTGCGATTTCTGCCGCAAAATATTTTAATGCACCCAATCATTAACACGCTCCTCCATCGCACAGGGATCATCTGATTGTAACTAAACTTACATATTTCTTATCTAGAAGAATTGAGGATTCTAACGGAGTAAACAACGTACAGATCAGTCAGTTAACAAATTTATAAAAATACATAATATAATCAGCCAAAAAAATCGGTACATGAAAAAGTTACTAAGCGTATTTTTTATTTTATTTTTGGGGTAGAAACAAACTTTAAGGAAGAAAAATGTTGTTCATGAGTTGATTAAAAACTTTGATATATAATACCTTTTTTTATAAGGTCTTGGTTTTCTCACAGTTAAAGGTTAAACGCGGGCTTTAGATATCGCCACAGCCGCCGTCGCTGTCCCGTGCCGGAAACAACCTTTATTCCATGATAACCTTTCCCATGCTAAGAAGTTTCGGATTTCTCATTTGCCTAAGTCTCAAACTCTAGAAGGTGGTTGAGACTATATTATATTTATTTGTAAGGCCGGCCGCACAGTTATCCAGCAAAACTGCTTTAAGCAAAAACGTTTTTGCTTAAAGCAGTTTTGCTGGATAAGTGTGCGGCCTTCCTAAGTGTTTCTGTTATTTCAACTTGCAATTAACCTGTGTAGCATTTAACTGCAGCAGTTGTGCGAAGAAAGGGAGCAGGATTACTTTTCATAGTGAGACGGATTAAAGAGGGCTTCACCGCTCAAAATCACATTTTTTTTACATTTTACACAAAAAATATTCTAGTCCTTAAGACAAGATATTACCAAGCAAGTACCGTTAACTTCAAAAGAGAAAGTAGGCTACAGCGAGCCAAAATAAACACGCAACCCAAAGAACAATAGGAAATTAAAATTATTAAAAAAGTGCTTTCCAAACGCTGTATTTTAAAGAAATAAGCACTTAATAAAAAAGTTTAATAAAGTTTTTTGAAAAAAGTTATAAATAAAAAGTTATTTCCTGATTAAAAAATGAATAAAAAGTTAATGTTGTAATTTTTAAAGAAATTAAAAAATCAAAGTTTAATAAATGAAGTAAAATTCTTCCATGTTATGTGAAAACCAATAAGAGATAGATAGGGCTAATAATAATGATAAAAAAAGGAAGATAAACAATTTTATAAAAAATGAGAAAACCAAGAGTCATAACTTCTATAAAAACGAACGGATTTAAAAGCAGAAAACGGCAAAGTGAGCCTAAAGGCTTAATAAACAAACATCAATAGTGAACAATACTAAAAAACTTAGTAATCAGAAAATCGGCCGAGTGTGAACGCTAAAAAACGCGAAACGTCGTAAAAAACGAACGCGAACGAGCACGACTACAAATCAAGTTTGTACGAAGTCAGAGAGACAAACAGAACCCAATACTGCCATCCAGAAGAAGATCCGAACACCAGATCCAGAGATACAGGATTTTGGGAAAAACAGGTCAAAAGTCACAGACCAAAGAAAACAGGCAACAGCTTGTTAAAGGATGCAATTTGAAGTCTAAATGTGAATAATTCGCCGAACACTATCTTAGGACAACTTGACCGCAGCTGCTTGTTTACGTATTTAAGGGTCTGCTCCAGTAAACGAGAAAGCAACCGGAAACGCAATCGCTTCTCACTGTATCCCTATCTAAATAGTGCAATTTCTTGCAGCTGAACGCTTTGACATTGCCTCATTTCAAACCATTTTATAAGTCTATCTTTTGTAACTTGAGTGTTGAAAAAAAAACTGAATATTCTTTATAAAATTTCGGATCCGGCTTGCAAATTATTTTTCATTATTAATTTTTTTATTGTGTTAGGAAAAAAATTAAAACTTTGCACTTACAAAATGTCAATTACATAACAAATCAAAAGCATTTAAAAAAAATGTAAATTGCAAGACGGATGCGTATTGTGACTGTGCTTAAAATGAGACATTGCAAACAATGTTATGATAAAAAGTAAACGAAATAAATGGTTTGAAATTTAACATTGCTGTTATGGGATACAAATCCAAGATGGCTGCCACTACAGCAGACCCTTAATCACGAGGGATCTGCACGATTGAAAAGCGTTCAGTTTTGATAGTCTGTAGAGTTCGAGCACTTTTTGGTCGTCCCGTCGGCTCCTTTTTCAGATCCATTCGTCTCTTTTAAATTTGTAATCCATGTTTTTCGCGTAATTCGAAGAAACACACCCTAAATTGTTCTGCGCAAATTTCCTCTCTGCAACTTCTAAACTTTTGGTAGTTTTGTAAAACATTTTACGGCGAAAGCACACATTGTTGACCATCCTACTGCTCAATGATGACCGAGTGGTAAGTTTGTAAGCAGTGCTGGCAACTGTACATGTCTACCACTTAGCATTTCAAAAGTTCTTGTTTTTGTAAGTCATCCTAAATTTCATACTTAGGGTTTTTTTTAAGGACATTTTAAATTTTAAAAGGTAATTTTAAAAGTTCTACCTAGAAAATATGAAACCGGGTAAACTGATCTTTATAGAACTTCCCCAATAAAAATTAGTTTATTTTATTCGTGTTTATTTTTACGTTCGTCATTTTATAATGTTGCACCATAACACCTAGTTTAAACTTCCATCTTTATCTTTACATATATAATTCTTCTGCAGTGTGTATGTCACTCAACTCCTAAACGACTGGACCAATAGTGATGAAATTGTGGATGTGTGTTTGAGTGGGTCCCTGGATGGTTTAAATCGCAATTTGAAAGGGTTGAAATGGGATTGCTACTCATATACAATAAATATAAATTAAACTAACTTCCTACAAGCTATAAAGCTAAAATTATGTAATATGTAATATTATTTTTATGGGATATACACAACTATTTCCAATTTAATTACTTAAGTCAAATGGATGAAATGAAAGAACTACCCTTAAAATTAAATAATAATCCACTTACTTTTTCCTTAATCTCAAAAACTACTCAACTAATTTTAATAAAATTTCACAATTTACACATATCAGTACCAGGATTTTTTATAGTATAATATCGTCACTACAAACAAAAAGATTTAAATGGGGTAGCTACCCCTATACAATAATACAAATAAATGTCATTAAATTCCTACAAACAATTAAATACGTCTAAAGTTATTTAATATTTTTCTTAATTGTTTTAGAAAAAAAAACATTCGGAATTTGATTACTTAAGTCAAAGGGATGAAATGGGATAACCATACTTAAAATTAAATTAAGCAATAGCGAAGCATTGCCATGTTCACTAGTTTAAAATATAAACTAAACAATGCCATCTTGCTTTACCGATTAAAAAGTTGTATAAGGTAATTAATTAAATAATGTATGTACAGTATGAGTATCAATTTATATGTCCGCGTTGAATCATATCCTGATATCGTAAAAATATAAATGCAAGTAAATGAGAATGTTTTTTCAGGATCAAAAAATCTACGGTTCAGCAAACGGAAAATTAATTATTTAAAATGTCCTCCTTTTGTGTGTTTTTATTTTGTTTTCTTAGCAAATAATATTTTTCTGTGAAGAATATTTGCAGTTAGTTTTGTGTTTGTAAGTTTCTTATGCTTTGTTTTTCATAGTTGATTCATTATCTTTGATAAACAATGTATTCATTGGCAAAGTTTTATAAGCAAGAGGAGAGCAGCACTCAACACAAAAACTCTAGGCCTAAAGAGAAAAGAACATATCAAGTAACTGCTGATAAAACTGAGAGTAATGCAAGATTATAAAAGAAACTTTTTAGAAGAAAACAATAAGTCAAAAATAGTAACGGAAATTTTTTAATTATTATAAAACAGGTTTTAAATATTTAAAATTTATATTAAATTTGTTTTATTTAATTTAAACCTGCTTTCACAGTTTAGTTTATTTCGACTGTTTAAATACATCAAGTCACTTAACATACCAACCCTTCTATTAACTAATTACGAAAAAATAAGCAATTTGTATTTAATTACATTACTTGATACTTTAATACTCTAATCTTTGGTTGAGACATTGTTAAACTCATAATCTAGCATTCAACATACAACGACCGTATAAATGGGATTAGTCTAACATCACCTCATAAATCAAAATCGTTTTAGTGGTTAAAGAGCTAAGTGGGAAACCTATGTAAAGTTTTCTTACAGCTGCAAAATTTTATAAAATCACAATTTCACCTCACTCAAACCTTCCCGCCTCTTGCAGTAAATTATTATAAAACGAAGAAAGAATTTAGTCATTGTGAAATTGTCAAGAAAATATTTATCGCCTTTCAAAGTAAATTCAAAGAAATCAGTCTTTCAGCTCCCGCCTTGTGGAAGCAATAAATCTGTTGTTATCGCCAAGTTTTTGCCTTCACTTCCTCTTTGCTATGGTTACCAAGTGGTCTAGTTTAATGTCAAGGTTTGTGACACAAATACTAAGGTGGAATTGTTAACTAATTCATTAAAATGATAATACAGTGTGACATAGTTACTCGTAATTAAATGTAAACTATGGGACCTCCATCCCCCCGCCTCACATACTAGTACATATGAAATAAAGGTGTTGAATTAATCATAACCTCAAAGGTAAGATAATATTAAATGTATTATTATTTATATAGCCTACGATACAACAGAAGAAAATGCATGACCAGGATGGCTTAGATTTACACACACCTAACCTAAGGATAAAAAATAAAAATGACTTCAAAGTATGAAATCAGCTGTAGTGGTAATATTACCGAGGAATTGCCTACACGCTAGTTGTGAACTGTTAAAGTAAATATTATTTACTTTTTTAAGAACACTAAACAATTTTCGATCAGTTAAGCAGTGCATTTTGTACTTGTAAATTTCCGTATTTTCCCCCAAATTTGAGGTTGTCCTCTTTATATTGATAAATAATACTCAAGCGGTAAGGCCACAGGTTTCACGTATTTTCCTTATCATTTTAAACTATACAGTGTGTAACAATAAACCCATGGCGATGTAGAGCCTGAATATAAAGCGAGTAATCGAATTAGTTTTAACATGGTTTTAACAAACACACTACTATTTTACACCTAAATAATCTAATTTTGTTTTAATTCTTGGGCATATTTTTGGCCGGGAGGAAAGATTCAAAGAAATTTAAAACGTAAGCGAGTGTTGTGAAATTTTATAGGGATTTAAAAAATAAACATAAATTACTAGGTCTTGTTTCTAAATGATGGCTCAAAACACCGAACACTGATGACTGTTTTCAGAACTTAAAAGTTTACTAAACATTGCTAATGATAGGCTATATTCTTTAAAAAATTTTGCACTTTTTCAAAAATTTTCCTATGCTTTAAAATGTTGAATTTCAAGTAAATAAAAAAGTACATATCGAAAAAAAGTCAAATGGCAATGAAGGTCGAGTGAGCAAAGGGCTTTTAAAACAAAACATTTGTGTATTTAAACTTTTGTCGTATCTACAACAATGGAGGCCAACATTTTACCAGGTCTTTTTGTTAAAATTTGGAATTCTCATCAAAATCAATTTTGTGCAGTAGCATCGAGAGTAGGCCTACATGCATCAAGCCTATAAGGCAGGTCAGGGAAAGCTCTATACATCATCTACTGTCAAGAGTGACCTCTATGTGGGCGAAACAGAACCGGTTCCTTGCACTCTGAAGTCTAGTGCAAGCGGTTGTTCACGGTACACAGCAATCAAGTACTATTGATTTAGGTTGAGTAGTTAATTAAGAAGTGAAATACAGTGGGCGGTGATATTCTACCTGGAGGCAGTGATTGGCGAGGTGAAATAGTACTTCCTTACATTTTATAACAACTAGTTTCTTTCTGAGGACTAGATTGTATTAACTGAGCAAATTGTAAATTACATCCAACACAAGTGTTTAATTCTCAAAGAATAGAAAACTAAATTTGACGTCAAACAATCATTGTCATAGTAAAATATATTTGTTAGAGAATTTTATAGAACTATTTCAATTCATAAAATACAGTACCTTGATTTTAACATTTATATATACAGATTTATATTTAAGTATGAAAACTTTAAACCGCAAATCTGAAAGGCATTTTAAGACAGAAAAAATATGGTTCTATGTAAAAAAATATGGTTAAAAAAATCTGCATTATGGTGGGTTTTTAAAACAGTTATTTTGTGATATTAAGTAAATTTCCTATCATTGAGTTGTTGTTATTAATTTATTTTTAGTACAAAGTTGAACAGCTGGCCGTACAGAACCCTTGTTCGCCCGTTTCCTGTTTTATTATATAAAATCGTAATAAACCAATAAATTTACAATCATCCAATTTATTAAACTGTATAGTAATATACAACATTTAAATATTAACTTTATACTAAAACTAGCTGGCTCGGTCCGGCTTTGCACGGATAGACAAATCAAAGTTAAATGTTATTAACAACAAAAAATATATCAATAAATATAGTATACTATGTATTTCTTATGGGCATTTTTAGTAACTTTGACCCCCAAAATACCCCCTAAAATTTCGAATTTTGGAAAACCTTTCTTAGCGAGCACCTAGGGCCCTAGAGGAAGCTACATACCAAATTGCATACCAATCCGTTCGGTGGTTTTTTTAGTAACTTTAACCCCCTCCCCCACAACCCCCCTAAAGTTTCATTCCAATCCGTTTGGTGGTTTTGGAGAAATCGTGATTTATTAACTTTGACTAACCCAAACTCCCCTAAGATTTCGAATTTTTTGAAAACCTTTCTTAGTGAACACCTATGGCTCTAGAGGAAGCTACATACCAAATTTCGTTCCAATCCGTTCAGTAGTTTTTGAGAAATCGTGATCAGTGAGTCAGTGGATTTGGCTTTTATATATATATAGATTATCAGATACTTGTATCAAGTAACCAGTATTTATACATCAGTATAATGGAAATCCATCAATCACCCCACATAGAAATATTTAGGACGTCGCCGTTTTTGTCCGGTATAATGGCTTCGTTGCCGAGTATAATAGGCTTACAGTGTTGTCAAATTTCCACTCGGAAAAGCTAAGTTTTAGAATAAACAAACTGAATGTTTGACTTTTTATCGTTAAAGCGTAAGGTTTTATTTTAAAACTCGCTGTGAAACCAAATAAAGCAGATAACGGATTTTAGTCAGAAAGATTTTAAATAAAGAATTTTATTTTCCACGTTACACTGTTGCATAATATTTATGAAAATCCTACTAATTTACTGGTTAGTCAGCGTCTCTACACAGAAATACACCTACATTGTTTTTTATATTATTAAAATTACTACAACTTCGAAAGTTTACAAGCAAAACAACTATTTAGCACAGTATTCTGAGGATTCAAAGAACTACTTTCTTAACAATTGGAACAAAATGGCCCCATGAGTATGTTGAATTACTATGTAAAATTACGTAAAAATTGTGCGAAATTTTCAGATAATTTAGTATTGCACATACTTAAAAGTAATGATACTTATCTGTTTAGAATAGACAGCTCAGATGATTGAAATGGTATATCAGTCGTGGTGTATTAATCAGCTGTTTTCTATGTAGGCCAGTTTCTAAAAATCCTTAACGTAATTCTCTGGGGCATTTCGATTAACAGCTGATTTGATACTTTAAAATAATTTGTAGTTCTACTTTTTATGTAAGATTTTTGTTTAAGAGTAGTTTTTAAAGTCATGATTGTGCTTCCTATTTTATAAACTTAATAATTTTATTTAGACATTTATATGATTTACCATTTTAGCTAAGGTTATTTCAAGGTTTGCCTGTGCTTCCATGTTTGTCATTACAAAGTAAAAAAAGTAAAGCAAAAATTAGTTTTAACTAAAGCAAAATTACCTGTAAATACCGACCAAAATGGAGCGAAATAAAGTAATTGTTAAAAATAATTACTAAACATTTTTATCAAAGATCTATGCGTATCTTTTTTGCATTTTATACATAAAATATTTCAAATTGATTGATTAATAATTTTTGCCGGAAATAACCGACTTTGCACGACTGTTTGCAAATATTAGTTCAGTAATACAATTTTGTTTGTAATGTTGAGCTTATTTATATAACTAGTAAGCCCCCGTGAAAAATCACAGGCTGATTAAATAAATACACATCAGCAATACTTAATTTAAAAAATACTATTAAAAAACAACAGACTTTATCTAGCCCTACCTATGCTGAAGGGGATTTTTAACTTGATAAATGTGTACAATTATAAGGATTATAAAACTGTAGGCCTATTTGTTAAAAAAAATTATTTATATTCATTATTATATACATCAAAATAAAGATAAAAATATTATCTTTTAATTGCTTTCTAAGTTCATGTTGATAGATCAAATAATTAGAATTTATTAATATTACAATGAAGAAATTAATAATGGAATATGTTTATATGTTATACGAAGATGTACGAATGTTTCCGAAGTTAAACGAATGGGTATCTCTTTTTTTGAACCTGTATACATGTAAATATTGATAATACAGTAAAAGGTTGTATTTATATTCATTTTATAACCTCAAAGCAAATCTTATAACGTATTATAGGCTACATTTTCTTCAACTCATATTCTAAAAAATCAACTTCGCAAGACTTATATTGATTGATGTTGTAAACATAAGCACAAAGTAAAATCTACGCTAGGTATTGTTTAAGTATTAAAGCCCCGTCCACACTTGCAGACTTGTCTGCGGAAACATTGTCGGCCGACTGTCTCTCCGGTGTTTTCTCTTGTCTCCGGAGACTGTCCGCCGACAGTCTGTGTGTTTCTGGAGACAAAAGACAATGTTTTCTGTTTTCCAAACGAACAGGACACACGCAGACTGTCGGCCGACTATCAAAATACTTATACGCAAAATTTGCAAAATACTTTATACTGTAAAGTGATATTACTTTTTTAAACATTTTATACTTTTGTAAAGAACGTATATAATTGTATTTTAACTTTAATAAGTGACTCATATATGCGTGTATTTTGATTTAATAAATTTGTAAATACAAATTTATATGTAATAATATTGTGTAGCTTAATGGTACACATTGTGTTTTAGTATTACCTAAGTGGAGAGGGCATTCCGGCCCGTAGTATAGTGCAACCCTCAAACCCTCTGCTTGTAGTTGTCAGTAGAGAGTCAGATCGTGTGCATAGTGATCTGTTTACAGGTGATTTATTCCCACTGAAATATTTTTAGTGGATTTTTTCGTTTTTATTATTTAAAATGACCACGTGGAATCAAGAGTCGACATGATTTAGAAAGATAAAGCACGCACAAGCTAAAACCACGTCCTCTTCAGTCTCCATGTCGTCAAACATTGGCTTTCTAGTGTGGACGCAAAACAAGACGGAGACTCGAATCACAAACTGTGTCGGCAGACAGTCGGCCGATTGTTTGCATACACAGTCTGCAAGTGTGGACGAGGCTTAATCAGCTGTTATATTACATTGTTAATCACGTACGTACGTTGATATATTGTATACAGTTGGTTATTTATGTTACAGCTTCCACTAATTACAGAATAATACAGATTTTTAATTTCCCTCATACATTCCAGAATTCATATTTACTTCCTAGCTGTTGATTGTTTCACTTTACTTTTTGTGGCTATTGTTTACATATATTATCTTACGATCATCTAACAGCTGTTGTGATTTTACGTTACCATTTTAACAGCTGTTATTGCAGAACTTCTTTAGAAATGTTTCTCACTTGCATTCAACAAATTTATATGGATAAATAAAATATACACATTTTTTAACTGAAAAAAGAATTGACGATAAAATTTACCTGTGACGACCGTAAATGTATTCATAATTCATTATGTATTTTTTTTTAATCGAGCAGTATAATAGTTTTTTATCAGTATCAAAATTTGACTACGAAATGTCCCTAGATAATACATAAGAGCGATCTGTCCGCCCCCATCATTCCACAAACAAATTGTTAAACTATTGGATAAAAATTAATCAATAGGCTGAAGCTATTTGTTTGACCAAATATTCAAAGAATGCTTTATACGAGGATCAAAGCATTTTCCATAAAGTCATTTATGTTATATTATTGAACTTCTTATACATTTGACTTGTATATCAAACAACTAAGTGAATGATGAATTAGAAAAATACGCATCAATATCGTCTACCCTTCAATTAATTTCACTGCTATCCTATTGTAAATAAAGTGAGCTGGTTACAGTAAACATGACTTGTACTGACGCGATACTCACATACTGTTTGCGTATAAAGAACAGGGGATCAGCGCGTAGCAGTGGTTAGCGCGGTCTCTACAGTTAGCTACAGTTTAAACTTTAAACACAACTGAGAAGATTCGAAACTAGATACTGGTAACCTGCATGACCTTAGCTGTTCCTCCCTTGTCTTCATGAGTCTAATTGAAATAAAATAAAGACTAAAGGGAAAACATAATTTTGTTGGTTTTGAGATTTTGATTGAATATTTTCTGTGGAATCTGCATTTATAGTCATATATAAAAATGTATAGTAAAGTTTGTACTCCACCAATAGTTTCAAGTATAAGGTCAAAAATAAACGAAAACCCCAGATCATGTCCTGTTGAAATACGGCTTGTTGCAGTATGGCATAAACTGTAATAGCGAAAAGAGAATGCCCCAGATATAATATGCCTAGGCAATATGGCAGCATTATTAACGTATCGCTGAACTTTAAATGTACGGTTCTTTAAATGTTATGTATAGCTAGTACGGTTCATACAGATTCAGTTAAATAAAAACCAAGCAAGCTTGTTAAAATCACTCCTAAATGGTGCTGATGTATTCATTTTACATGAAAAGTTGTTAATTTATGACGTTTTTAGGGAAAGCCTCATCAGAAGATCCCACGTTCGAACCTCAATTAGGAAGTTTTTTTAAAATCAGAATTTAAAAAGTTTGAAATTGTACTAAATATTTGACCTGTAAGTATCGAAAAAAAGTATTAATGACAAAATAATTGCCATTTTATTGTGACAAAAACGAAAAATCTTCCATCGCATAAGCGCACAATCGTGCAATTAATTACGAATAATTATCTCCCGTTTTAGTATAATTTCAATGAATTACTTTTAACCTTCGTATTTCTGCCATAAATGTCGACATTAAACTAGGCCACTTGGTTGCCACAACAGCAGAGAGGAAGTGAAGGCAGATTTATTGCTTCTACAAGAAGGGATCTAAAAGACTGATTTCGTTGAATTTACTTTGAAAGGCGATAAATATTTTCTTGACAACTTCACAATGACAAAATTCTTTCTTCAGTTTATAATAACTTAGTTTGAGTGGCTGGAGGGTTTAAGTGAGATATAAATTGTGATTTTATAAAATGAAACTGAAAAATGAAATGGATATAATAGTTTTATAGAAAGTTTGCTTTCATGATTTTGCTTGCTTAAATGTGAAACGTCATCAGCTCATATATTCTTAGATCTAAACACCAAAAATCCAAAAAACTAAATATAATAGTAACAGCTACGACTAAAAATAATTATAAACATAGTTTTAAGGCATGCTGATAAGAATAGATTCCAATAATCAGAATTAAAACATATTTGGTGAGAAATACTTTGTGAGAAATAAAAAAAAAACTCTTTTTATGGTACTATTTTGTGTGCGGTATAGTTTGGGGAAAAAACTTTACGAAACAAGATTTTAAAATTACTTTTGATTTACTAAACATATCCACAAAGTATAATCTACGCTAGGTTTTTTTAAGTATTACAGATGATGGGTGAAATATTAAAGGCGAAATTGCAAATTAGTTATTACGACCTGAGCAACATGAGCACATATTCAGGGTCAATACAGATTTTTGATATTTAACTTCCCTGACGGTGCCTCATTTTTTCTCAACTATTCTAACTCAGGGCATATTTTTAAATTATTTTACTACAACATTTCCACTGCATTTTCGTAACATAAATTCTATTGCAAACATGTGAGCCTCCTCGTACCCTGTTTTTCCCTTACCTGGCCATCCACAGGCGACAAAGAAAGGACGAGTATTTTATTATTTTGCCCCAGTACAAAAAAAAAGAAGAATTTAAATAAATATTTTATTTGCTAAATGCTAAGTGTACGTTATTTTTTATCTTGAGTTTTTAGCGCTTATGATATGAAACATTTCCTTGGAATATAATGATAAACAATGAGAGAGAACAGTACATGTTGACTTTGAGGGTTTAGATTCCCTGAGAACGGTTAACTGAACTAACCCCCCCCCTCCACCCCACCCTTTCTATAATCAGCAACATCCCTCAATCCTACAATTTATTCAAGCTTTAGGTTTCACCAGAACAAACTAGGTTCACTTAAACATAAAATTATAACTATTAATGTAACTAACATTTTCATTTAAAAATAAAAATAAATTATTTTAATCTCAAACCATCCCATTTGATAACTTAAAAATATATTACTTTTTTAGTACTTTTTAAAAGTTCTTATTAGACTTTGAACAAACTACTATCATGGAAAAAGCTCCTTTACAATTTGTAAAGAATATTGAATATAGATCTTAGAAATACCGTTCAGTTTTTACATCATCGGGGGTGCATTGATATGTAACAATTTTTCCTATCATTTAACAGGCCTGCCCTGATCGTAGGAACCCTGATATTGCTCTTCTAATTCAAACAAAAATTACAACAAATTTAATACGACTAAAAATAAAACTATTTTCAAATATTAAATCAAATGAATTATCGAATATTTGCTACTAAAAACTTGTCGATAAAATGAAACACCAATAATGAACTTTTTACATTCAAACATATATATATAAACATCTCAGTACACACAAAATAGAGTAACATGCATTAGATTTTATTTGGTTGTTAAGGAGTTTTAGTGAGATTTTCCATTTTTATTGCACTGTCATTTTATTTAAATACCATAATGCAAGTGACGTGTGTGTCAATGTGTTCATACAGGGTGGATGAAAAGTACTGGATTGCTCAGCTCCTAAAGCCTCGTTTACACGTGCCGAGTAGATGGCCGAGTACTGGGCCCAGTAGCTCACTCGCACACTCACTCGGCGCGTGTAAACGTAAGGCCCAGTAAACCGGGCGAGTAGCTCGGCCGAGTCCATTTCCAGACCCAGTAGCTGGGCCGAGTAGCAGGTTTCAGAGGAGACCCATTAACTGGGCCGAGTAAGAGCACTCGGCTTCCCCCTCCACGACAACTTTTGCCATCGCTGTCACTGGGTCTCCCACTCGGCGCGTCTAAACAGTTGACCGAGTGCATTGCCGAGTAGAGTTTTGTAAAGTGTATAATTAATTGTTCTTTTTGTCAAATAAAGTTATATATAATTATTTAGGTTTTTAAATCTGTATATAGTGTTGTTGGTTTTTATTAAAGTTAAGTTATATAAGTTTAAGTTTTGTTTAAGTTAAGTTATAGCCATGAAGTTTTCCGAGGAAGAAACTATTAAATTTTGTGAACTATATCGGGAATTTGAGTGTTTGTGGAACATGGCGTCCCCTGATTATAAAAACAAAAACAAACGTCAAAATGCAGTTGAATCGATCATTCAAGATATGTGTATGCCAGGACTTGGAGCTTTAGAAGTCAAAAATTAAACGTGACACATTCTTCAAACACTTTTTAACAACACTTTTCCGATGTATACTCAACGCCATTTCAAAAAATACTAACCTACTCGCACAATCACTGTGTCATTTTACTCGCTCAATGTAAACCCCAAAACTGATTATGCCCAGTACTCGGCCCAGTAATGTACTAGGCCCAGCACTGGGCCCAGTACACTCGGTCATCTACTCGGCACGTGTAAACGAGGCTTAACAAAGATAAAACAATGTAAATAGCAGCATATTTTGTATAACTTAGTGGTTTAAAATTGTGAAACATCAGCAATTCTTACAAAATGTTGGACAACTTTAAAATAACTAATGGAACCTCTATTCTGTATTACGTCTCCGATTTTACACATAATTGAAAAACTTTTTGATTATTTGTGTATTTTTGATTTAAAAGGATTTCCACCTGTCTTTTCCGTTTCGTACAGCAAAGCAACCCCAACCCTACCTGTATTCAAAACCATCCCTTAGCGAACAACCCCTTGGTATTCCATTCAATTGTGATACAAAATACCGTATATAATAGCAGGGTAGGAATGGAATTGGAGGTGGGGGCGCAGACAGAAATGATTTAAGGCTTGCTACTTTGCTGAGCTCAAAATAGGCTGTTATTTAAGTATTTCCAGCGCTTCGGCTGTCGACGTTCTTTTTACCAATACTGTATTATCAAAAGCTTTGAAAGCACTGCAAAAGGTGTTGATGAATTAGCTTTAAACCTTGGGGAGAAACAGGTTTGACGCATTAGGTGGTGTGAGTTTTAGGCGAACATTTTATGGCTACTGTAGTGTCACGTAAAACATGGAAAGGTGGTAAAGTTAAGCATACATTTATTTTTTTAAATCCAATTATTTCGAAAATTATCGTCCTTGAGCTCGTTCTCTTTTACTCATCATTAATTTTACTATTTTCCAAATAGTGTTGATTAAACAACGTTGCAAATAAACTAAGCATAGGCCTACACCATTTTGAACGTCAGAAAGCACGAAAAGTTTGAAAAACACTTAAAAGTGCAATTTGCTCTAGCTCACTCATAAATAATTCTCCTATTTCCCTTATAGATAAAGGGCTGAATTTTGGAACGTTTGTTACACAAATAGTATGCTCAAATACTAACCATACATCAAAATACCCCCTAAACTTTTGAAAAAGGACAGAAAGCTCTTCAAAACGTAATTTTTTTATGGTACATCAGAAATTTTCTACTTTTTGGTTGGAATGGGAACTGTTTATGTCGACTAATTTATCTGTACATAAACAAAAATGTTATTATTATTTTCATCGTATGTCTTTAAATGTGTGACAAATATTTGTCAATAGCTTCACAACAATTAATTTGTATAAATTCATAATATTCCTAGGTTTGCTAAAACAAAAACTTCATGTTTTGGGCTTACTTGCTTCATTGCGTTTTGTGTTAGCAGAAATTGATAATAATTTAACTGGAAAATTATAATGAACTTCTAATAAACTACAGCATGTGATGCTTTAATTTAATTAAAGTAACACTAATAACAGACGAATTCCAAAAATAATTCGCTTTTCCCCGTTTTGAAATAGGGAATGTAACGCTCTAAACATAGGACTATTCACAGCTGCTTAATAAATAAATGTATTACCGTACACCAACCGCCTTAGTTTTAAGTCGCGTTAGCGAAGTCATTAATCTTGCGTTGATTTGAAGATAAATGAGAAAATCTTAATTCGAAGCAGTTTGATTTATGTATTGCGTTGATTTGTGACCAAACAGATTCATTCGATTCTCTCGTTACCAAACAATATGGTAAACGTCCACTTCTCTCGTAATAAAGCCAACCTATCGGGGAGTAAACAGATATCAGAACGACTTATTTCTATGGTTCCACTTTAGATAGAGACATGAAACAAACTGCATTTTGTAGAAATTGACCTGCTCTAACTAAACGAAGAGTCGAAAATCAAATCCCACAAAGAGGATATTTCGAAAATCAATATTTTTTTTTGCTTTTGAGGGTTAAGTTTAGTAACCCCAAAAATAACTACTTGATATCTGTTATGTAGGGTACCGTTGAAAGAGCTTTATTAAGGGTTATAAAAATGATAAATTGGCCGAAAATGTTTCTTAAACCCAGATATTTTCGAAAGTAATAAACTTTTGAAAAACAGTTGTGCGTACTTTGCCTAACAAATCCATTTCTTATTTGGTGACCCCGGCTTAGGGTTACCCCATCTTCCGGTCACATGAAATTACAATTTAATAAAAACTAAAACTTATCTCTCACTAGTGAACGCACATCTATGTATAATTAAAACACACAGTTTTTCTCTCTTGTACATTTTTCGTAAATTTAACGGGTTTAGATATTAACATTAAAAATTGTGAAAGATCGCTATTTTGAAAATATACAACAGAATGATTTGATGTTTTTTTAAACTAGTAAAACTTTACATAACAAATATATTTACTAAATTTGAACTTATTATCTTATCTACTTATCTACTTTTAAAGATATTAAGTTAAAACAACAATGTGACACGTATGTTAAACGAAACCTTTTCGGGCCAAAGTTTATTGGAACTTTTATCTTATTTTTATCTAAAGAACAATTTTATAAAGCTGTTCAAGAGAGTTACAGGTCACCCTGTGTACAAGTTTTCAAATAGCAATGTACAAAAGAAAAAGCAAGGTAACATGTAAAACGTAAAACAATATCAACTGTAGTAGACCTACTTCGTTTAAACCATCCAAAAAATGAACTTTTAAGATTTAAAGTAAGATTACGTTCTCGAAAACAACATCCTAATATAAAACTGAACCTACGCAGAACGCAGTTTTGTTGAACAATAGTGTTAAGCCCATTTATGCTAGATTTCAATATCTGAAACTAGAACGAAATCCCATAATGCTGTTATGGGTTAACTCTGTTAGTTCTAATACGGCTAGTGACGTAGCTTTGTTAGTATTTTTCGCAACTTTCCGACCTTCATTAGTCCTAAATTTTAAAGTGAGTAGGCCTACATTAAGAAAAAGTGAAAGGCGCAGTTCGGGTCTGCGCAGTAGATTTTTCATGAACAGTCGTGTCGGGGTAAAATCATAACAAATATTTGACATAAATATGTAATTTAACAATCTCTTTATTACAATGGTTACACAGAGTAATAAAATGGTAGATGCAACATTACAAATTGATCGCATGCAGCAAGGGGCTGTAGCACACGTACACCTCACACTGTCTTGTCGATATTGGTGTTGCCGAGTGTTGTAAGGGCAGGAACCGCCACGGGCATCATACTGAATACATAGAGCTTGTATGAAGTCGTGCAGCACTGCCTTATCGCTTTCGGGATTAACATTAAAGAACCCCATGAGGGTGAGGCCCACATGCGTCGTCTTCCAATGTCGATATGATATTATGAATAGTAAGTAAGTAAGTTTACTATAGCTTCTTTAAAAGACCAACAGTATATGAAATCTTAAACTAAACATACTAGTATTAATACATGCAGAAGCTCTATAATAATATATTCAAAATATATTCTATCAAATATATACAAAATTTTACAATAGGTACTGTAGTTCGAATATAGTAAGTTGTAATTAATATTTTTAATAACAACAAAAACGAAACAATAAAAACCC